>OY288283.1:72699557-73277057 GCA_958450335.1 Hibiscus tridactylites | reverse complement strand
TATCACTTGAAATTTGACAGAACATATCATGCAAAATCCAATTAGGGTTGAAAGGCTACATATTGATGGAAAGGCTCCACATGATTGAGATGGAAGCCAACAACAAATAGGTTGAAAATTAAATCCAACATTCCCTTCTTTGTTTTCTACAAATTTGCTAACCAATGTCTTGGGGATATTATATACAAGAATGGTAAATGGTAAATGGTAAAACCACAATAGAAGCCATTATTTCCCCTTATCCTCCGCCATAGCCGAAGCTTTGCAGATCGGACATGTATTCTTCATTGACAACCACTTCTTGATACAGGAAACATGGTAATCATGTCTGCAAGTCTTCAACTCCCCCACTTCATCCATGTCCTTGTACTCTTCCTGTGAATTACAAAGCTTTGTAAGAAATTCAAACTTGCCTTTCGAGTTTTATAAAATCAAAGTACAGCTCGGACATGATCCAATATATTTATGTTTCAAACATGATAAAAGTTCTTACCAGGCAGATCACACAAGAGCTCTCGTCCTGGATTCGATCTGAAGAGCAGTAAATTGTTTCGGTCAAGCACTTGGATACTGAGTCTTCAGTCAAGCCTGTGTTCACATTCCCAATCCTTTCCCCTAGCGCAAGTAGTTCCTAACCAACCGTATCGTACAAGGTTATTTAGAGCAGAACATGCATAAAAACGAAATAACACAATAATTGAGAAGGGAATTGTGCACATACCTCATAAGACATGTTGTCTATGTCTAGCCGCATATCTCTATGCTGATCGAACATATTTCTAGATCCCGGAAATGCTGAGCGATCTACAATCATAAAACCCTGCATATAGAAAACAAATTACAACATTCAGCTAATGACCCATTAAATATGGAAAGTTACTTGACAAGCTGATGATCAAATAGAGTTTCTCCCATCTCTCATGGGGAAACACTTGATCTGAAAATTGGCTACATTAGAACTCGGCCTGGTCAACAAAACAGGCTACTATCAATCAACAAAGAAGGATACTTATGACGCAATAAAAGTTATAAAAAAAACACCACCATGAAACAGTACAGCAGTCACACAAAAGATGCGCAAACTGTTTAGAATGAATTTTCAAACTATCATTACAGGACATTAAGCCCATGCAAATTTCAAATGCAAGAAAATATTTACTTCACAAGCACTAAATACCTCAGATGAAAATCGTTCATGGAAAGCCACATCATCAGCTGGAGATCGGTATCTGTCATTAAATGCCATCGACCTCACAGTCTGGTCATTATTACGCCATGTTATAGCTGATAATGGCCTAGGATGTCTGGAGGAATAACTTCCAGCAATGATCTGAATCCCCTCTTCTGCAGGACCCGCATGTCCTAATCGCACACTGCTGGAAGAAGCCCTAAAGGGTGGGGTAGATCTATGAGAATAGTTTGTGCGAATACCCCTTACAGATTGTGTTGAGCTGCCATGGAAACTCTGAGGAAGAACGGAATTTCTACCCGAAATGAAATCATCCTGAAGCCCCTCAACCTCTACAGAAGAATTTGTAGCACTGCTACCGCCAAGAAAGCGGTTTGTCTCATGATTAAAAACACCTGGATCTGCAATTCACCAGTAACAGAATAAGAAATAATGGGGGGCTTAAAACATAACAGAGAAATGTTCGACTAACTTACCCGAAGCTTGAATCCTTCCATGAATAGGAGACATTCTCAAATGGCCCCATTCACACTCCCTTGACAAAGCATTAGAGCTTTGACCAGAGAGATTCACTGAGCTAGAGTGGTCAACTGGGTGGCTTGTAGAATAGGAAGTGTGAGAAGGATTCCTTGATAAATGGTTCCTAACTAGGTTGGATTCAAGATCAAGTGCTGGACGGCTTCTCACATTCCTCATAGAACCCTCGCCTCTAATTGAAAGGCTATTGCCTCTATAGCTTGGGGGCATGGACACATGATCCCAGTGCATGTGCTGAGGATCTACATTAGGTTTCTCTTGCCATAAGTCAGATGATTGAGGAAGTTCAGATGAACTTCCAGCTCCAACATATCTGCTGGAACCACCCCTTTCACAGACTGAAGGGACTCCAGGGCTTTTGCGCTTGTGAGGCCCTCTACCACCACCCATTGTGAGATCAACAAAACCACCCTCGATCCCATTGAGACTCTGCCTAACATAATTGGAAGAAGAAGCATGATGTGTATAATTATCAGGGGATGCACCAAATGCTCCAGGCGCTGATGGATGCAGAATAAGATCCTGGGATGGGCCTGAAGCATCAGGTTGATATCGCGGAGCTTCAACATTGTGGCTTGAGGTAGCATAACCACTGGACCTAGGGACAGGATTCCAATGAGGAGAAACATGCACCGCATCAACAGAAACATTTTCTACAGGACAGAAGGAGCCATGTTCTGTAGTACTTGCCCTCACTGCCAAGCAAAACAAACGGCAGAAATAGCCATTAGAACAGCTAGTGTACAAATAAGGATCCTTTACAACACAAAAGGCAGCATAACTCAAAAGCCAAAACCTAGGCCCAACTTTCTAGATATGAGAATATGATAAGTTTAACCTCAACCTGCCTAGCAAACTAGTTTCATCATAGTGTAAACAACTATCTATTTTTCGTCAGCATCAAACTTATCCTCTTAATAATAATAGAAAGCAAAAGTTAATGCATTAAAATAATACCAAGATTTGCATAAGGTTGGTCCGAATGCATATGATTCCATCCCTGCTCATTTTCACCCTCAAACATTTGGGAGGTGTAAAATATATGTCTATGCCCCATAACCAAGTCCCTTGTAAGTTAGATTCCAGAAGAAAAGTCAACCTACAAAAAGCGAAATTAGAGATCAAATATTTATAAGAAATGGAGAAAGTAAAATTAATTAACAACTAATAACCCAATAAATTTTTATAAAAGGGATGCACTTAGCATCTGCATGTCATTATCCAAGCAACATATACTGCATCTACAAGATTTCATTTCTTATAGAATTTCCATAGCCTTGAAGAAATCTAAGTTTATGTCACAACAAATACAATAACACTTAGAATATATGTGTCTGCAACAAAACACAAACAAAGGCAACTCCAAGAACCACATCTTTTAGTTGTCATACATCAGTTGCCACTAGCAGAAATATATTGCGTATTAAGTTACGCTTGGTTTTTTTGTTTGTAACACCAACTGTTCATTCTTCTAAAAGAAACAAGTATTATCACGCTATAAAAAAATTAGAAAGACATGATGTTACAAGCACCAATAACATTAAAACTATAGGCATAATCTCTCTATATATAGCAGTGCAGACACCCCAGAAAACAAAGTCAAACATATACTTACATGCACAAATTGGTATGTAAAAAGGGAATCTCAAGTGGAATTTTAACTGCACTTAAATCAAAACTGTGCATTAAAAGGTCAACGAAATCACGTATGAGCTGATTCTTAGGAATAGGGAAAATGGATGCTGGTGCAAAAGCACTGATCACTTAGAGTGATTTTCACAGTAGGCTTTCACAAATAGGGAGTCAACAACCCTAATAGCCAGTTGCCCAACTATTGTCGTCTTAAAAACTGGCATGCTAGGCTAGCCATAGTCCCACCTCTTGCTTTTATCTGCACCGTATATATTGCCTCTCTCCATAAAATTAGAGAGAGCATCCTCCATATTCTGGGGCAAGAAAAAAAGAGTGAGAAGGTGAAGGCAAAATAAGGAACACTGGAGTAGCAATTAAACACCGATTCTAAATTGGATGCCAATACTAACCCTTTAAGCCCAACACAATATTACCTTAGGTTCAAAAACTAGCAGAAGAAGGATGACTCATCAGGACATCGCCTGGAATTGATTTATATAGCTCATAGCAGATGGAAGGAATGAAAATGGTCATCACTTAACCAAATATGGTTGGAAAGTTCAGAGAAAAAGCAAACAGCCGAAGAGTAATGCCTTTCACTCCAGTCATTAAATTAGTAGTACTAATTTTAAAAGGAAAACATTGTCCTCTTTTTAGTTCGGCAAAAGAAAAGAAAAGAAAAGAAAATCAATATAGGAAATAAACTCCTTAATATTGAGCTTCCACTCTGCAAGGGAGGAACCAAACCCTATCTACGCTGAAGATAAGTTAGAAGAAAACAAAAATCATAGAGATCGAGCCCTGGCCAAACAAATGAAGATTTTAACTTTAAAATATGCTGTAAACTTTTAAGGAAAAAAGTTAAAAACAATGAGCAGTAATAAGTAGCAAAAGTTAGCATCCTCAGAGATTTGAGGAGAAATAGAAGAGAAGCTACAATTTTGAAAATATTCATCAACATAAGGAATTACAATCAATTTTCATGTGGGCATGTAAATTGTTTACTAAGCAAGCACATATAGTCTGCTGCAATTACCTTATTTTACCCTCAAAAACAATCATTGAAAGAATAGCTTTGCCAAAAGAAATTAAATGTACCATCTAAGACCAAACATTCAAAAGAAAAAAAAGGAAAATAACAAAAGAGGAAATAGTGAGAAATCAGGAATATCTACATAATAATTGTAAAGGAGGACAGCTACCACCCCTAATGTAACATCTCATCTACCAAAACCATAGCTGGCTTCAATATTAAGGTCTAGATTGATTTCAACAATACCTTTTTTTTACAATGTAAAAATTTTGAGGTAGAGATGTTGACACAAGATTACATCTCTTAGGAACATTATTGTGCCTCACAACGTATTTCTGAAAACTTCCAAGGTCAGAGGATTAGGTGAGTACTAATAAAAAATATATATTATGAACATCACTTAAATTGCAAGCCTTAATTTCCGTAGGTTGAGTTACTTACAAAAAATTTGCCATCGGTCTAAGGACATGTTTCACAATTGTCGAACGATTCACCATGAAGCTTTAGGCACACAAATCAAGATGATGTTTTACTCACAAAATATAGAAGCTTAAGAAACGTGTAAATAAAACACTCCTCGCGAAGTGATGGTAACAGTAAGAAGAAGGCCTAATGAACAACCAGGAAAATCTCTCAAACCCAACTCTATTTAATTCTTCGATATCGAGTTACAGGGAAACACAATTGGTTCAATCATAACTTAGTAATCAACCAGCTCCTTGTCAACAGTTCACTGCCATGCATCTTGACAGCAACAATCGTCTAAGTGTTGACTTAATTAAATCATTACATCCAAGTACATATTGAACCTCCACCTCAATAAAATTTGAAAACCTGAAGCTATAAGGCACTTATATAATCACCGAAATCCCAGTACTGTTAGCATAGTCATCCCTCCTCGCAGGCATCTAGAACATGATTTCAGTGCCTATATATTTTCAACCACTTAGTTCTACTACATCCACCATGTACAAGAAAAGACAATCCCAACAACATGATTATGGTCATCATCTAAGCATCCAATTTTACACCATAAGAGGCCATATGACATCAATTAACACCACTAAACAAGTCTCCACAAAAAGCACGTTTCATGGTTGCCCAAAAGAGAACACTAAGCAAAATGTTCTCAGCAAATCCATCATGTCCTACACTTTAAATCAATCTTTCATCAGAAACTGTAGACTGTGACTGCCAGAACTGTAACGGTTATGAAGATGCCCTGGGTTTCTTAGAGATTCTTACAGAGATGACCCTGGGGTTCTTAGGAATTTTTACGGAGATGGCCCTGTGGTTCTTAGGGATTCTTAGGCCATTACATCTTCTAAGAACAGCAAACCCCGATATAAAAGAAGATACTATTCTCAATTCCTCAACCTCAACCCCGCTCCGTAAACCTCCTTTGGCACTCTACACCAAGCGCTAGCAAGCTAACACAGAATGCCAAATGCGATGGGTTTAAGATCATAGCATGACTATAACCATTAGGTTTTGGTTTTCTTTTAATCATTTTCATGAAACCTCCAGTCAATGGAGCATAAGGACTTTGGTGTAAAGTGGATATTCAATGAGGTCAAAGAATTCTGTAAATTAGAGTAGCTGCTATAATACCATTTACGTGATCTTTGTATGAAGGCCAACTTAAAACATTCTACAGTGAGTGCTTGTGATTTTAATAAGACAGAAATCTTTCCTTCAGTTTCCGATCAACAAAGCTTCCCTGCAACAGCATTTGCAATTCAGAAAATAGAAAGCGGAAACGGCACAACTAAACGATTTACCAACTGTAGTAACCTATTTATGGTTCATTTAAAGGAATGCTTAAATATACATCAAAACTTTTTTGCAGCTAAGCCAACACGTTGATAAAAGCCTGGAGAACTAAGATGGGAATATAACTGAAGATGAAGGTGCTGCATTCTGCAAGACATGATGATGAAGAAGATAATAGAAAGAGGAGGAAAAACTAATAGATGACAGATATTGACTCACTTCACCCGGAAGCTCACAGCTGCAACAAGTATCAACGTATAACGTCTAATTAACTACTCAAAAAAAATCTTTCAGAAAGAGGATAATATGAAACCTTGTACCTTCAGATATAGATGGGCTACTGTTCAAAAACTGCCATTAGTTAGTGTTTATGCTCAAGGTCAAACTCAGGATGTGGGGCAAGAATGAAACACCAAGTCCCTAACCTGCGTAAAGAAAAAGATCTAAACCTAGTTGCTGCTAATGCAATCAAGAAAAAACTAGGTCAAATCCTATCTATCAAAGCATCTTTTCTCAGAAGAAGTTACTGGCATGCTAGAAACTACAAGTAATTCAACTATGAACTGGCATCTGAACCTCAAGTCCTCAATAAAAATGAAAGTCAATTTACAGCAGACCAAGGGAGGGATCACTTTAAGATAATCATTTTCTATTGCCTTTTAAGTCTTCAAACAAACACTGACAACTCCAACAAGACTCGGGCAATAATATGCCACAATGTCCATTTTGTTCCCTTACCCATTGAAAAAAAAAGGAATATATCATCTCTTGTATCAGCTTTAAAAATCTTTTAATCACGATTCAACCGCCAGACGAAATCAATCAATTCTATAGAAACAGAAGATTAAATTAAGCAGAGTTCAAATACATAACATCAACAAACTCTCTTGATTTTAGCTACAACGACAACATCAAGATCAAAAACTACTGGTCATATTTTAAGTCAAGTCAATGGGATGATCAACATCGAAATATCTTACGCTGATGATCATCGTTCCCATGATCGCAACTAAGAAACCAATTTTAACTGGATTTTTTTTAAATATCACTAACAGATACAAATTTTTAATAGAGAATCTAAACATGATAAACAACAGCACAACCTCAAGCCATTACAGATTATCAAGTACAATCAAGATCAAACAGTAAAATAACCAAAATAATGAAAGAATCAACAATCAGACCTCAGATAAACAATTTTTCCATGATCAAAGTCGGTTCTAAAATAATTAACAAAAATTATCAACCAAAAAAAATTAAACAAAAAGATGTAAAGGAAATCGTACCTCGATAAGGATGAAAACCTGCAAGAAAATTAGTAAAATTATATTTAAAAAAATAGAAGAAAAGAAAATGGTGAAAGATTGTTTTGGGGAAGAAGGAAGAAAGACAAAGGAAATAAAGCGGTTGGGTGCGCTTGTTTGGCTTTGGCATATAAATAGGAAATTAAAAACACAAATAAATAAATCTAATAAAAATGTAAATTATTTATTAAATCAATGGTAGCAATAATGATCCTTGTTAAGGGTGATAATCACTGACCTGACGGTGGGCTGAACGCGTGACTTTTATTTTATAGATGGAATCTTGATTTTTTATTCTTTTAATTTTAGTTTAAAATATCCATTTTTTTAGGGAAAAAAACTACTATTATTTATTGATTGACTAAAAAATAGTGAAATATTGAGAGTCAAGGTGTGCGGCTCTGGCGGAGTCTGGGCTGTGGTCACAATAAAATGTGACACATGCTTTTGTGGGCTGTGCCTACTACCAGTTTATTTGGTAGGGCTTATATGTGTGAATAATGATTATGTAACATTAATAATATGATTAAATATGAATCTAATAATTGATTTCAGTAAAAGAATATTTTTTTATCTTCTTTGGTGAAATTAAAAAATTAATCTTCTCCACCTTCACATTTTCTCCACTTTCACATTTTCTTTGCAGCAGTTATTTTCTCTTAGGAATTTGTAAGTAGTTTTTAAGTTTTTTCAAGCCAATGGTGGCGGCTTTGGCCGTCTACCGGCGATGATTTTATTTTATTGTTTGTTTTGTTCTCTTTTGTTTCTTTGTTTCCTCCTTTTGTTCCTTTCTTTGCTTTCTTTTTTTACTTTTGTCGGCTGTTTGGCCTGCTTTTCGTCTGCCGTTTGGCACGTTCTTTGTCTGCCTCTATGGCATGTTGATATTGAAGACGTCTTCAACCTGGTGAATGCTACAATTGAATATTACCGCACGATCTTGCATAGATTGGTTGTTTATGGAGTTAACCAAGACGTTTTTCTCTCTTTTTGTTGATTGGAGTAATTCAACGATCTGCGCTCTACCAGTGAGCACTCCAAGATTTCGCTATGGCGATAGATTTAAAGAACACCGACGAAGATCTTATGAGAAGATTTAATTTTGTTATTCATGTTTGTATACTCTTTGCTCTTTTACGTTTATTTTTTAGGAGTATGCTTATTTTGTACTTCTTCTCGTTATCTTAATGAAGTTTAGTGTTTATTCAAAAAAAAATAATTGATTTCAGTAAAAAAGTGAATGATATTTATTTTAGGAAATTTGGGTTCAAATCGCTTCGTCTATAATGTATATGTGCATTATCAAAGAGTTAAAAATATGTATGAACATATGTTATCATGTAATCACTTTAAGACTATTTAAAAAATAATAATATGGTTAAATATTTGATCGGCATATGATATATACCTGACTTTTTAACGTGGTTCATATTTTTTTATTATCAATTTCATACATGAATTTTTTGGGTAAACTATACAGATGACCACTTAATTATGGTGTTGGTGTTAATTTGACCATTGTACTTTTAATTTTGGAAAATTTACTACGTAAGTATTTAAGTGGTTCCAATTAAGCCACCAATCGTTAAAAAATAACGGAGAGGTTGACATGGCTGTTAAATAAATTGCTATAATTACAGATTAGTCTCCCGTTATTTACATAATTTATCATTTTAATCATAAGTTTAATTTAATAAAATAAATTAATTATTCAATTAGGTGGTGACACCAGACCAAGCAAGGTTTTGTGATATAGAGTACAAAATCTAATATATATGTCTTATCTGGTTGTTAATGCTAGGAAAAAGGAAGTAAATACAGTTTTAAGGGACTCGAACATAACATACTTATGATGCATAAAAATATCTAACCCAATTAAATAAATCTAATAATTAAATTAAAATTATGTATATATTTTAAATTATAATTAGTGCACGATTTAAAATTAAAATTTTAAAATTATATTATGGTCATGTGTTTGAATTCATTAAATGAATTTAATATAATATAAAAATTTATTTTTTTATATTTAAAAATGATAAAAAAAATTATATTTTTTAAAAAATGTTAAAAAAAATAAATTTAATATAGTTTTAAATTTTTTATTTTTTATGTTAAAATGATAAAAAATATACTTTTTAAAAATATTTAAAAATGAATGTAATATATTTTAAAATTTTGTTTTTTTACACTAAAAAAATAAAATTATATATATATATATTATCGTTTTTAGATATAAAAATAAAAAATAAAATTATATTAAATTCATTTAACGAATTCAAACTCACGAACATACTATAATTTTAAAATTTTGATGTACTCGTACAATTGGTGATGAAATCCCAGGAAGCGGGGAACGTCCTTGCGACGATGTAATCCTGATCAGGATCTACTATGTGGACTCTTTTTGTTTCGAATTTGTCAAACAATATTCATTGGAAGGGGTTATAGCAGGTTTTTGACTGACATTGAGTAGTCGTAGATGTGTTTATTCCACAAAAGAGATATTGGGAAGGATTGTGCTTTGGGTTCATGCGGATGGGTTCTGAGATTGATGCAAGATGAGCGATTGAAAGATTACATAAACGATTGATTTATGGAGCAAAATTGAGGGCCTTTTTTTCCCAGAGAGAGACCAATCGTGTATTTTGGAGGCGAAAGAGAGTATAAGTGGATGAAAAGACGACAGGCGAGGGGTTGGAAAAGAGAGTGGATTTGAGCTTAAGACGAAGGAAATCAGCAATAAGAGTGGTGGATGAGGAGAAAGTGGAAATCTTAAGTCGATGTGCGATTGAATGGGGACGACGCCCTCGCAGATTGATAGAATTGGCTAATGAATTCCTATTGGCTAAGTTAAAGGGATTCACAATTATGAGATTGGCAGGTTCTCGTGTACTTCTAATGTTTGACGATGAGACGACTCTACATAAGATTATGGAAAAGGGGATTTTGCGGGAATGGTTTGAAAAAGTGGAACTATGGTCACCGAAGATTGAAGGATTAGACCGTAGAGTGTGGATTTTGGTGACGGGAATACCGGTACATACGTGGTTGGAAGAAACTTTTATCAATTTGGCGGATTTGTAGGGTTCGAGTTGAGGGAAGTACGATGGCTCTGCCATCATTCGAAAGGTGTCGTTTGCTTATAGAGACGTCATGTTGGGATCAAATTGAAGAAATGATTGATCTTTGGGTACAAGGCAGATGTTATGTGTTACGTGTTACGAAATTTGAGTCGTATATGGCAGCCAGTTGTGAGCTGTGTTGTGAGGAGGATTGTAACATCCGGGTTTAGGGGTTAGGTGAAAATAATATTTTAATATTATTTTGGGCTCGGTTTTATACTCTAAATAATATTTCGAGTTGTTTTCAAAATTAATTAATTTGGGTTGACCATGTTTTAAGATTAAACTCCATTTAGCCATGGATTTACCTTCCTTGTAAATGCCCCATTTCATTAAGGGCAAACAAGTCTTTTGAGCTTTAAAATTTAACACATGTCAAATAAAACACCCACCCTTCTCATATTCTTCCCCCTCCCTCTTTCAAACCTAACGTTTCTCTCTTCTCTCCTTGGGGGTTCACTATTCCATCACCATACACTCACATCCTTGGTGATTTTTGAGAGGTAAACATGTTTCTAGCTTGTCCTCACCTCCCTCTACATGCTCATACCCATAGTTTTCATTAAAACTCTTGTTTTTGTATTATGAAGTTTTAAAGTTTGAAATTAAAAATGTTAACTTTGTTAACATTAAGTTGAGCTTTTGATTTGGTAATGATAGATGAGTCATTTGTTGTTCAAAAGGTCCAATATATCTAATTTTTATAAGGTTTTATAATGATTTTCGGAATTTGGTTTCAAATGGGTTTTTGGAGGGTTTTAAAGTGGTTTTTGGGGTGGTTTGATGTTGATTTTTTAGGGCTGGTGCTAGTATGATATATGGGGGTCACTTTGGGTGTGTTTGATGGTTGTTTGGATGTTTGAAATGGAAGTTTTCAGTGGGTGTTAGGGGCTGCTCGGAAATTCTGTTTTTGGGGTTGATTTTGAGTGTTGGATGCTTGATAATGTTAATACGGGTTAGTTCCGATGATGAGTTATTGATTGCGAATGTTTTGTTTGTGTTTGAGATTGATTAGAATCGAGTTTGGGCATCGGTGAAGCATCGGAAGTGAATCCGGGAAATTGAAGGTGGTCACTTGCTTGGTCTTTGAGCTTGGAAGCTTAGGTGAGTGGTTAATTATTTTAAATGGTTTTAAAATGGTTGGTTCGAGTATATGGACTAGGTTGGGCTTGGTAGACCCACCTAGAGTTAGGATTAGGGTGGTAGCCTAATCCTAAGCTTGATCTAGAGCCGTTGGGTGAACTCATTTATGTGGTTGTGTATGTCTCGTATGAAATGTGATATGAATGCTTATGTATATTGTGTTATACATGTGAGATGAGACATGACTTGTGATGCTTGAGACATGCATGATGATGGTTGTTGTTGAGTACGTGCTAAGCACGGAAATGATTGGAATGAGTAATGTGAAATGAGTAAATGTTGGCACTAGTATACTTGAATACAAATGACCGATCATTAGGATGTTAGTGTGTACACATGAGTCAAAAGTCGCGCGTGGCCTTGGTGGCGTTGAGTCACCAAGGAGGAGTACGGGTTCGCCTGGAAATTGTATTTAAATATAGTCGGTGATGAGTGGAATCCCATCGACGGGGCATGAGGATGAGTGGAATCCCCTCCGCGAGACCGGTGATGAGTGAAATCCCACCGTGAGGTAATGTGGTTGTTGGATGGGAGTTCCAACATATCTATCCGCGTATTCGGGTCATAGCTAGGTGCCAATGTTGTTTGATAAGTATATCATTGTGTTGAGGTTCATGATCTTTGATGGGATGCTTGAATGTGCTTATATGTATTATGGAGTTAAGCTTATGATCATGGCATTTATCTTGTATATTGCTCATGCATCTTATCTTGTGGCTCTTGTGGATCCTTGGTATAATTGTGTAATGCCTTGGCTAGATCGTGCTCGGACCCTGCAATGTTGAGGTTTGTTTTTAGAGCTTACCCTCACTAAGCATCATTGCTTACGCTCCCTTTGTTCAACATTGCAGATCCTTAGTTCGTGGGTTGCTCGGGCAAGTGGAGGGCCTCCAAGTGTGGTTGTTGACTTGAGTACATCAAGTATGGCTTTTAAATGTTGAACATGTAATAGTTTAAGCAATGGGACATGTGTCTTTTGATGGATGATTGTTGGTTGTTTAGGAGCTTGTTTAGACTTCATGCTATGTTGCTTTTGTATGGCTTGTGATGCCATGTTTGAGTTGTAATCCATGCCTAAATTGCTTATCTTGAATGTTGGTTATGTGCCTTTGAGTTTGCCTTATGTTGAATGTTGAAGTATGAGTTTTTGGATGTTTAAGTGTCATCTTTGATTCAATTGCATGTTCCCTTGATGTATGTACATGTTGGGTGTTTGTATGGCTATAAAGTGGTATGCAAATGTTGTATGAATGCTTGTTGGGGTCTAGGAAAGTCCTAAATTGCATTTAGATTCGAGTCTTGATCGTTTTTGCTGAGTTTGGAGGTTTTTGCTGTGCAGAGGTATCGATACGGTTGGTACGGTATCGATACCACCTTCTTGTTTCAGGCTCGTGTATCGATACACTCGAGAGGCGTATCGATACTATTTTGGTCACTGAAGCTACTGTCCAGTTCGGTATCGATACCGGCCTTTGGGGTATCGATACCGTCATCTTAGCGTTGCCCGTGGGAAGTCAACCGTTGGGGAGGGTATCGATACACTCCTTGGGTGTATCGATACGGTCTCTACGGGTTGACTTTGACCAGTTGACCTAGTCAAGGGGGTATCGATACACCCCTTAAGGGTATCGATACCGGCTGTAGTATAAGTATAAAATTGGGCTGTAACTTGTTAGTTTGAGTTCGTTTGTTTGATTCGTGAATGTTGTTCCGCTGTATGATCACATAAGATTAAATACTCATCTAGACAAGATTTAAAATGAAAAAAAATAGGGTTGCTAACCGAGGGGGAATTCCTTAGGGAGTTTTCACTCGGTTTTCCCCGTGTGGCCCACTCGGACCGGTCATTCGGCCAGACCGGGACGAGGGGGTTACAAGGATAGTGACCTATCTAATCGCAGAGAGGAACATGAGTTGAAAACATATGTGAATGCTTATGAGGAGGCCAATCCAAATAATAGATTTAAGTATAATAGTCAAATAGAATCTGATGATGGTCAAAGATTAGCCGATTTTGGGCACAATGAAGGGATGGTAGTGTTACATGGGAATGAGTTGTGGGCTGACAGAGTTACGTTCGAGGGACATGATAATGGAGCTATTTTAGTGGAAACTAATAGTGTTTGGGAAGATGTTGCGTGTGAGGATTTGAACAATTTGGATAGTGGTAGAGGGCCGGAGATGCGGGATATGGAAGAGGTGATTGGATGGATTGAGCGAGATCTGACTCCAAGCGGGTCTCTTGCTACGAGGATGCCTCTTGAGACTTTAGATAGGATTGGGCCAAAGCTTAAGGCATCGGGTGTGAATCAGAGGTTACCTAAGGGTAAGCCTAAGAAAGAAAAGATAGTAGGTGACATTAATCCTAATCTTTCAGACCCTGAGAAGTGCAACATGGTGACTGCGAAGACACAGAAAAAAGGATGTGGGCATGTTCATCCGAGGAAAAACCAATCCCTATCTACTCTGGAAGCTTCTCTACAATATGCATATTTTTTTAGGTGTCAACAAGCCATTGTGAGGGAGGCACGTGCAACTTTGGATTTGGGGAAGTTCTTGGGGGCGACCACGATAGGCAACAATGAAGGAATTGTCCATGATATTGTGTGAATTATTGAGAGTCACAAAAAGGTACAATAGCACGAGGGTATGGGGGTATTGTTGTGGAACGTTAGGGGTTTAGGTGCGTCGTCAATCGGGATGGCAAATTTACCCGAACCCGCCCCGACCCGCCCCGCCCCGAGCGGGTATTTCATCCTAAATTTCGGGTCGGGTCGGGTCTTTTACGAAAATAAGATCGGGTCGGGTCAGGTTTGGGTTTATAGGAAAAATGCCCCGCCCCGGTACATGTAATTACAAAAATACCCTTTTATATAATATATGTTAGGGTTTCTGATTTTTCCCTTTTCATTCCCGTTCCTTTTTTTATATTTTCTCCCGACTGCCGTCTCAAAATTTCCTCATATCAGAAGATTTCATCTCTGGTGCTTGCGTGCTCTCATACTTTCGATTTCTCTTCTGGTAAGAATTTCGATTTCCTTATTTTGATTAACTTTTTTGTTAGTGATTTTAAAAATGTACATTCCTTGCTTTGATGTTGTAATGTTACTCTGAATCTGGGTATTTAAACATGTTTTTGATTTTAGGTTTTCTCTTCTTTTCTTAAATTTCTTCCCAAAATTTCGATAAGTGTGGTGGTAAATTCTCTTGAAAACCTTCATCTGCATTCCTAGGGTAATTGTAAATATTGACGGGAGGAGTCACGAAAAATTAAAAGTCAAGGGTTGGGGGCCTGCTTTTGAAAGTGAAATCAATGTTGAAAAAATTAAGCTTCATAATGCTTTTGTTTTTTGCATTCCTATCCTACACATCTATTTTCTAATTCTAGCCTTTGATGACCACATTTAATTTTCTGTATTCATAATTAAAGTCTTGCATTCATAATCAAATTTGATTTATGCAAGTATTTTATTATTATACTCAGGTTTTTTATATGTTATTATGGTTAGATAAAGTGAAATCATAATAACAGTTTCTAATTAAACAACACTATAAGTTTGCTGTTTGCAACCTCATTAATGAGGTAGAGGTAAACATAAAATCTTATTTCATCGACCTAATGTAAGATTGAATTTTCTAAAATTGAACATCTAGAAGGGAAAGAAATTTTATAAGAACTGTGAGGAGTGTGAACTGTGAAGTTCTATATTTAGTAAAATTTTATGGGATTTAAAAATAAATAAATTTTAATACTTTTATCGAGTTAGTTGCTGGCTTGCTGCTTACTAGGTAATTGTAACTTGTGTTTGTATAAAAATAGAGGGTTGAAATCAAAAGTCAAATAGCTTCGTGTGAGGTTGTTTGTAACTAGTTAGTTGCTGCTTTTGATTGATTCATATTTGTTTTTATTGTTCTTCTTTTAAAAAGAGAATAATGTTCATAAAAAATTTATCTACTCAACCTTTGATTCTCATAATTTTGATGTTGCCTTTCAGATCTTCAAGATCATCTTTGCTTTGTTTTGACTTTGTTGGTGGTGAAGTTTAAAGTCGTTGGCATATATCCTTCAAGGTAACATATATTTGGTTTCAAAATGATAGTAAAATTATGATATGTTGGTGCTTGTCTGTTTGGTATTAAATTATTGCTCATTTTTCGCTCATTGTTGCTCATTTTTTCTTGGTACTTGTCTGTTTGGTATTAAATTATTGTTGCAGTGTTGCTACAGTGCTCATTTTTGGATTTTCAACCACTACAACTTTAACATTTTGCTGTTAAGGTTAGCTTTTATAATTGTTATTATAATTTTAATTGTGGTTGAGTAATTTGTTTATAAAAGTTAAAACTTACAAAAAAAAAATTAATTACATTAGCTTTTAGCTTTTAGCTTCCTTTCAACTTTAACGTTGCTGTTGAGTAATTTTGTTGTTAACATAATGCAATATAATGCAGAAAAACAAACTGCAGAAAAATAGAATGTAAAAATAGCTTTGGTGTATAGTGCAGTAAAATGCAGAAAAATAAAATGTAAAAATTATCTTTGTTGTGCAGTGCATTAGAATGCAGAAAAACAGTTTTGTTATGCAACAGAATGCAGAAAAATAGAATGTATAATTGTCTTTGTTGTGCAGTGCAGTAAAATGCAGAAAAACAGTTACTAATGTTCAATATTGGAGAGAAAAACAGTTTTGTTGTGCAGTGCAGTAGAATTTAAAATTGTCTTTTAGTTTTTCTTGTTTTGAATATTTTAATTTTTGATGTATGATTTAAGAAATAGTTTGAAGCAATGCTTCAATTTCTGATTCTGATTCATTTATACTTTTCTAATGCTTGATTTGTACGTTTTTATAGATATAATAATCACTAATGTCCAATATTGGGGAGAACTCTATTTCATCAACCACTCCTTCTGTTGGCTCTCCTCAATTACCAACCAAGGAGAGTCCAATTCCAAGTTCTGAGGGAAACACACAAGCCTCATTAGTTCAACCTAATGATGTGGTTGACAATAATGAGTCAAGCGGATACAATCCATCGAAGTTGAAATCTATGGTATGGGAGCATTTTACAAAAGAGAAGATCAACAATGAATGGAAGGCAATATGTAACCATTGCAAAAGAAAGCTCGGTGGTGATTCTAAAAATGGGACAAAGCATTTGCATGTTCATTTAGAAAGGTGCAATAAGCGTGGTCAAATGGATATTCGGCAACAAGTTCTAGTAGCCAATCAGAAAAAGACGGATGGAAAATTAGCATTAAAGGCCTCTTCATTTAATCAAGATGAAGCAAGGAAGAATCTTGCCAAGATGATAATCAGACATGAGTACCCTTTATCAATGGTTGATCATACTTTATTTAGAAAGTATTGTCATAGCCTACAACCCTTGTTTGATATGCCTTCTCGCAATACAATAAAGAAGAGAGGCTATCGAAGAGGGGAAAGTGAAAACAATGTTAGAGTTGGAGGCTATCGAAGAAAGAGTTGCCATCACAACTGATATGTGGACAACCGATCACCAAAACAAAGGATACATGGATGTCACTACGCATTACGTAGATAACTCATGGACTTTACAAAAGCGCATAATAAGATTTGAGTATGTGCCTACTCCACATACTAGTGATGTCATTGCTTCAAGATTGATGGAGTGTTTTCTAGATTAGAACATTGACAGGAAACTTATGTCGATCAAAGTTGACAATTGTAGTGTGAATGATGGTGTCATGGGATTATTGGTTGATAGATTGGGAAGTGACAAACTAGTGGTTGATGGAGCTTTCTTTCACATGCGTTGTTGTGCACACATATTGAATTTAATTGTTAAAGATGGTTTGAGTGTGCTTGGAGATGGAATAGAAGAATTCGACAGAGTGTCCTTTTTTGGAGTGTTACTCTAAAAAGGTGGGAAAAATTTGAAGAGGCAGCGCGACAATTGCGCATTCCGACTGTCAAGAAATTATGCACTGATGTGAAGACACGATGGAATTCAACTTTTTTGATGCTCCGGACAACTTTGTATTACAATGATGTTTTCTTTCGGTGTGTGCAATTACACCGTGATTCTTTATACAAGCACTTGCCAACCGAAGATGATTGGACCTTTGCAGCAAAGATTTGTGAAAAGTTTAATTTGTTCTATGAGTTGACCGAAGACTTTTTAGGGACAAAATATTCAACGACAAATCTTTTTTTTTTCGGGCATTTGCTCAATTAGGGTGGCATTGAATGAATGGGTTAAGGATAGTGATGATATTATTTCGAGTATGGCAAGACACGTGTCGGAGAAATTTGAGAAGTATTGGAGTGTTGTGAATGGTATTATGGGTGTTGCGACACTTTTAGACCCAAGGTACAAAGCTGACTTCTTGGAGTGTTACTTTGAGGATATTTATGGGGTTGATGCCGAGTATGAAGTTGAAAAAATCGTGCATCTATGTCGGGAATTGGTCAATGAGTATGAAGGAAAAATGTCGTCAGGGAGTGAATCTCAACTCTTCAGCACTACATCTTCTTATACTATTGCGGTTGAAAAGGGAACATTTAAAAAGTATGATGCTTATATTTCATCGAAGAGAAAGAAGAAATCAAAATTCTCATCCCAGTTAGATCGTTATTTGGAAGAAGATGTCATTCCTAGAACACCGGACTTTGATATATTAAATTGGTGGAAGACAATTGGGCCTCAATTTCCTATCTTACAAGCTATTGCTAGAGATATTTATGCTATATCAGTTTCCATTGTTGCTTCAGAGTCTAGTTTTAGTACGAGAGGGAGATTGGTGAATCCACAATGTAATAGACTTCATCCATCAACTTTAGAAGCTTTGACATGTTGTCAAAGTTGGTTATGCGCCGAAGAAGGTATATTATAAAAATACTTTAATTATATTATTTTTATCTATTATTTTCTTATTATATTTTCATTTTTATTTTTGTCATTTTAGATGAAGAAATCGAGGCATTAAGCTCCTTCTATGAAGATGAAGAAACCGAGGAATCAAACAATATCGGATAACGATAATGAATAATTCATATTTATTACTTTAATTATTTTATTATTTAAATACATTGATCCAATAAATTTATTTGTAGGATTTCTGTGGTTAATGAAGATTGAAGAAATTGAAGCAGATGGTTGATGACAATGGATGTTTTTGTAGTTGTTGAGGTTGATAATTGAAGTTTAACTTTGCTATGAACTTGCGACTTTAATTGCCTTGAGTTTGAACTTTAAACTTGTTTTGTGTTTAAACTTGTCTTTGAACTTGTTTTGTGTTTAAACTTGTCTTTGAACTTGGTTTGTATTTAGACTTGTCTTTGAACTCATTTTGTGTTTAGACTCGTCTTTAAATGCATGATTGATGGCTGAATTGGCACTTTAAATATAATATGTTGTTTTGTGTATAAGGGATCCAATGGAAGAAGTGCATGATATTTTGGATATATGCTACTATGGATTGCAATGTATATTTTAGGTGTAATCAATATTTGTACTGCAGTTAATTATATTTAGATGTTCATCTCTTTATTTGCTTGGAGTTAGATAATGGTGCATGGTTGTTTACCCTCCTCTTTATATATTTATTAAGCATAAATGTCAATTATATGAGTATTGTTATTCATTATATTGATTTTTAATATGTAATGAAGTGTACGATATTTTAGATATATGCTATTATGGACTGCAGTGTATATTTTAGGATTAATCAGCATCTATATTGATGTGTTATTAGTTATATTAATTTCCAGTATGTAATGAAAAATTAAAAAAAAATTGTTCGAGTCGGGGCGGGTCGGGTATTGCCTCCAAAATTCAGGGCGGGGTCGGGGCGGGACAAAGGCCTCTATATACCGGGGCGGGGCGGGGTCGGGTATTGAGTTTTAATGTTCGGGTCGGGGTCGGGGCGGCAAAAACCCACCCCGCCCCGCCCCGTTGCCATCCCTAGTCGTCAAAGAAAAAGGCAATTTGTGATTTGTTGCGACGATACCAATGTGACATAGTGATATTACAAGAATCAAAATTGGAGCAGTGTTCGATACAAATTGATTGAAGATCAATTACTATAAGTCTTCGTTGTATGCCTTGGGAGTTGAGCATGATGTTTATGTTGAAATGGCAGCGATTTTAGGGTGTGAATGTGGGGAATTGTCGTTTCCTTACCTTGGTATACAAATTGGTCTTAATCCGAGAAGTATGAAGATGTAGGAGCCTCTAATTCAGAAATTTAGAGTGAAATTGGCGGGGTGGAAGAAACAATCCTTGTCCTTTGCGGCACATATAACTCTTATTAACTCTATTTTGTCGGCTTTACCAGTTTTTTTATAGGATTATTTGTCGTTCCAAAAGGTGTTATTGCGAGGATAGATAAAATTCGTCGAGCCTTTCTTTGGGGAGGTGTTGATCTAAAGCGGAAAATGAGTCGAGCAAGATGGTGACTTGTTTGTCGACCGAAGCAGTGTGGTGGGATGGGTATTATTGATTTGCGTTTGTGCAATATGGCTCTATTTGCTAAATGGGCATGATGTTATAGCACAGAAAGAAATTCATTGTGGAGGGCTTTAATTGTTGCAAATTATGGTGAGCAAACTCAGTCCTATAAATTTAAATTTTGTGGGAGACGAAAGATATCGGTTGCTTGGCAACAGATTGTGAAAGTACAAGATGATGAAAGGGTGAAGCCTTTCATGGATACAAATTAGTTTTCATGGCTTGTGGGGGCGGCTTGAGCATTCTTTTTTGGTTGGATTACTGGTGCATGGACAAACCCCTGAGTGCAATGTTTCTATGGTTGTTTCGTTTAGCTCGTGAGAAGCGAACTTTGGTTTCAGATGTTGCGATTGGTGATTGTTGGTTACATATGCAGTGGACAGATTTATTCTTGCGTGATTTACGCGTGTTTGAGTAGCAATAGGTTAGGGAGCTACATTCCATTGTTTCCACGATACAAATTGTAGTAGGGAGTGTGGATCGTTTGGTTTGAAGATTGAATTTGAGAGGTGTATTTCGAGTTCAAGATTTGAAGAGTCTAATGTGTTTCTTTGAGATTGAGGAGGGAAACTTGGTAGGTGTGTTTGTGTGGCAATTGGACATCCCTCCCAAAGTCAATTACTTCTTATGTTTTGTGGTGTTACATAGATTACCAACATTGATGTTTTTACAAATCTCGGGGGGTGATTCTTCATCCGATTTCGACCTCGTGTGAGTGGTGTAATGAGGGTCTAGATGAATTAGATCACATTCTCTATTCATGTCTCCATATTCGTGACCTTTGGTACCTATTTTTAAGTGGTGGGGGGTTTCAGTCATACTACCTCGAACCTTTGACGAGTTTTGGCTACAAGGATGTTCGAGCTTCTTCTCGAGCATAATGTGCCAATGGTGGTTGGCGGGATTTACGACACTACTTTGGACAGCTTGGCTGGTTCATAATGAGCTTATGTTCAATTAGAAAAAAGGTTGACAGTGGATGAGCTTTTCTTCTTGGTGAAACTCCAGGCCTTGTAGTGGGTGAAAGTGGGTAAAGATGTCATTATGGTCTCTGAATCGTAATGGTGGCCGTGTTCATGGAGTTTTATTTCTTGGACTTCAATGGTGGTGCCTCGTATGAGTGTTGTGTGGTGCCCTCCGATTATAGGTACTCTGAAATTTAATGTGGACGGCTCGGCGAGGGAAAATCCAGGGAAGGCGGGCTATGGAGAGGTTCTACGTGATGCCGCGGGGCGAATTTTAGCCTTGTTCTCGTGCCCTTTAGGAGTGCTGGAATCGAATAAAGTTGAGGTTAGAGCAATCGAATTTTCTTTGTAGATGCTATCTAAATCCAAATGGGGTAAAGATTCTTCTGTGGTGATTGAATCAGATTCGGTGATTGTAGTTTCGTGGGTTCTTTCTCGTGATCGCCGACCATAGAGATTATGGGAATGTTTTAAGTCTATTGATGCGTGTGTCGCGTCGTTAGTGTGTGTGTGCTTTCATAATATATACCGAGAGGCTAACAGAATGATGGACACATTGGCTAAGGGTGGTGTGGATTGCCCGACATGTTTTCAGGCTATCCTTTAGTATCTTTGGTGTTTTGATAGGGATGTGTCATGGTTGTTGTTTTTTTGCTTGTTTATGGGACTGCTAGCTTGGTGTTGTGACATTGTTTGCGATGTTCATATCATCATGGTGTACTATTTTCCTCCATCTTAGGTTCGAGAAGTTTTTAATGAGGCACATGATGATATGTGTATTAATTTCTCCCTTAATAAATTCATACGATGTTGATCAATTTTTTAAATTTTTTTTATTTTAAATCGTGCACTAACTATAATTTAAAATATATACGAAATGTTGTTTAACTTTAATTTAATTATTATAGTTATTTAATGAGAAAAACTTCAATGCACAGGCTGTGTAAACTAAAGCCTTTTAGTTTTAGGGGTAGGAGTTTAGTTTAGGGTTTAAAGTGTAGGGGTTTGGGTAATATTGTTTAAAATTTTAGGTTTGTATTTAGAATTTAAGATTTAGGGTTTAGAGCTTGGGTTTAGTTTTTTAGGGTTTAGGTTTAGTAAATTCAGATTTGATTTTATAGTATAAATATGTAGGCTTGTGTAAAATAAATTTTACACAGCATGTGTATAAAAAATAAACCGTTATTCAATTGAGTTAGATATTTTTATGCATCATAAGTATGCCATATTTGAGTCCCCTAAAACCATATTTACTTCCCTTTTCCTGGCATTAACAATGAGATAAGACATATATTAGATTTTGTACTTCATTTTGTAGAACTTTGATTGGCTTAGTGGCAAACCCCTTATACTTGTACTAAAGGGTCCTGAGTTCAAACCCTTGTAAGGCCTAGTTTAATTTCTTTTATTTTCCTTCCAATCAAGTGACACATGTCATCACATAATTGAATAATTAATTTATTTTTTAAATTAAAGTTAAGACTAAATTGACACCAACCATATAATTAAGTAGTCTATAGTTTACCCTAAAATTTTATAATATTAATGCATTTATTCGTTTATGTGATAAAATTGATAATTATAGATATTAGAAAAGTTACATGTAACATTTAAAAACTTGTTTATTTAAGACATGATAACAAGATTAACTATTTTCAAATTCACTCCTAAGCCTCAAAGCATAATTTGTTCCTTAAATTATATATTTTTTGTTTCAATACTTGAGAAGCCCCTGAACTTTTTTTTTAAAAAAAATCAATTAAGCTCTTAAAGTATTTTTTTGCACTTAATGTTATCCTCAAACCCAAAACATTAACCAATCCGACCATTTAATTGACGAAATCCAACGTTGACCGTGACGACGCTGACATTGTGGTTTCAGTGCTGACGTGACAATCTACGTTAAAAATTGATGATGTGGAAGGGGGGCTTAATTGATTTTTTAAAGTTTGAGGGTTTAATTGATTTTTTATAAAGTTTGACGGCTTACTTAATCTTTAAGAAAAAATAATAAAATATTAAAATATTCTAAAAATAAATATTAAAATTACTAAAAAAATATTATTCAAAATAAAAAATATATGACCATTATAATACCAAAATAAGATTAAAACTATGTTCTAACCTAATAAGTTGTGTAAAATCTTAAGTACATTCTAATACATATGATGCAAACCCATATCACAATATAGTTACATACATTTTATTTGATTAAACCAGCTTTCATGTAATTTAAGTTAGAAAATAAGAAAAATTAAGAAACACTCTTGTGGCATAAAAGGACTCTTATGGTGCTTGAACGAACTTAATAGTTTTTCCATCCGATCAAACAGTGAACTTCATCTTTTATAGTGAGATCACTTTCATTGTCAAAGAAGAATTCTTTTTGTATTAGAAAATGTAACTTTATGTTTGTTAAAATTCATTGATAGTCTTTTTTTCTTATTTTTAGTATTTTTTTTATATTTTTAATATTTTCACTTTTAATTCAAATAATTTCTTAATTTTATTTTTTTCATAAAGATTAAATAAACCCTCAAACTTTCTAAATAAACAATTAAGCCCTCGAACTTTCTAAAAAATCAACTAAGCCCCTCTAAACACGTCATCATTCACATGTAGAGTGCCACATCAGCACCATGAGCTGCCATGTTAGCTCCGTGAACCGCCGCATCATCATCAACGTTCAACGATAGAATCCGTTAGTAAAAGGGATAGATTGATTAATTTTTTGAGTTTGAGGGTGACATTGGGTATAAAAAAACTTTAAGGGCTTAATTGATTTTTTTGAAAGTTCAAGGGATTCTCGAGCCCTTAAGCCTATATTTTTTATTGAGTTACCCCTAAAATTTATTTTTGGTCTTTATTTCTCATTGCATCTAAAACCTTAGATTTTAGGGATAACTACATTTTTAGTATCCTACCTTTACCCGTTTTCTTATTTTGGTACCCACCTATTTTTCTTGGCAAAATAGTACCTAACATTACGTTTTGTTTCTATTTTGGTACCCCATCGTTGAAAAATTAACAGAATGCTGACTAGGAGAGAAAAAATCACACGTGGCATGCCGCCACGTCATTCTCTCTCTCTCCTAGTCAGCATGTCATGTCAACAAAAATCATGAAAAAGCACATGTGGCATGCTGACTAGGAGAGAGAAAATGACGTGGTAGCATGCCACGTGTGATTTTCTCTCTCCTAGTCAATCTTTCGTTAATTTTTTAACGGCGGGGTATCAAAATAGAAACAAAACGTAACGTTAGGTACTATTTTGCCAAAAAATAAGTAAGGTACTAAAATAAAAAAACGGGTAAAGGTGACGTACTAAAAATATAGGTATCCCTATATTTTATGTCTCCACTCTATCCGAAACTTTAAACATAATGTCTCAAAACTGTTAAAAAATTAACAACCAATAGAAATTTGACACGCGACAATTTGACAAGTGTCCGACTTTGATATGAAAGGTAAATGGCATATCTTACCTCTTCTTTTTGACAATAAACATATATTACCCCTCATTTTTTTATTCAGTTTAGTCTTTAAAAAATATTTAATCTTTTTTATTTTTATTATTTTATTTGAGTACAAGGTAATATTTGAGTTCAATTTTAAATCTATATAAATTCATGCACACTTATAGAATAAGTTGTTCGAACTCGATTCACCTAGGTGGAACTCTTCACCCTTTACCATCTAGACGTCTCATTCGAATAACATAAATTGAACTTGTACCATCAAATATAAATAGAATATAAATATTGATAATATCATAAAGGAGCTTATATATATATATAGGAAAATTCTACAATGTTCGACGAATATCGCTGAACACCACTAACGCTGAACACCGCTGAGCACCATTAAATTGAATAATAAAGATTAAAAATCTCAAGGACTCAACATATAATTATAAATTTCATTTTAAATAAAATTTTAATTAATTATTTTTCATATATATATAATATATTTTTTATTTTTTAAAAAATAATTGAATCAAACACCAACCTTTTGTCAATTTAAAAAATAAAACCCTAACCCTAAATCATAAACTTTAAATTCAAACAACAACGGCCTGTCCGGTGAGATTCCGGTCGACATTGGCAAGCTAAAGAGCTTGGCTATATTTTTTGCCTGGCAAAATAAGCTGACCGGAAACATTCCAGACAGTCTTTTTCAGTGCTAGGATCTCGAGGCACTTGATTTGTCCTACAACAGCCTCTCAGGATCAATCCCGAAATACATCTCTGGCTTGAGAAATCTCACCAAGTTACCGCTACTTTCCAATGATTTGCCCGGTTTTATTCCGCCGAAAATTGAAAACTGCACCAATTTGTATAGGTTGAAATTAAATGGCAACAGACTTGCATGAATAATTGGGTTTAAGGTTTGGGATTGATGGTTTAGGGTTTATGGTTTAAGATTTGTAGTTTTTTTTTTAAATTGACTAAGGTTGATATTTGATCTAATTATTTTTAAAAAAATATTAAAAAATACAATATATATGGAAAATAATTTATTTGAAAATTTATTTTAAATAATTTATAATTATACGTTGAGTCCTTGAAATTTTTAATCTTTATTAATTAATTGAATGATGTTCAATGATATTCAGCGTTAGTGGTGCTCAACGGTGTTCGTCGAGCGTGGTAGACTCATCCATATATATATCAATAGACTTTAAATAAATACTTAATGACTATTTATTTATTTATTGAAACTTTTTAAAATTAAAATTAATAAAAAGATATATAATTAATTTTTTTTACATCTTTTCCAAGTATTTTTAATTTTCCAAAATGAATGCAATTAATTTTAATCACATTATAGTTAGAATATTTTGTCAACAATATAATATATTTTTAAGTTGGTTTAATTGAGATGATGACACGTGGAACAAATAAGCACGAAAGCAATTGATTTACAAACACACGTGGAAAAAATATTACTTGTGTTTCCATGCTTGCATTGCCTAACCAAAGGAGCCTTAATTGGTCTCATCTAGTTGTTGCATAGTTGATTACATCTATGGCTTCCAACAGTCAAATCTTGTTAGAGGTTGTATTTAGCCATTAATAAAAAAGCTTGACTTCATTAGTGGGTTTCAGTATACATTTTGCTTTCATATAAGTGTTTAAAATATGTTACACCTAAGTAGAACATTTTATTTTATAATTTTTTTTAAAAAAATTTCGCCAACAACTATTAAAAAAATTGTCTTCCCATTAAAACGTAGCATATGACCCATTTTTTAATTTCTATTTGTTATTTTTTTTAAATTAAAAATTCATTATTTTTTAGAAGAAATCCAAAACTTTATTATTTTTCAAAAACAACTCAAAATCCTTAAATCTCCTTTCTATTGTGGACGAACACCACGCCGCTGTCGCAAGGTGATATCTCCTTCTCTCGTCGCGACCTAATTCGCCATTCGATTAAAGATTTAATGTTCGATCTTCATGGTTCGTTTGACCGTTCGTTTGTTGATTTCAAATGATGTAAGGTTGAAGTTATCGGTTGGGGAGGATCGACGAAAGAATGGGTGGCTGATGGTGGTTGAATCGACGAATGGATGAGAGGAATATAATGGTTTAGCGATTTAGTGTAAGAGATTGGGGGTTTTAAGAAATTAAAAAGTTTAGGTTTTTTATTTAAAAAACAAAAATAAAAGAAATAACAGGCCATGTGTCGCGCTTTTATTGGATAACGAAAATTTTTTATGCATGTCACATAAAACCTTAAAACTAAAAGGGTTATAAAAATGAAACGTTAGACACATACTTTGGCACCTATCTGAAAAATCATGTATAGTTTAAGCATTTATTTAAGTATTAATCCTTTTAATTAAATAAGAAGGAATTATATTTTCAAAACAAATGATTAAATTTTAATTTATATAAAATAAAACAATATGAGTATTTTTATCACTTAACATTTAATGAATCTCGAATCTTGTTTCGCTTTAGCATAACTTGTCAACCCAATATCATTTGCGCTCATCCTTGTTTGATTTTCCTTCCAAATCTGAGACCACGTGTTTTGTTAGACCATTATATTGATAATTAGAAAAATCAACACGGGTGAGCGGAGTTTGTAATAGGGCTTTACCCTAAAAAAAATTCGATTGAATCTTTTGTTTTTTTGGCCGGTAGTCGACAATTGTAATATTGATGGTTGATCACCAGATTTATTATATTTTTGTTTTATTAATCTAAATTTTTTCTCTGCCGCTTAGCGTCGCAGTCTCATTGAATTTTTTTGTTTTTTTGGCCGGTGGTCGACAATCAATTGTAGTATTAAATGCCGATCATTTGATTTATTATTATTTTTGTTTTATTACATTTTAATAAGAATTTCTGCCTTTATGACACGCGTTCTATATGTTATTGTGGCACACTTTTTCTTTAATTTTGGTGGTTCATTTTCATCTATCATTTTGACATGATTTCAGCATATCTTAACGGTCATTTGATGCTCATACAAAAATATTCACGGTGCTAATTTATAATTATGATTCTTTCAGTGGTCATAGAAAGATAGATCCCCACTCGGTTGATGGTTGTTTCTCGATGTAATCAGACGTGGGTAGCAAAGTAATCTACCTGATAGTTTGATTCGCTCACCACTCCTTTTTCACCCCGTAAAGTGTCTCGTTTGGGTAGAAACAAGGAGATTCAAGAAGGCTTTTGAATTTTGACAGTATGCTATCTCTATGGAAGTATTTACTTTCCTTTGCACCTTTGGGTTGGACTAGTCCCCATTATTCTCCTTTTAAGATGTATTGTATTTGTGATATCTTCCATGATTTTTTAATAAAAATTTAGTTGCCATGCGTAAAGACCTTATCATTTCTGAAAAACATTTGATCCAACATGTTTTTCATTTTAGTATGAAAATTCTCCATTTCAGCTCATACATTCCACCTTAGTTGCTCTCATAACTTTATCAAGCACTCAAGTTTGACTCCAAAATGTGCCACCATTATAACGACCTAATTTCCAGGTTAATGAAATAGACCTCAGATTCGGGTTTAAACCATTAAGTTGGTGAAATAAAAAGAGAGTTTTAATATGAAGCTCGAGTTAAGGAAATTAATGACTTAATGAATGTGGATGTTGGACTTGTAGCACGCTCGAATCGATCACCGAAACCGTCAAGGAGGGTTGTAAATGTTTGGTGGTTGAATTGGCTAAAATCAAAATAAAGGTAGACAAGTGACACAATGACTTTAGAGTGGTTCGACCTTCTAACAAGCACCTACATCCACTACCTTAGCACACCACTAAGGATTTCCCAATTCACTCAACAATGAATTTGTCCATTTTTCCTGGTTTAGGAGGAAACCGTTACAACCCTATCTTTTGGACTTGGCTAAGATAGAACCAACTCTAGTTTTTCTCTTAAGGCTAAACTAGAACCTCTCCTTTTACAAGGGATTTGTTTGGTAAACTAAAATACCTCTCTAGGTGGGTGTTTACACAAATTTAAGCTCACAAGAGTGTACAAAGAATTTACAATAAATCACTCTTCTTAGACTATGTACAAGAGAAAGATAAAATAAAGATTTAGACTCTATTTCTCTTGATCATGTTTCTTGGATGTAGTCTCTTACATTCTTCAAGTGTTTCAGCCTTCAATTTATAATTCCAATTGAGTTTGTGACCGTTACTAGCCGTTGGGGATGTTTTGGAGCTGTTGGGGTCTTTATTTCTCACATAATTGCAGTTCTGGTGCCTACCGTATCGGTACACGAGTACCCGTACCGGTACGCCCTTCTTCAGAACTAGCCGCTGGGCTCTTGCCAGCCTATGCGTATCGATACGCTAGAGAGCGTATCGGTACGGTCTGTACTTTAAAAGACCATTGGGAAATAGTCGTTGGGGGTTGTTAAAGCAGGGATCGCTACGCTTAAAGGCGTATTGGTACGACCCCTCTCCGTATTGATACAGGCAAGCCTGTATCGGTACGGGTTTTGGCATAATCAAATTTGGAGTAAAAAGGTATTGATACGGGGTATACCGTATCGGTATGGTAGTGCTGAAAAGCCAGGTTTGACTACTTTAAAGCATTCCAAACTTTGCCAAAAACCTTTTTTAAACACCTCAAACTTATTTTCAAGTTGTTTGAACTTAAAGACATGTTTTAAATTCTTTTCAATTATTATATCAAAACACTTAGTTCTTCAAAGGAATATTTTTGGGGGCCCAAAGTGGAGTCTAAAAGAAAGATAAGTGTTCATTTAATTGTTTTATCCTTGGTTGGAGGGAGATGTATTATTTTGAATAAAAGTGGTTGTGTGTGGTGGGAAAAAATGATAAGGTTGGATAAGATATTTTGGAGAGAGAGAAAAAGATAAGAGAGAAAGTGAGGGGAAGAGGCTTTGAGTCATGTTCAGCCGCTGTCAGAGCCGCCATTGATGTCATCATTGCCGCCATCGTGTTCAGTTCATCGAGACGAGTCCGCCGATGGCAGCCCTGTCGCCGCCACTCACGGGGGTCAGACAGATGAAGGATCGGGGAAGCTCATTCACAAAGAACCATTGCTCTCCACCGTGAACTATGGAAACCATCGGACTCCGCTGCCGAAGAATGTAATGGTTTGTAATGACAGTTTATGGAGAATGTAATGGTTTGTAATGATAATTTATGGTGAAATTTATAGATAATGTACTTTATCGGGGAAGCTCATTCACAAAGAACCACTTTTTTACTTCATGGATAGTGTACTTTATGGTGAAATTTGGTCTTTAGATAGAAATAATTTCTATTCATATAAGGTTTATGGAGAATGTAATGGTTTGTAATGACAGTATACGGAGACTGTAATGGTTTGTTTTTATAGTGAAATTTAACTTGTCATTTTTATTAGGTACAAAAGTTGTTTATGGACATGTTTGATATGTCTAAACAAGTTCTCAAATGTTTTATGGTCATTTTTTCAGGTACAAAAGCTGTTTGTGGACATGTTTGATATGTCTAAACAAGTTCTCAAATGTTTTATGGTCATTTTCCATAGGTACAGAAATTGTTTATTGTGAATGTAATGGTCTTTAGATAACAACTTCTCTAATGCACATATTTGATATGTGTAAACAGCCGAAATTGTTTTCAAATCCACATATCTTGATGCACTAAGTGCAATCTGATTTCTATTCACATTAGGTACAAAAGGAAACTGTATGCTTCTAAACAAAAGAAACTGTCTTCGTTAATAACAATTAATAACACATCTTGATACACCAAGTGAACAGTTTGATATGTGTAAACAAAATGAAATTATTTTATCTACCTAAACATATTCAAAATAGTTTCAATAACACATATCTTGATACACTAAATGAACCAAACCAGATTGATATGTGTAAACAAAATGAACTATTTTATCTACCTAAACAGTTTCACCTGAACAAACAAAAGGCTTAACACATTGTTTTCATTTGCCTAAACAGTTTCAAAATAGACAATGCAACTAACAACACAAAACAAGTAGCAACTTAATTTTATGGTCTCTATATGGTGTGTTTAGGGAGAGGCCTCTTAATGCTGAGCTTTGGAAGTCTTGCTTGCGGAGGAACAATGGAAGTTCCACCAGGTTGAAAAACTGCTGAAGATGGTGATGGTTGTGAAGTTGTACCACCAAAGTTTTTCATTAGAGGTGTTGAAACTGACTGTGATTTTGGAGTAACTGAATTTGTGTTTCTGGCTGCAATAGATGATGTTGTGTTAGGTCGAGAAAGTAACACTTGACTTGGTCTTCCTAGCTATTAAAAAAGAGACAATTTTTTTTAAAAAAATCACTAAAAAATTATATAAAAATTAATTAAATATTTATAAACAGAAACTTACATTTAAAATTTGTAGTATTGTAGCTTCATTTGTGTATATGCCAATCCCTTGCATGATTCTTCTCCCTCTTGGCCCATGTGTTGTAACATGCTCTCTCGTGCCTACTGGTATTCTATTTGTTGTGCCTTTCCTCTTTGTAGGTGTAGAGGTTCTTGGTTGAGAGGTGGTTGAGCAGATGGTGAGCCAAGATATGCTTAAAATCACCAAATTTTAAGTATATGCATTCAAACAGTGTATGGAAACAAGCAATATATGAAGTAGAATATGACATAATAGACTGACCAAATGCAGAAAATAAATGAGCAAATGGAGTTGGCATGAAAACCATTGGTGGAGCTGTTTATCTTGACAGTGGTGGAGCTACTTGTCTTGGCATTGGTGTAATTGGTGGTGTTGACATTGGAGGAGCTGCTTGGTCTTCTTGTTGGCGCACCTAACAGTTAAATAACAATTAAATAACAATAAAAAACTATTAAATAACAGTTACATAACAATAGAAAAATAATAGCAAAAACAATAGTTACATAACAATAGAAAAACAGTAGCAAAAACAATTGTTAAATAACAATTGAAAAATAGTTAAATAACAATAAAAAACAATTAAATAATAATAGAAAAAACAATATAAAAATACTTAAATAACAGTTAAATAACGATAACAAAAAGACTTACATTGGATTGCCTTTTGGTTGGACATGTTCTTACATTGTGCCCAGTAATCCCACATACCCTACAATTCATTTTTAATCTTATCCTTCCCATCTTATTCTTGCTCTTCGGTTCACCTTCTTCTCTTTTCCTTTTGTGCTTTGGTCTTCCTAGCATTTTCCTTGGAACTGGTGGATCAATCTTGCCCATTTTTGTGTCTTTCTAATACTTCTCACTTGGAATAGTTGGAAGAACAACACTGTACATCTCATGATAAACATCTTTCTTATATAAATTATACACATATGATTCTAATTTTTCTTCTCTATAGAGTATGACACACACAACATGAGGGTATAGAATTCCTGTGAGATCCCACACTCTACAAGTACATTTACAACCTATAACATCAACAACAAAAGTGTTCTTACCATGTTGAACCTCATACCCTTCAACCACATTCCACATCACATGACATAAAGAAATTTGTTTTTATGTTCTTCCAGTTTGTTTGCAATTCTAAGACACAACTCACCTTTTCATCTAAGTGATTTCTTTTTGTGTTCAACTAGTCTGTGCATAACATAGTGTCTAATGTCTTCAAAGAGTGAGATAATAGGTTTAAACGTAGCTCCTACTATACCATAATTTAATGCCTTTGAGAAATTATTATCAAGGGCATCACACTTTGATCTAGTAAAAAAAGCTTTGGACTAGTGTCTAAGATGCCTATCCATTAGATCACCATATGCTTCTTTTTTAGCTTACCCAGCCCGTGAACATAGTGTTCAAATTAAAGTTTTGTTTTAGCCTTGAAACATAACCAAAATAGCAGCTGAAGTTACCTCCCTTGTGACTTTTTTTCCAAGTGGCAAAAATTTGCCTTGCACAAAATCTGTGCTCCACATCTAGTAAGCACAGAGGGACTTCTTCAAGCAAGCCCTGCAAAGTTAAACAAAATAAGCTTAACTTAATTTATCATAGATAATAGTAATTTATAAAATCAAAATCAAAATATGTGCTTACCTTCTGCATGTCACTCAGTAAAGTCAGCTTCTCACCATTTCATAGATTCAAGTCATTCTTGAGGTGATTTAAAAACCATGCCCATGTCTCTATGTTTTCCACCTCAACAACTCCCCAAGCAATAAGAAAAATTAGATTGTTGTCGTCTCTACCCACTGCTGAAAGAATTTCACCTTTAAATGCCTTCTTCAAATAACAACCATCTACCCCAAGCACATGCATGCAGTATTTCTTAAAACATTCCTTCAATGAACTAAAACAACAATACAATCTCCTAAATTTAGGATTGTCAACACTATTAGGTCTCACAACCATTAAGTCAAATGTACCCTCTGGATCAACAGTCCTCAATGCATAAACATAGTCAAACAATACACTCAATTCATGTACAACACTACCCCTAATCTTTTCCATTGCTCACTTCTTAGCTCTCATGACACATTGTTTGTTCAACTCCACATTTAACTCTTTTCTACCAAGCTTCATCATTTCAGACAATTTCAATTTAGGAATAATTCTAAGCTTTGGAATAAAATGTTTTCCAACAAATTTAAAATTTTCTCTCTAGTTCTTAAATGTTACAGAACATTGGTGGTCAGTTACAAGAGTTTTAACTTTAGAACAACCATCATCCTAGGAAGCATATATCAGAAATGGACAACCTTTTCCCTTAAAAGCTGCCTTATTTTTCTCTTTTCTATTTGATAAAAACTTGAAATCAAACATATGAGCTACAACATAAGCATATAAGGCATCCTTTAACTGTTTATGATTTTCAAAAATCATTTTTAGTTCAAATCTCCGTACAACAGTTAAAGGATCAAAGAATACCTTAGCAGTCTTCTTAGAAATGTAATCTTCATCTGAATCCGTCTTGTAGTTCCCAACATCTAAAGAATCTAGGTAATCAATATCCTCTCCACTACATAAACCTTCTGATTCAGCTTCATTTTCTATTGCACTATCAACATCAAATGTTTTACCAAAATTGTCTAAATTTCCATCTGAACCTGGCTCATTTGCATCTACTAAACCCAAACCACAATCTTCATTCCTTTTTGTTTCACCCAAACCACCACCCAAAGTACTATGTGCTTCTAAGTATACTACATTCATAGTTTTGTTTTTTTATCTTCCTTTTGACTAGTTTAAAGTTTGTATGAATGGAATTTATCTCTTCATCATCATCGTCAGATAATGCATACTCTCCACTTATTTCTCCAATGTTCTCTTAGGAATCATTATTGTCCTCTTGGGTACCATAACTGTCTTCATCCATCAATTCATCACACCATCCAAGATTAGCATGTGACCCATCACCACCACTTGCATTAATAGCAATAGGCCCATTAGGCCCACTATTAGCATCATCAGAACCCTCCAAAGTCATGTTCCTACTGTGGATCACCTACCAGATTAATATAATAAGTGTTACTGATTCAAAATACATATTTTATACACTCTACAAGTATAAAATAGGTTCATACATTTCTTACACAGTCACACAGTCAATTAATCAAACATTTAACAGTCAACACACTTTACAATATAATATGTATTAAAACATAGTCAATACACACAGTCAATAGACTACAATATAATGATTATTAAAACATCTAATAAATGTTACTAATTGTTTATCATAAATTCACCTCCATTATCAAACACACATTCAATACACACAACCAATACACATTCAATACTCACCATGTTTAACACAAAACACAAAAACTGACATGTAAATAACATTAGCTAATTGTTTAAATATATATTTAATATACTACTTCACTAATTTCAATAAAAGAATCTGACGAAAAGATAAATTTTTACATCCACTGTTGTTGGTCAAACTCTGAATCTACAGCACCAAAGTGTTTCAACTTTATGTCTGTCGTTCACAAGACAAACTGTCAAAATCGGAAGAATATATTCCATTGAGTATTAAAATCAAGAGAATGCTATTACACAATATAATGAGTATTAAAATGAAATTAAAGCTACTACACAACACTATCTTACTTTTTTTTTTCAGAACTATCTTTGAACTTCAAGGCAGTTTATCGCATTCAACGTCTCTCCTTCTAATGAGCTCCAACTCTCCAATTGGTGTTGTTGAGAGAAGCTTGCTTGTTCCCGACCTTACAATGCAAGTAAACTTGTGTCTCGACTCCTTGTACTTGTGTAAATGAAGGATAAGATGGTGTATATATGGATACAAAAGTATGAGTGGTGTTTGTATGGTTTGTATGTAAAATGGGATGATGATAAAGTATTCAAAGAAATTCAAGGTAGAAACTAAGCTATAAAGAGCATAACCTCGTTCCTCAAAGAATTTAATTGAGGGTGGTAAGGAAGGACTTGGACTTGTTGATTAAATAATCAATAACCCGAAGTATCAAGATGAAAAGAAAGGTGATGTCACAAGTATAAATACTTGATAAGTCGATAAAGTTCTAAAAAAGAACTGGTTCAAGAGAATTAACTCACAAAGTAAAATATATTCAAGAAAGTTGTGTTTACAAAATGAAATTGGTGTCCTATTTATAGAATTACAAAGGGTACTAGACGAAATGGCTTGTGTGTATTCGGCAAGGGTAAAAATCCCTTCATAAATTCATGTTCATTCACTCTAGGCCGAAAAGTTATGGTGCCTCCATCCAATGATGAATTTGCCGCCCATTCTTTTCCCTCCAAGGTTGTTTTGGTGCCATTTGAGTTTCCCTCCAAAACTAAGGGGCATGTCTCTTGTGAGGGAACATGTCCCTTGGGGTGTTGAGCTGATATAGGTAGTATGAGCTGAGATGAGCTGACCGAGCTAGTGGTGAGCTGTGCTACTAGCTGAATGAGCTTCACTTAGTGTTTGAGCTAATAGGAACTTCCCTTAGCTAGGTTAGCTTGTCTTCAAGTATCTTTGAGCTATCTGGAGCTATTTGGAGATGTTAAGAGTTGAATTGATGCTAACTTTGCTTTGGCCTGTTGTTGAGCTATTAGCTAGTTGGTTGAGTTGCCTCAGCAATTTGAGCTATGAGCTGATTGAGCTGCCTCGACAATTTGAGATGAGCTGATTGAGCTGGCTCCTAGCTGGTTGCCTTGGCAAGTGTAAACTTGCAAGCTGATTTGAGCTTCCTGAAGCTGTCCTTGAGACTCCTTAAGCTAATCCAAATTATATTGAGTTGAACCGAGCTAATCCAAGCTGAACCGAGCTATATAGAAAGCATATGCACGCTTACTCTAAGTATGCTAAAAACATAAATAAATATAATATAAATATGTGAAACTTATAAATAAAGATGTGGGTCATGTAATTCATGAATATCATATGATGTAAAACTGAATGATATTATATGATATTCCACGCATATTATATAATGTATAAATAAGTAAATAGATAATGTAGTAAGGAATAACTCCCTTAGAATCAGCCTCGAAGTCCTTCAATGGTGTGTCAAAATCATGGAGAAGGTTGGTGCGGATTTGGATCACATCACCCCCTTCTTTTTGGCGATTTGTCCCCAAATCGATGTTTGCTACGAACGAGAACAATCTTAATCTTCTTTGGGAAGAGATCTTTCTCACTCTTTTTTTGCACAAACACCATTCTTCGGGATCAAGTTCTTCTTGCTTGTAAACTTTTCTTGTATCATGTTCATCCTCTTTTCTCGAATAGGCATGTGCTCTTTGGATCCTTCTCTCGCGCTTTTTGGAATCATCATGCCCTTTGGTGAAAGGTGGTGTCTTCTAGGATCCTTCTTGGTGTTGATAGGAACCAACATGTCCTTTTATGATGAGTCTTGTCTTTTGGAATTTCTCCTTGTTTGAACCATCACAACTATTGGCAAAGGCACTTGTCATTTTGATTTCTCCTTTGGAATCATCATGTTGGTTGGAAAAATCACGATCTTTCACCATTGCTTCAAATCTTTTCACAAATAGATCCTTATGACTCATGCCAACTTTCCTTGCTTTTGATCCTTTTTGAATGATTTCTTTTGAATAGGTGGATACTTCCCGCTTTATATCCTTGAATCGATCTTTCTTTGGCAGAATGAACAGTTGAAGTTTTGTCTCAATTTGGACACTCCAACCAACCTCAAAATGGAAAAGGAACTTGTCATCACCAATTGATAGCATTACTTCATGTAGGTGAATCATTTTGCTGCAAAATAAACCAAGGTTAGAGAAAGAGAAACCTATAACAAAATGTATGGAAATAGCAAACCATGGTGGATGTTTGGCAATCTTAATGGGTGGTTGATGTTTGGTGATGAGAATCCTCCTTGAAACATCTTCTAAAATTTCTTCACCAATAGCATCAATAATGTATGGAAGAGGCTGGATCATCTTCAAGATTGACAATGTACTTGGAGTGTTAACGATCACAACTATTGGGACTTCAAATGGCATAACTCTTGAAACATCAAGAGACTTGTCTTGTGAGTCTCCAAAAGTCGTGTCTATTGGTGCTTCAAAGGACACACGCTGTAACCCCCTAAACCCGGCCTAGAAGAAAAGACCGAATTTAGGAAGTTACGATTAAAAACTTAACCCTCAAGAAAACTAATTTTTAAAAGTCATACTTTAAATTAAAGTAAAATAACATAAATTTAGTAATAAATAAAAATATAAATACCATAATAGATGTTCGAATGATTATATAGAATTTTTGAATTAAAATAACAGTAAATAAATGCTAAAAATAATCCCAAAACATAAATAGTTTAAAATTACATCAATGTCCCAAAATAATAAATATAAATTTGATTAAACTAAAATAGTTTCGTACTGAATAATAAAATAACCGAATAAAATGATAGATCCTCCAAGTACCACGTCGCCTAAAGTCCAAAGATATCTGTAAGAGGAAACTATGGGGGAGTAAGCTAAAGAGCTTAGTATGTCTCTAAAGTGCAAGAAAACCATAATCATGAAACATAGTATCATTTTCTTAAAATCCTTTGAAAACATGATACAATATCACAAGCGTAATGCAATGCAGCCAACTACGTCCGCCATAAATGAGGAAGGTTCCCATAACCCCCTCCCTACGTCCGCCAATCCAAAGTGGAATTCAGCCCGAAGGGTGAAACCACTAAACTTCCTCCTTACAAATCCCAACCCATGCTCATACACGTATGATGTTTAAAATTCAAATTTCATGAAAACCAATTCCGTAAATCCGATATTCCATAAATATAATTCATAAATCATAGTCCATAAATCCATAAATCATAGTTCCGTAAATTTGATGTTTCATAAATCATACTTAAAACACATTCTGAAATCATATGCATGTGATGTCAACCATACAAACCATAATGCATCAACACAGGGAAACACATGTAGCACAATAAGAAAACACACCTTAGCCAAGCTATACTTAACCTACACAATGATGTGATTTTCCATGATCAGAAGTATTGAATCCAACTGTATCGGTACCGAACTAAACTTGGAGTTGAAGGGATTAACGAACAAGAAAGGTATAGAGCGGTGGAGATTAAAAGATAAGAATTTAACAAATCAATAAGGGATTTTGGCGGCATGAAACTATATAAAAAATTAGGGTTCTTGGGATGATTTTATTTGAACTATGTGTGTGTATATTTATAGGGAGAGTAAACCTAATTTAAGTAAAATAATGAAAGTGATATAAGATAAAAAAAGAATAAAAATAAATAAAATAATTAAAAGAAGACGAGTGGATTAGAATTCCATTTAAAATTAAAGAACTATATAATAATAATAATAATAATAAAAGAAAGATGATTTGGCTGCTAATAATTCAATTCAATTCAAATCCAATCTTTCTTTTAAAACAATGGGTTAATCACCCAACAAGTCCCCAAACTTCTTATTTGTTCGATAAAGTCGTAAAATTATGATTAAAGATCATTTAACTCCAAAAATTCTTAATTTGGCCATAAGAATTAAAATTAGGGTTTTTGAATTAAAATTCCCAAATAAAAAGGGTTTTGAATCTAGGGATTTCAAATTTAGGTTTCTAAATTAGGGATATTTTGAATCTAGGGTTTACAATTTTGGGCGTAATTTGTGGGGTGTTACATTTCTCCCACTCTTAAAAGAAATTTTGTCCTCAAAATTTTTAGACTAAAAAAAAGTTTAAAAGAGCATTTCGAATCATGTTACGAATAACATCACAAAGTTTTTATGTAACCCCCTGTTGAGTGTGTAAAAGTTCTATTATTTACACCCTTTTTAACCCATATTTCTACTGCATTCAAGCATCATTGCATTGCATTTAGGTTAGTTTACAGCAAAACATCACAAATGGATTAAAGGCACGAATTCTTTTGTTTTTTGGCCGGTGGTCGACAATTGTAATATTGATGGTCGATCACTAGATTTATTATATTTTTGTTTTATTAATCTAAATTTTTTCTCTGCCGCTTAGCGTCGCAGTCTCATTGAATTTTTTTGTTTTTTTGGCCGGTGGTCGACAATCAATTGTAGTATTAAATGCCGATTATTTGATTTATTATTATTTTTGTTTTATTACATTTTAATAAGAATTTCTGCCTTTATGACATGCGTTCTATATGTTATTGTGGCACACTTTTTCTTTATTTTTGGTGGTTCGTTTTCATCTATCATTTTGACATGATTTCAGCATATCTTAACGGTCATTTGATGCTCATACAAAAATATTCACGGTGCTAATTTATAATTATGATTCTTTCAGTGGTCATAGAAAGATAGATCCCCACTCGGTTGATGGTTGTTTCTCGATGTAATCAGACGTGGGTAGCAAAGTAATCTACCTGATAGTTTGATTCGCTCACCACTCCTTTTTCACCCCGCAAAGTGTCTCGTTTGGGTAGAAACAAGGAGATTCAAGAAGGCTTTTGAATTTTGACAGTATGCTATCTCTATGGAAGTATTTACTTTCCTTTGCACCTTTGGGTTGGACTAGTCCCCATTATTCTCCTTTTAAGATGTATTGTATTTGTGATATCTTCCATGATTTTTTAATAAAAATTTAGTTGCCATGCGTAAAGACCTTATCATTTCTGAAAAACATTTGATCCAACATGTTTTTCATTTTAGTATGAAAATTCTCCATTTCAGCTCACACATTCCACCTTAGTTGCTCTCATAACTTTATCAAGCACTCACGTTTGACTCCAAAATGTGCCACTATTATAACGACCTAATTTCCAGGTTAATGAAATAGACCTCAGATTCGGGTTTAAACCATTAAGTTGGTGAAATAAAAAGAGAGTTTTAATATGAAGCTCGAGTTAAGGAAATTAATGACTTAATGAATGTGGATGTTGGACTTGTAGCACGCTCGAATCGATCACCGAAACCGTCAAGGAGGGTTGTAAATGTTTGGTGGTTGAATTGGCTAAAATCAAAATAAAGGTAGACAAGTGACACAATGACTTTAGAGTGGTTCGGCCTTCTAACAAGCACCTACATCCACTACCTTAGCACACCACTAAGGATTTCCCAATTCACTCAACAATGAATTTGTCCATTTTTCCTGGTTTAGGAGGAAACCGTTACAACCCTATCTTTTGGACTTGGCTAAGATAGAACCAACTCTAGTTTTTCTCTTAAGGCTAAACTAGAACCTCTCCTTTTACAAGGGATTTGTTTGGTAAACTAAAATACCTCTCTAGGTGGGTGTTTACACAAATTTAAGCTCACAAGAGTGTACAAAGAATTTACAATAAATCACTCTTCTTAGACTATGTACAAGAGTAGAGGTGGCAAACGGGTCAATCGGTTCGGGTTCGGTTCGGGTCATTTCGGTTTCGGTTATTTCGGGTCTGATATCATTCGGTTCAAATTCGGTTCGGTTCGGGTTCGGTTTGGTTCGGTTCCAGTTCGGTTCTATTGTTCGGTTGATTTTCGGGTCGGTTGATTTTCGGTTCAGTTGATTTTCGGTTCTGTTCGGTTCGGATCGGTTCGGGTCAATTTCTGGTTGATGGGAGATCGGTCGGTTTTAATCAAGTTTTTAGGTTGGTAAGTTTTTTTACACCCTTTATATGACTTTATAAAGCCAATATATTTAACTTTTTGGTGAGTTGTGCGATTGTTCATATCTCATCTTTTTTTATTTCTATTAATATCTTTTATTTATTTCGGGTTGTCTTCGGTTCGGGTCCATTCAGTTCGGTTTCATTCGGTTCGGTTCCATTTGGTTCGGGTCTATCGGTTCGGGTCCATTTCGGTTCAACTAAAAATCAGTTCATTTTCGGTTCGGTTTCGGTTCGGTTTCGGGTCAAATTTCGGGTAAGCATGTTCGGTTCGGTTTCGGGTTCGGTTCGGGTAAATCGGTTCGGTTTTCGGGTCTCGGGTGAAGTTTGCCAGGTCTATACAAGAGAAAGATAAAATAAAGATTTAGACTCTATTTCTCTTGATCATGTTTCTTGGATGTAGTCTCTTACATTCTTCAAGTGTTTCAGCCTTCAATTTATAATTCCAATTGAGTTTGTGACCGTTACTAGCCGTTGGGGATGTTTTGGAGCTGTTGGGGTCTTTATTTCTCACATTAATTGCAGTTCTGGTGCCTACCGTATCGGTACACGAGTACCCGTACCGGTACGCCCTTCTTCAGAACTAGCCGTTGGGCTCTTGCAAGCCTATGCGTATCGATACGCTAGAGAGCGTATCGGTACGGTCTGTACTTTAAAAGACCATTGGGAAATAGTCGTTGGGGGTTGTTAAAGCAAGGATCGCTACGCTTAAAGGCGTATTGGTACGACCCCTCTCCGTATTGATACAGGCAAGCCTGTATCGGTACGGGTTTTGGCATAATCAAATTTGGAGTAAAAAGGTATTGATACGGGGTATACCGTATCGGTATGGTAGTGCTGAAAAGCCAGGTTTGACTACTTTAAAGCATTCCAAACTTTGCCAAAAACCTTTTTTAAACACCTCAAACTTATTTTCAAGTTGTTTGAACTTAAAGACATGTTTTAAATTCTTTTCAATTATTATATCAAAACACTTAGTTCTTCAAAGGAATATTTTTGGGGGCCCAAAGTGGAGTCTAAAAGAAAGATAAGTGTTCATTTAATTGTTTTATCCTTGGTTGGAGGGAGATGTATTATTTTGAATAAAAGTGGTTGTGTGTGGTGGGAAAAAATGATAAGGTTGGATAAGATATTTTGGAGAGAGAGAAAAAGATAAGAGAGAAAGTGAGGGGAAGAGGCTTTGAGTCATGTTCAGCCGCTGTCAGAGCCGCCATTGATGTCATCATTGCCGCCATCGTGTTCAGTTCATCGAGACGAGTCCGCCGATGGCAGCCCTGTCGCCGCCACTCACGGGGGTCAGACAGACGAAGGATCGGGGAAGCTCATTCACAAAGAACCATTGCTCTCCACCGTGAACTATGGAAACCATCGGACTCCGCTGCCGAAGAATGTAATGGTTTGTAATGACTGTTTATGGAGAATGTAATGGTTTGTAATGATAATTTATGGTGAAATTTATAGATAATGTACTTTATCGGGGAAGCTCATTCACAAAGAACCACTTTTTTACTTCATGGATAGTGTACTTTATGGTGAAATTTGGTCTTTAGATAGAAATAATTTCTATTCATATAAGGTTTATGGAGAATGTAATGGTTTGTAATGACAATATACGGAGAATGTAATGGTTTGTTTTTATAGTGAAATTTAACTTGTCAGTTTTATTAGGTACAAAAGTTGTTTATGGACATGTTTGATATGTCTAAACAAGTTCTCAAATGTTTTATGGTCATTTTTTCAGGTACAAAAGCTGTTTATGGACATGTTTGATATGTCTAAACAAGTTCTCAAATGTTTTATGGTCATTTTCCATAGGTACAGAAATTGTTTATTGTGAATGTAATGGTCTTTAGATAACAACTTCTCTAATGCACATATTTGATATGTGTAAACAGCCGAAATTGTTTTCAAATCCACATATCTTGATACACTAAGTGCAATCTGATTTCTATTCACATTAGGTACAAAAGGAAACTGTATGCTTTTAAACAAAAGAAATTGTCTTCGTTAATAACAATTAATAACACATCTTGATACACCAAGTGAACAGTTTGATATGTGTAAACAAAATGAAATTATTTTATCTACCTAAACATATTCAAAATAGTTTCAATAACACATATCTTGATACACTAAATGAACCAAACCAGATTGATATGTGTAAACAAAATGAACTATTTTATCTACCTAAACAGTTTCACCTGAACAAACAAAAGGCTTAACACATTGTTTTCATTTGCCTAAACAGTTTCAAAATAGACAATGCAACTAACAACACAAAACAAGTAGCAACTTAATTTTATGGTCTCTATATGGTGTGTTTAGGGAGAGGCCTCTTAATGCTGAGCTTTGGAAGTCTTGCTTGCGGAGGAACAATGGAAGTTCCACCAGGTTGAAAAACTGCTGAAGATGGTGATGGTTGTGAAGTTGTACCACCAAAGTTTTTCATTAGAGGTGTTGAAACTGACTGTGATTTTGGAGTAACTGAATTTGTGTTTCTGGCTGCAATAGATGATGTTGTGTTAGGTCGAGAAAGTAACACTTGACTTGGTCTTCCTAGCTATTAAAAAAGAGACAATTTTTTTTAAAAATCACTAAAAAATTATATAAAAATTAATTAAATATTTATAAACAGAAACTTACATTTAAAATTTGTAGTATTGTAGCTTCATTTGTGTATATGCCAATCCCTTGCATGATTCTTCTCCCTCTTGGCCCATGTGTTGTAACATGCTCTCTCGTGCCTACTGGTATTCTATTTGTTGTGCCTTTCCTCTTTGTAGGTGTAGAGGTTCTTGGTTGAGAGGTGGTTGAGCAGATGGTGAGCCAAGATATGCTTAAAATCACCAAATTTTAAGTATATGCATTCAAACAGTGTATGGAAACAAGCAATATATGAAGTAGAATATGACATAATAGACTGACCAAATGCAGAAAATAAATGAGCAAATGGAGTTGGCATGAAAACCATTGGTGGAGCTGTTTATCTTGACAGTGGTGGAGCTACTTGTCTTGGCATTGGTGTAATTGGTGGTGTTGACATTGGAGGAGCTGCTTGGTCTTCTTGTTGGCGCACCTAACAGTTAAATAACAATTAAATAACAATAAAAAACTATTAAATAACAGTTACATAACAATAGAAAAATAATAGCAAAAACAATAGTTACATAACAATAGAAAAACAGTAGCAAAAACAATTGTTAAATAACAATTGAAAAATAGTTAAATAACAATATAAAACATTTAAATAACAATAGAAAAATAGTTAAATAACAATAAAAAACAATTAAATAATAATAGAAAAAACAATATAAAAATACTTAAATAACAGTTAAATAACGATAACAAAAAGACTTACATTGGATTGCCTTTTGGTTGGACATGTTCTTACATTGTGCCCAATAATCCCACATACCCTACAATTCATTTTTAATCTTATCCTTCCCATCTTATTCTTGCTCTTCGGTTCACCTTCTTCTCTTTTCCTTTTGTGCTTTGGTCTTCCTAGCATTTTCCTTGGAACTGGTGGATCAATCTTGCCCATTTTTGTGTCTTTCTAATACTTCTCACTTGGAATAGTTGGAAGAACAACACTGTACATCTCATGATAAACATCTTTCTTATATAAATTATACACATATAATTCTAATTTTTCTTCTCTATAGAGTATGACACACACAACATGAGGGTATAGAATTCCTGTGAGATCCCACACTCTACAAGTACATTTACAACCTATAACATCAACAACAAAAGTGTTCTTACCATGTTGAACCTCATACCCTTCAACCACATTCCACATCACATGACATAAAGAAATTTGTTTTTATGTTCTTCCAGTTTGTTTGCAATTCTAAGACACAACTCACCTTTTCATCTAAGTGATTTCTTTTTGTGTTCAACTAGTCTGTGCATAACATAGTGTCTAATGTCTTCAAAGAGTGAGATAATAGGTTTAAACGTAGCTCCTACTATACCATAATTTAATGCCTTTGAGAAATTATTATCAAGGGCATCACACTTTGATCTAGTAAAAAAAAAGCTTTGGACTAGTGTCTAAGATGCCTATCCATTAGATCACCATATGCTTCTTTTTTAGCTTACCCAGCCCGTGAACATAGTGTTCAAATTAAAGTTTTGTTTTAGCCTTGAAACATAACCAAAATAGCAGCTGAAGTTACATCCCTTGTGACTTTTTTTCCAAGTGGCAAAAATTTGCCTTGCACAAAATCTGTGCTCCACATCTAGTAAGCACAGAGGGACTTCTTCAAGCAAGCCCTGCAAAGTTAAACAAAATAAGCTTAACTTAATTTATCATAGATAATAGTAATTTATAAAATCAAAATCAAAATATGTGCTTACCTTCTGCATGTCACTCAGTAAAGTCAGCTTCTCACCATTTCATAGATTCAAGTCATTCTTGAGGTGATTTAAAAACCATGCCCATGTCTCTATGTTTTCCACCTCAACAACTCCCCAAGCAATAAGAAAAATTAGATTGTTGTCGTCTCTACCCACTGCTGAAAGAATTTCACCTTTAAATGCCTTCTTCAAATAACAACCATCTACCCCAAGCACATGCATGCAGTACTTCTTAAAACATTCCTTCAATGAACTAAAACAACAATACAATCTCCTAAATTTAGGATTGTCAACACTATTAGGTCTCACAACCATTAAGTCAAATGTACCCTCTGGATCAACAGTCCTCAATGCATAAACATAGTCAAACAATACACTCAATTCATGTACAACACTACCCCTAATCTTTTCCATTGCTCACTTCTTAGCTCTCATGACACATTGTTTGTTCAACTCCACATTTAACTCTTTTCTACCAAGCTTCATCATTTCAGACAATTTCAATTTAGGAATAATTCTAAGCTTTGGAATAAAATGTTTTCCAACAAATTTAAAATTTTCTCTCTAGTTCTTAAATGTTACAGAACATTGGTGGTCAGTTACAAGAGTTTTAATTTTAGAACAACCATCATCCTAGGAAGCATATATCAGAAATGGACAACCTTTTCCCTTAAAAGCTGCCTTATTTTTCTCTTTTCTATTTGATAAAAACTTGAAATCAAACATATGAGCTACAACATAAGCATATAAGGCATCCTTTAACTGTTTATGATTTTCAAAAATCATTTTTAGTTCAAATCTCCGTACAACAGTTAAAGGATCAAAGAATACCTTAGCAGTCTTCTTAGAAATGTAATCTTCATCTGAATCCGTCTTGTAGTTCCCAACATCTAAAGAATCTAGGTAATCAATATCCTCTCCACTACATAAACCTTCTGATTCAACTTCATTTTCTATTGCACTATCAACATCAAATGTTTTACCAAAATTGTCTAAATTTCCATCTGAACCTGGCTCATTTGCATCTACTAAACCCAAACCACAATCTTCATTCCTTTTTGTTTCACCCAAACCACCATCCAAAGTACTATGTGCTTCTAAGTATACTACATTCATAGTTTTGTTTTTTTATCTTCCTTTTGACTAGTTTAAAGTTTGTATGAATGGAATTTATCTCTTCATCATCATCGTCAGATAATGCATACTCTCCACTTATTTCTCCAATGTTCTCTTAGGAATCATTATTGTCCTCTTGGGTACCATAACTGTCTTCATCCATCAATTCATCACACCATCCAAGATTAGCATGTGACCCATCACCACCACTTGCATTAATAGCAATAGGCCCATTAGGCCCACTATTAGCATCATCAGAACCCTCCAAAGTCATGTTCCTACTGTGGATCACCTACCAGATTAATATAATAAGTGTTACTGATTCAAAATACATATTTTATACACTCTACAAGTATAAAATAGGTTCATACATTTCTTACACAGTCACACAGTCAATTAATCAAACATTTAACAGTCAACACACTTTACAATATAATGTGTATTAAAACATAGTCAATACACACAGTCAATAGACTACAATATAATGATTATTAAAACATCTAATAAATGTTACTAATTGTTTATCATAAATTCACCTCCATTATCAAACACACATTCAATACACACAACCAATACACATTCAATACTCACCATGTTTAACACAAAACACAAAAACTGACATGTAAATAACATTAGCTAATTGTTTAAATATATATTTAATATACTACTTCACTAATTTCAATAAAAGAATCTGACGAAAAGATAAATTTTTACATCCACTGTTGTTGGTCAAACTCTGAATCTACAGCACCAAAGTGTTTCAACTTTATGTCTGTCGTTCACAAGACAAACTGTCAAAATCGGAAGAATATATTCCATTGAGTATTAAAATCAAGAGAATGCTATTACACAATATAATGAGTATTAAAATGAAATTAAAGCTACTACACAACACTATCTTATTTTTTTTCAGAACTATCTTTGAACTTCAGGGCAGTTTATCGCATTCAACGTCTCTCCTTCTAATGAGCTCCAACTCTCCAATTGGTGTTGTTGAGAGAAGCTTGCTTGTTCCCGACCTTACAATGCAAGTAAACTTGTGTCTCGACTCCTTGTACTTGTGTAAATGAAGGATAAGATGGTGTATATATGGATACAAAAGTATGAGTGGTGTTTGTATGGTTTGTATGTAAAATGGGATGATGATAAAGTATTCAAAGAAATTCAAGGTAGAAACTATGCTATAAAGAGCATAACCTCGTTCCTCAAAGAATTTAATTGAGGGTGGTAAGGAAGGACTTGGACTTGTTGATTAAATAATCAATAACCCGAAGTATCAAGATGAAAAGAAAGGTGACGTCACAAGTATAAATACTTGATAAGTCGATAAAGTTCTAAAAAAGAACTGGTTCAAGAGAATTAACTCACAAAGTAAAATATATTCAAGAAAGTTGTGTTTACAAAATGAAATTGGTGTCCTATTTATAGAATTACAAAGGGTACTAGCCGAAATGGCTTGTGTGTATTCGGCAAGGGTAAAAATCCCTTCATAAATTCATGTTCATTCACTCTAGGCCGAAAAGTTATGGTGCCTCCATCCAATGATGAATTTGCCACCCATTCTTTTCCCTCCAAGGTTGTTTTGGTGCCATTTGAGTTTCCCTCCAAAACTAAGGGGCATGTCTCTTGTGAGGGAACATGTCCCTTGGGGTGTTGAGCTGATATAGGTAGTATGAGCTGAGATGAGCTGACCGAGCTAGTGGTGAGCTGAGCTACTAGCTGAATGAGCTTCACTTAGTGTTTGAGCTAATAGGAACTTCCCTTAGCTAGGTTAGCTTGTCTTCAAGTATCTTTGAGCTATCTGGAGCTATTTGGAGATGTTAAGAGTTGAATTGATGCTAACTTTTCTTTGGCCTGTTGTTGAGCTATTAGCTAGTTGGTTGAGTTGCCTCAGCAATTTGAGCTATGAGCTGATTGAGCTGCCTCGACAATTTGAGATGAGCTGATTGAGCTGGCTCCTAGCTGGTTGCCTTGGCAAGTGTAAACTTGCAAGCTGATTTGAGCTTCCTGAAGCTGTCCTTGAGACTCCTTAAGCTAATCCAAATTATATTGAGTTGAACCGAGCTAATCCAAGCTGAACCGAGCTATATAGAAAGCATATGCACGCTTACTCTAAGTATGCTAAAAACATAAATAAATATAATATAAATATGTGAAACTTATAAATAAAGATGTGGGTCATGTAATTCATGAATATCATATGATGTAAAAATGAATGATATTATATGATATTCCAAGCATATTATATAATGTATAAATAAGTAAATAGATAATGTAGTAAGGAATAACTCCCTTAGAATCAGCCTCGAAGTCCTTCAATGGTGTGTCAAAATCATGGAGAAGGTTGGTGCGGATTTGGATCACATCACCCCCTTCTTTTTGGCGATTTGTCCCCAAATCGATGTTGGCTACGAACGGGAACAATCTTAATCTTCTTTGGGAAGAGATCTTTCTCACTCTTTTTTTGCACAAACACCATTCTTCGGGATCAAGTTCTTCTTGCTTGTAAACTTTTCTTGCATCATGTTCATCCTCTTTTCTCGAATAGGCATGTGCTCTTTGGATCCTTCTCTCGCGCTTTTTGGAATAATCATGCCCTTTGGTGAAAGGTGGTGTCTTCTAGGATCCTTCTTGGTGTTGATAGGAACCAACATGTCCTTTTATGATGAGTCTTGTCTTTTGGAATTTCTCCTTGTTTGAACCATCACAACTATTGGCAAAGGAACTTGTCATTTTGATTTCTCCTTTGGAATCATCATGTTGGTTGGAAAAATCACGATCTTTCACCATTGCTTCAAATCTTTTCACAAATAGATCCTTATGACTCATGCCAACTTTCCTTGCTTTTGATCCTTTTTGAATGATTTCTTTTGAATAGGTGGATACTTCCCGCTTTATATCCTTGAATCGATCTTTCTTTGGCAGAATGAACAGTTGAAGTTTTGTCTCAATTTGGACACTCCAACCAACCTCAAAATGGAAAAGGAACTTGTCATCACCAATTGATAGCATTACTTCATGTAGGTGAATCATTTTGCTGCAAAATAAACCAAGGTTAGAGAAAGAGAAACCTATAACAAAATGTATGGAAATAGCAAACCATGGTGGATGTTTGGCAATCTTAATGGGTGGTTGATGTTTGGTGATGAGAATCCTCCTTGAAACATCTTCTAAAATTTCTTCACCAATAGCATCAATAATGTATGGAAGAGGCTGGATCATCTTCAAGATTGACAATGTACTTGGAGTGTTAACGATCACAACTATTGGGACTTCAAATGGCATAACTCTTGAAACATCAAGAGACTTGTCTTGTGAGTCTCCAAAAGTCGTGTCTATTGGTGCTTCAAAGGACACACGCTGTAACCCCCTAAACCCGACCTAGAAGAAAAGACCGAATTTAGGAAGTTACGATTAAAAACTTAACCCTCAAGAAAACTAATTTTTAAAAGTCATACTTTAAATTAAAGTAAAATAACATAAATTTAGTAATAAATAAAAATATAAATACCATAATAGATGTTCGAATGATTATATAGAATTTTTGAATTAAAATAACAGTAAATGAATGCTAAAAATAATCCCAAAACATAAATAGTTTAAAACTACATCAATGTCCCAAAATAATAAATATAAATTTGATTAAACTAAAATAGTTTCGTACTGAATAATAAAATAACCGAATAAAATGTGAGATCCTCCAAGTACCACGTCGCCTAAAGTCCAAAGATATCTGTAAGAGGAAACTATGGGGGAGTAAGCACAATAAGAAAACACACCTTAGCCAAGCTATACTCAACCTACACAATGATGTGATTTTCCATGATCAGAAGTATTGAATCCAACTGTATCGGTACCGAACTAAACTTGGAGTTGAAGGGATTAACGAACAAGAAAGGTATAGAGCGGTGGAGATTAAAAGATAAGAATTTAACAAATCAATAAGGGATTTTGGCGGCATGAAACTATATAAAAAATTAGGGTTCTTGGGATGATTTTATTTGAACTATGTGTGTGTATATTTATAGGGAGAGTAAACCTAATTTAAGTAAAATAATGAAAGTGATATAAGATAAAAAAAAAGAATAAAAATAAATAAAATAATTAAAAGAAGACGAGTGGATTAGAATTCCATTTAAAATTAAAGAACTATATAATAATAATAATAAAAGAAAGATGATTTGGCTGCTAATAATTCAATTCAATTCAAATTCAATCTTTCTTTTAAAACAATGGGTTAATCACCCAACAAGTCCCCAAACTTCTTATTTGTTCGATAAAGTCGTAAAATTATGATTAAAGATCATTTAACTCCCAAAATTCTTAATTTGGCCATAAGAATTAAAATTAGGGTTTTTGAATTAAAATTCCCAAATAAAAAGGGTTTTAAATCTAGGGATTTCAAATTTAGGTTTCTAAATTAGGGATATTTTGAATCTAGGGTTTACAATTTTGGGCGTAATTTGTGGGGTGTTACAATTCTCCCACTCTTAAAAGAAATTTTGTCCTCAAAATTTTTAGACTAAAAAAAAGTTTAAAAGAGCATTTCGAATCATGTTACGAATAACATCACAAAGTTTTTATGTAACCCCCTGTTGAGTGTGTAAAAGTTCTATTATTTACACCCTTTTTAACCCATATTTCTACTGCATTCAAGCATCATTGCATTGCATTTAGGTTAGTTTACAGCAAAACATCACAAATGGATTAAAGGCACGGATTCTACTAAAAGATGGCTAATTTTGCAGGTTGCTGCCATCGTAGACGAAGAAGGCGGGCGCAGGGCAGATAAGCAGAAGAGCAGAACTGGACAAGCAGACGAAGAGGATGATGCTGCCATGGATCTGCCGTGACAGCAGAGGACGACATCAAATCAGTGGAGGAAAAGCAAAGTGGACCTCGATAGATAGAGAAAATTATGCTCGTCTGTCGTATGAAAACCCTATATTTTTCCAAGCCCCGGATCAAAAGATATGTCAAGCCAAAGCTCAAGGAGAAGAAATCCCATGAAACAAGGAGGCGGCTGAAAAGTAGGATACTTGGAGATTAAGTCTTTATTAGAATCTTACTTTTAATTAAAGTTGTAATCCTTGTTAACTTAGAATACTTGAGCCCAAAGCTTATATAAGGGCATAGATTATAACCTAGGATATATCTACCCCATAACCGACAACTAAAACCCCTCCGCCGTTTACCTGCCGCCGACATGTTCTAAATTTCCCCTAGGGCCACGGGTTGTTTTGTAAAGTAGTTGCAAGGGTTGTTTTGTTTTAGGATTTTCCAAGTTCAATAAAATAAACTTCAAGTTCTCTTATTTTGGTTATTAATATCTTGCAAGAGCATCGGGAGAGCATTGTGAGGTTATCTATTTACTTAGCATCGGGAGAGTTAAGTATACGAAAGAAATAAGAGCAAGTTCTCTAGTTTATAGTTGAACTATCTTGTGCCTAGGGATAGGGCAAGGTTAAGTGGCTAAGGAAGAATTCATACACATCGGTGTTCATCCTTCGATTCACGCCGGGAGGTATCATCAAAGACGTGATCATCAACAGACTTGGACCTAGGGATAGGCCAAGGCAGATCTGGGATTCTTTCCAAACTTGGAGTACAGAGTTGGTGTGTTTGCTGCCGCGACAACCAACGGACAACTGCCACGACAGGTGCTGCCGCGACAGGCGCGACGACAGAACTGGAGTTCCTAAGCATCGCAATACCTGCACTACTGAGCAATTCAATACCAGCCCATTCTCTCTATCTTGATATTCCAACTCTTTTATTTACGTTTTTCCTTATTATTTTCGTGACAACCTTCTAAAATATTTTCTTTACTTCGTGCAGTGAAATAAGGTGAAGCTATTAGCCCAATCCCTGTGGAGACGATATCCGATACTTCGTATCACTTTACTACTTGCGTCGTGTACACTTGCACTACAATTGCGATAGACTCTTTTACACACAACAAGTTTTTGGCGTCGTTGCCGGGGATTGGTAACATAACTACACCTTTCTTTTATTGCACTTTTAGTTTTTGTTTTTGTTTTTCTCTTAATTTTTCTTTTCTTTTTCGTTAGTACTTTCAACTCTTGCTTTTCACAAGGTTTTCTTGTTTATGCGCAGATCTAAAAGAGGTGAAGATCCTGAGTATAAATTAGATCCGGAAATTGAACGTTCCTTCAATCTCAAGAAACAACTTCGCCACCTTTTAGACAGGAACGAATACCTTAAGGAACAGCTAGAGAAGATGGCCCGTAATTAGCCCGCTGGTGGAGGTATACCGCCTATCGGCGACCCGCCTGCGGCAGATGGACGACGGTCATGTCGAGACTACATGCTGAACGATCATGTAGAACTGGAGACGACGCTGCCGGATATTGAAGTTGATAACTTTGAGCTTAAACCTGTCATGTTTAGTATGATCAACAATGCCAGGCAGTTTAGTGGTGCTGTGATAGAAGATGCTAGGGAGCATCTCAAAACGTTCTAGGAGATCTGTGGTTCGTTTAGACTGCCAGGAGTTAGTCCGGAGATACTGAGGCTTCGGTTATTTCCCCATTCATTGAGGGACAGAGCTAAAACTTGGTGGAATAAACTTACACCGGGTTCCATTATAACTTGGGCAGATCTAACTCGTGAATTTTTATCTCGTTTTAATCCTTCGCATTTATCTGAGCGATTACGTAATGAAATTGCTACTTTTCAACAGAAAGATCACGAGCCGATGCACGAGGCCTGGGACAGATTCACTACTCTTCTACGGAACTGCCCAATGCATGGATTCCCCGTCTGGAATTAGGTAACTAAGTTCTATAATGCTGCTAACTTACAAATTCGAATTCGAATTGATTCTGCAGCAAATGGACTATTATTGGATAAAGATCCGGACGAGGCATTGCAAGTTTTGAAAAATCTAGCTAAGAATGAGGAGCAGTTTCCGACAGCTAGAAGAGGGGGTAAACGGGTACTTGCTGTCAAGGACTATGAGGCCGACAACACTATGAAATCACAAGTAGCATTCCTTACTAAAGCAATGAAAAGGTTATTGAATGATTATGAATTACAAGGATTTGCTGTCGAGGAAGTTTGTACCATCTGTGAGGGAAATCATAGTCGGGATGAGTGCCCAATACAAATAGAAGAGGGAAAATATGTTGGAAATTACAAGCCGAACTACAATTCCAACAATTATAATCCCAATCGGAGGAAGGATCCCAAATTTTCCTGGAGTAATCCTAACAATGCCCTGAATCCGCAAGCACATAATCAGAATCAGAGAGGACCTAGATTGCTGACGCGACAGCAACAGCCGCAGCAACTGCCGCCGCAGCAGCAACAGCAGCCACCACCTGCCACAAGCAGTATATTGGAACAGACGCTGGCCACTTTTATGTCTCAAACAGGTACTTATATGGAGAATATGAATCAGTTTGTCAAGAAAACAGAAACCTTTATGGATAAAACAGAGATGAGGATGACACATCATGAAGCTACGTTGAAATCTCTGGAGACACAAATGGGTCAGGTTTCCCAACATATTAAGCCGAGGCAGAATGGAGGATTCCCTAGCAATACTGAAAATGCTAGACCACCCACACATGAGCAATGTAAGGCAATTACTACTTGGAGTGGGAAGAAACTACCAGGGCCGGAAAAAGAAGCTGAAACAGAAAAGGAACCTGCCCTGGATAAACCTGCCGAGGAAGCTGCCCCGCCAGGTGATAAACAGACTGCTGCCGATGAGCCTGTCACGATAGCAGAAGCGACAGAGGAGAAAAAAGATGATTACCGTCCTCAGATTCGCATGCAGTGGGAAGGACGTATTGCTGATTACCGTCCTCCGCCACCTTTCCCTCAACGGATACAGCAAGCTAAGCATGAATCTCAACTTAAAAAGATTTATGATATTTTTAAGCAAGTTCATATTAATATTCCGCTGTTAGATGCCGTTAGGGAGATGCCCGGTTATGCTAAATTTCTCAAGGATGTTATGTCGAAAAAATCTAAACTTGGGGAATTTGAAACGGTAAAGATGACAGAAGGTTGCATGAGTATTCTTCATCGGCAGCCACCCCAGAAAAAGAAGGATCCGGGGAGCTTCATCATACCTTGCGTAATCGGAAACAAATTTATGGGTAAGGCACTTTGTGATCTTGGTGCTAGTGTTAATTTAATGCCAAAGTCTGTTTTTCAGAAATTAGGTATTGGAAAGGCGCGACCCACGACAGTAACTCTGCAGCTGGCAGACCGCTCTTACGTTCATCCAGAGGGAAAAATTGAAGATATTCTGGTAAGAGTGGATAAGTTTATTTTTCCTGCTGACTTTCTTGTTTTAGATTGTGAGGCAGACGAAAACGCACCAGTCATCCTTGGGCGACCCTTCTTAGCCACGGGAAGATCACTGATTGATGTGGAGAAAGGAGAACTCACCATGCGAGTGAACGATCAAGAGATTAAGTTGAATGTTCTCCAAGCGATGAAACATGCTGATGTGGATGAGGAATGCAAGGCTATCATTGAAGTGACCCTTGATCAACCCTGCATCAGGTCGAGCTGTCATGATATAAAATTTGGTTACTGCTGCGACAGCCACTTACAGGTCTGTCACGACAGCAACGATGACAGCACCGACGACAGCGACTCCTCTGAATCTGATACATCTGATACTGAAGGACAGGAGGAGGTAAACTGGTTAGGCCATCGTCTAGGTAAGTTATTCGAACCTTTGAATTATACTTCGGATAACCATTTAATCCAAAAACCATCCACTGTTGAACCACCTGCCTTAGAACTTAAGCCCCTGCCAAAGCAGTTAAAATATGCTTATCTTGGTTCCAATGACACACTGTCTGTAATCATCTCTGCTAAGCTGCCACAGGAACAGGAACGGCAGCTAATCGGCATGCTAAGGCAGCACAAGAAGGCGATTGGATGGATGATAGCAGACATTCAAGGCATTAGTCCGGCGTTATGCATGCACAAAATCCTTCTAGAGGAAGATCATAAGCCGACTATTGATGCCCAAAGGCGGCTAAACCATGCGATGAAGGAGGTAGTGCGTAAAGAGATAATCAAGTGGTTAGATGCTGGTATTATTTACGCCATCTCCGACAGCAAATGGGTGAGCCCGATGCAATGCATTCCCAAGAAAGGAGGAATGACCGTGATAACCAACAAGAACAATGAGTTAATCCCAACCAGGACTGTGACCGGTTGGAGGGTTTGTATGGACTATCGGAAGCTTAACAAAGCTACCCGAAAGGACCACTTTCCTTTACCCTTTATTGATCAAATTCTTGATAGATTAGCGGGTAAACCTTACTATTGTTTTCTTGATGGTTATTCAGGTTATAACCAAATTGCTATCGCACCGGAGGATCAAGAAAAGACGACTTTTACATGCCCCTACGGAACATACGCTTTTAGGAGGATGCCGTTTGGACTATGTAATGCACCCGCCACCTTCCAAAGGTGCATGATGGCGATATTCTCCGACATGGTAGAGGACTTCCTTGAGATATTTATGGATGATTTCTCTGTGTTTGGAGACGATTTTGAGAGCTGCCTAGGCAATCTACAAAAGGTACTTGAAAGATGTGAGAAAGCCAATCTAGTCTTGAATTGGGAAAAATGCCACTTTATGGTGGATGAAGGGATAGTCCTCGGCCATAAGATTAGCTGCCGTGGGATAGAAGTCGACAGGGCTAAGATTGAAGTAATTGAGAAGCTGCCGCCGCCAACTACAGTCAAGGGCATTAGAAGTTTCTTAGGGCATGCTGGTTTTTACCGAAGATTTATTGCAAATTTCTCAAAAATCACCAAGCCCCTATGCCATCTCTTAGAGTAGAACCGACCCTTTGACTTTAATGATGAATGTACTGAAGCATTCAAGGTTCTGAAGGAAAAACTAGTAACAGCCCCCATAGTACAGCCACCAGAGTGGACACAGCCATTTGAGATTATGTGTGATGCTAGTGACTATGCTGTCGGGGCAGCACTTGGGCAGCGCAGAGATAAGCTGTTTCATGTCATATACTATGCCAGCAAAACATTAAATGACGCCCAAGTGAACTACACCACCACAGAAAAGGAGTTGTTAGCTGTGGTGTTCTCCATCGACAAGTTTCGTTCTTACATACTTGGGACGAAGGTAATAGTGCACACAGACCATTCTGCCCTTAAGTATCTGTTCGCGAAAAAGGACGCTAAGCCTAGATTGATACGGTGGATCTTGCTATTACAAGAATTCGACCTTGAGATCAAGGACAAAAAGGGGACAGAAAATCAGGTGGCAGACCACTTGTCAAGGTTGGAGAAGGGACAAAGTCTACCAATAGACGAGACAAATATACTAGAGACCTTCCCAGACGAGCAGCTCTTTGCTGCCGCAATCGCTGCCGCGACAGCCATGGCGGTAGGTAAGTCTTCTGAACTTCCCTGGTATGCTGATTTCGTTAATTTTATAGTTAGCGGAATACTTCCTTCTGATCTTAATTATCAAGCCAGGAAGAGGTTCCAAAATGATGTTAAGCATTATTATTGGGACGAACCTCTTCTTTTCAAACTATGTGCAGATCAGGTTATAAGGAGGTGTGTGCCACAAGAAGAACAAGAAGACATTCTCCATCACTGCCATGCTTCACAATATGGAGGTCACTTAGGAGGCAATAAAACTGCTGCCAAGGTGCTGCAGTCAGGGTTCTACTGGCCGACACTGTATAAAGATGCACAAGACTTTTACAAGAACTGTGACAGGTGCCAGCGAACAGGTAACATCTCGAGGAGAAACGAGATGCCACTGCAGAACATTATAGAAGTCGAGATCTTCGACGTGTGGGGGATTGATTTTATGGGGCCTTTTCCATCGTCATGTGGAAATCTATACATCCTCCTAGCAGTGGATTATGTCTCTAAGTGGGTTGAAGCCATCGCTACTCAAAAGAATGATGCCAAAACAGTCCAAAAATTTCTACACAAAAACATTTTTTCGAGGTTTGGCATTCCTAAGGCGATTATCAGTGATGAAGGGAGACATTTTGATAATAGGGTAATTGCTGCCGCCTTGAAGAAATATGGTGTCAAGCACAGGATCGCGACAGCATACCACCCACAGACCAATGGACAAGCTGAGATATCCAATAGGGAAGTCAAGAACATTCTTGAGAAGATGGTTAAGCCAACTAGGAAAGATTGGTCTTTACTCCTCAACGATGCATTATGGGCATATAGGACAGCTTTTAAGACGCCATTAGGCATGTCTCCATACCGATTGATTTATGGAAAAACCTGTCACTTGCCTGTCGAGATCGAGCACAAGGCATATTGGGCGATCAAGGTAGTGAATATGGACTTGGACAAGGCAGGCCAGAAAAGGCTATTAGATCTGAACGAGATTGAAGAATTACGGACAATGGCCTACGACAATGCGAGAATTTACAAGGAGAAGACTAAGAAGTGGCATGACAGAAAGTTGCTGCCACGACAGTTCTGCCCAGGGCAGCTTGTGTTGTTGTTTAATTCTAGACTTAAACTCTTCCTAGGAAAGCTAAAGTCTAGATGGTCTGGCCCGTTCCAAGTGGTACAAGTTTTTCCCCATGGTGCCATCACAATCCGATCATTAAAAGACGGGCACCAATTCAAAGTCAATGGACAGCGCCTCAAGCATTATCAGGGGACTGAAGCCCCAGGAATACAGGAAGTGGTTACTTTAGGAGATGCCCCACAAGGCATCCCTAATTTAACCTAAATTTTATTTTTATTTATTTTTATTATTTATTAGGAAATTAGGTTTATTTTATTCGAATAATGTATTTTATATTTTTTGTTTTTAGGAAATAAAGGAGTCAAGAAGAAAAGGAGAAGTGACCCAAGCCCACCATCCATCCATCAGCCCAATAGAGCCCATTTATTGAAGCCTGTCGTTCCAGCTGCCGCCGTAGACACGGATAAGACAGGCTGTCAACAGACTGACACGGCAAACACAGAAGCGTGTGACAGATGCGTAACAGACGCATAATTACGTGTCAGACGCGTCAGACACGCCAAAACTCATCAGTCGCCCCGTTATTCACGCCTGCTGTTACAGCATTAAACGGGCAGCAACTCGACCACTATAAAACCCCGTTTTCATTTTCATTTTCCTCACTTCTGCTTATTCATGCTTGCTTTCTCCTCTCGTTTTTATTTGTTTTCTTCACTTTCACAACCCTTGCACCTAATATGTCTTCCAGACGCACCCGCCGCAGTGCTGCTTCCACCTCTTCAGTAGCAGCACCCACACCACAGTCGTTCGCCACCAAGGAATTATGGGAGGAAAGAGGATTCATCTATGTCCGCAAGGCAGCAAACATGGGGCTCCGACCATTCATAGCGAAGGCAATAAGGACTCAGCTATGGGAGCAGTTCGCAGCACAACCTGCAGAACTAAATGATACGTTGGTGAGGGAGTTTTATGCTGCCATCGGCAGCAGAACGGCAACATCAGTCACTGTCCGAGGGGTCGAGGTACCATTCACAGCTGATAGCATCAACCACATGTATGGCATCTATTTTGGTCCCAACGACGATGCCCATCAGCAATTTTTAGACACCCTTGACTCTGCTGCCTACGGAGCTGTCATGGCAGAGGTGACAGAGGAAGGAACGACGTGGAACACGAGCAAAAAGAACCCCAACTCTGTCAAAAGGGGACAGCTACTTCCAGAAGCAAAGCTATGGAACGCTTTCATCAAGAAGCGTATCCTGCCGTCCTCCCATCACACGACGGTGGACCAGCAGTGGCTCGCCCTCATTCATTCGATCATGAACGACCGGCCTATCAACGTCGGCCGCTATATGAGGGAAAGCATCTTGGACTGCACATTTCGCTCCGCCTCCCACCTTTGCCTACCATTCATGATCACTTCTCTTTGCCGCTGCGCCGCTGCGCCGCTGTCCCAGAGGCCACCGCCGACAAACTGGTCCAAGGCAGAGGCTGGACCGACAACAACATTACCAGCCTCATGGAGCTGATAGTCGCAACCCCCCTCTCCTCCTTCAACCCGGCTGCCTCCCCAGCAGAATCATCCGAGGAACCTGCCCCTGATCCTGCCACAGCAGCCACCCAGCCAGACCAATCTGTCCAAATTCTTGCTGCCATACAGAGGGTGGAAGACAGACAAATGGGGCTGATGACATTCATTCGGGATTTCGCAAATGCAACGGTAAATTTCATTACCAACACTTTAAATTATCCCGATGTTATTTTCCCCTCTTTCCCTGCCCACTATTTCCACATCCCCACCCCTGTCCACACACCTACACCACCTGCCTCCCCACATACACATTCTGCTGCGTCCACCCCTTCACCTGCCCCGACGGCAGCTGGCAGTCCTCCGGCCGAAACCTTCGCCCGAGGCACGAAACGACCAGCCTCAGATGACAGCGAGGCAGAACCTCCTATTAGGAGGAATTTAGAGAAGGAGTTCACGCCTGTCAAGAGACAGAAACACGTGGCAGACAGAAAACGAATGCCCAAGGCCAGCACCACCACCAGCAACACTTGGGATAGCGGCAGCAGCTCAGACATCCAGGTCGTGGAGCAACCTGCCCAGCCTACCTCACCATCTAGACGCCGCCACCAGATCCGTGTCAGCAGCAGCAGTGAAGACAGCGATTAAAATCTAAGTCTTTTATTTTCTTTTTATTGCTGCCTGCTTTAGTTATATTTTGTGATGTACCTGCCTTCATTTTATCTGTCATTTGCATTGAGGGCAATGCAACCCTCGAGTTTGGGGGTGGCAACCCTCCATTTTAATGGAGTCTTAGTACATCTTTAATTAATTGTTGTGTCTTTTATTTAATTAAGTTAAAAAAAAACAAAAAAAATCAAAAATCAGAAAAGATTAAACTGTTGGCTTAAAACTGTGAAGTAAACTTACCTGTCATGACAGCTCTGTCGTGGCAGCATCTTTAGGACAATTTAAGGAGAAGTTTAGAGCCTTTCTATAGTTCTGAAAACTTAAAACACCATTGTGATTGTTATACTGCTTAGATTTCTTTTAGCCAAACTAGAATAGGAAGCTTAGCACTTGAATAGCCCCTAGAGGTGCCTAACACTGGCTCTAGGAAAGAAGTTTAGCAAAAGAAACTCAAAAACCTAGAGGTGCCCGAAACCGACTCTAGGAAGCTAACTAGAGGTGCCCAAAACTGGCTCTAGAAAAATTTAGCTTGAAAATAGAAGAAAAGAAGCATGAAAATGTGTCTTCAAGAAAATAAACTTTGGCATAAAAATTCGAGTTAAAAAGTTGAATATTCTAGTGAAACTAAGAGAGTCTTAGCATATAACTGTTCACAAGCATGCACACACTGCACGAGGACTATAGTGAGATTCCGGACAGATCCTAATCTTTCCGACAGGTTGTTGCCGCCACAGAGAATGAGCGACGGGTAAGGGACAGTTCACTGTTTGAAGGCCAACACAAAAATTTTCATTTTTCTTTTAGGTCTTAATTGCTTGAGGGCAAGCAAAAACTTGAGTTTGGGGGTGTGTTGAGTGTGTAAAAGTTCTATTATTTACACCCCTTTTAACCCATATTTCTGCTGCATTCAAGCATCATTGCATTGCATTTAGGTTAGTTTAAAACAAAACATCACAAATGGATTAAAGGCACGGATTCTACTAAAATATGGCTAATTTTGCAGGTTGCTGCCATCGTAGACGAAGAAGGCGGGCGCAGGGCAGATAAGCAGAAGAGCTGAACTGGACAAGCAGACGAAGAGGACGATGCTGCCATGGATCTGCCGTGACAGTAGAGGACGACAGCAAATCAGTGGAGGAAAAGCAAAGTGGACCTCGATAGATAGAGAAAATTATGCTCGTCTGTCGTGTGAAAACCCTATATTTTTCCAAGCCCCGGATCAAAAGATATGTCAAGCCAAAGCTCAAGGAGAAGAAATCCCATGAAACAAGGAGGCGGCTGAAAAGTATGATACTTGGAGATTAAGTCTTTATTAGAATCTTACTTTTAATTAAAGTTGTAATCCTTGTTAACTTAGAATACTTGAGCCCAAAGCTTATATAAGGGCATAGATTATAACCTAGGATATATCTACCCCATAACCGACAACTAAAACCCCTCCGCCGTTTACCTGCCGCCGACATGTTCTAAATTTCCCCTAGGGCCACAGGTTGTTTTGTAAAGTAGTTGCAAGGGTTGTTTTGTTTTAGGATTTTCCAAGTTCAATAAAATAAACTTCAAGTTCTCTTATTTTGGTTATTAATATCTTGCAAGAGCATCAGGAGAGCATTGTGAGGTTATCTATTTACTTAGCATCGGGAGAGTTAAGTATACGAAAGAAATAAGAGCAAGTTCTCTAGTTTATAGTTGAACTATCTTGTGCCTAGGGATAGGGCAAGGTTAAGTGGCTAAGGAAGAATTCATACACATCGGTGTTCATCCTTCGATTCACGCCGGGAGGTATCATCAAAGACGTGATCATCAACAGACTTGGACCTAGGGATAGGCCAAGGCAGATCTGGGATTCTTTCCAAACTTGGAGTACGGAGTTGGTGTGTTTGCTGTCGCGACAACCAACGGACAGCTACCGCGACAGGTGCTGCCGCGACAGGCGCGACGACAGAATTGGAGTTCCTAAGCATCGCAATACCTGCACTACTGAGCAATTCAATACCAGTCCATTCTCTCTATCTTGATATTCCAACTCTTTTATTTACGTTTTTCCTTATTATTTTTGTGACAACCTTCTAAAATATTTTCTTTACTTCGTGCAGTGAAATAAGGTGAAGCTATTAGCCCAATCCCTGTGGAGACGATATCCGATACTTCGTATCACTTTACTACTTGCGTCGTGTACACTTGCACTACAATTGCGATAGACTCTTTTACACGCAACACCCCCTTAGCCCGGCCTAGACGGTTGACCCGAACTACGAAGATTACACGGGGAAAACCAAAGTCAACCCGAAAGTTAACCTTGATTAACGACCCTTTTTTTCTTTTTAACCTTATCTAAATGCTTATTAACCCTAGGTGTACTCTTGAGATAAGCATACTCAAAAATCACAGCAATCGGAAAACAATAAGGGACTCAATTGCACAACATACGAATTTAGGGACCAATTTGTAAATTCTGGAAATTAAGAGGACTTTACCAATTTTTAAGTTACCATTATGAAATTAGTCATGTTTCATGCTTCTCTGTCAAATTTCATCTCAAACGGACATCTCCAACTCAATCAATTGCATATACAAAAATCAGGACTAAAACGTAAAGCTTACAAACCTCAAAACCATTCAAATATGTGCCCAACGGTCAAGTGTTTCGAAACGGGTCTAGGCCGTTCAGAAACACCCCTGGGCAGTAGCCAAAGTGTTTCGAAACACCTCTGCCCGTTTCGAAACACCCAGGCCAAAACATGCACCTATTTCGAAACAGGCTAGGGTGTTTCGAAACACCCTGCCCAGAAACAGCAGAAAAGTCTGTTTTACACTCTTTCGACCCACCAAACATGTTCGTATGACCTCTATAACATGCCAACAAGTCATCAAACATTAAAGGAACATATTTGCATCATCAAAGCTCAACCACGACCTCAAATAAGAAAAACCACAAGTCTAAAGGCATGCATCCTATAATGAAAAGCAAGCAATCATCAAATCTCCAAAACAAATACCAAATGGCCATTTACATGTCTCAAACATCATCATAGGCATTAAACCAAACTTAGGGAGTCCAAAACATCTCCCAAAAACACAATCTAGGTTCCCATTGCCAAATACCAAAAGCTAATAGTGTTGTGAAAATAATCACCATACATGAGCTTAGACTTTCACTTGGATTCTTGACCTCCTTGCTGCCCTTAAAGCACTTCAATGCTCTGCATTATTGGTTCAAGAAAGAGAGAGCGTAAGCACGTATGCTTAGTGAGAAATGCTCTAATAAAACAACACAATAATGCACTTTGTAAAAACACCTTACCAAGGCCTTTAATTTCAAAACATCATTTATCATGCATCTATGCATACAAACCAAGCATCTCATGCTTCAATACATCAACATGTCATATTGGCTTTCAAGTGATAATCCATAACCATTTTTCAACTCAAAACACAATCGGATACGTGGATTACAAGCGTTGTCCCATACGCTTCATACACACTACCAAACACTCAAGGTGGAGTTTACCGGTACAATCACAACCCCTCAACACCCGTGATGGAGTCTACGGTACAATTACAACCCCTCCACATCACTTATTGGTAGTTGTATAACATCACTAACGAGAACACGGGACACACAACACAAGATCCTCACATGGCATTTTAACCACCATCATGATCTTAAACTTCTCGTTAGTGTTCTTGGATGGAGTTTACGGTACCATTACAACCCCTCAACATCTAAGGTGACTTTATTCACGGTGCACCCAATCCTATAGCTGGCTAACTATATCCGATTCAAGTACTTTTAAACCAACACATCACTTGCCAATATACATCATTTACCATCATCAATCCACTGTTTTAAAGCATTAAACAAAGCCATTAAATAAACATGCATCACTATGCATAAAACCACATTTATCAATGTTCAAATCAAGGATCTCTTACCTTGAGCATCCTTCAACACATGGCTTACAAAACCAGCATTAAACATGCTAAAATATGCTTTTAAAACAGAATTTAAACATGCAAAATAAACACATTGCATTCAACCATCTCATGGTTCATCAAAAAGAGAGTTTCTCTGAAAACTTACTCTTGAGCTTAGCTAAGTTGTTTAGACTTAGACTAAGCTCCCATAACCTTCAAACATTGGTTTCAAAGCTGAAAACCAAACTTCACTCACAGATTCCGTTTCGCAAGCTTGCCGAAACGCCGATCAAGCCTCCGGATCGACACCACAAGGATCCGAAGATGTCTCCCCTGTTTTAAACACATCAAAGCAGAGGATTAATGCATCATTATGCATTAAAAACTTCAGCCAAAACACCTAAACTCGCTGCTCTCATCAAAACTCACATTTCGGCTACCAAACACAACCGAAATCACATCCAAACACCTCTACAACATTACCCAGCCAAGATCCATCAATTCCAATCATTCTTTGACATCAATTAACATCCAAAAAGGACCTAATCACGTCCTTATACCTCCAGCTATAGCAAAACATCAAAATCACCCCAAAAACCACCATTAACTCAAGTAAAAACTTAGGAAAATCAACCTATTCGGGATTGCATTGATTAAACCTCAATTACACATCATTTAGACATCCAAAATACATCAAAAAGACATCTCAAAATAGAGCCCAATCATTTAATACGAATTTCTTAAAAATTAAATCCAAATCTTGCATTTTAAGCCAAAATCAAGATCACAACATTAAAACCTTTAATAAAACTCAATTTAAGGATTGAGAACTTGGGAATTTCAGTAAAGAGCTGAGTATTTAGAGGAGAATGACGTTCATACCTCTAAATGTGGATTTCTCCTTGTTTAGAGCCAAAATTCTTGAAAATTCAATAAGCAAATGATGAGGATTTGGTGTAGAAATGATTAGAAATCATTTAGAGATTGAAATCTCAACTTTAGGTGTAAAAATCAAAGGAAAAGTGGCTGTGGAAATGTGTTTGGCTGAGGAAAAATTGAGAGAAAATGAAATGGGAAAATTTTGGCAAAAGTTAGTTATGAAACTAAAGTATCTCTTTTCCTTCTTTTCTTTTTATTAAATAACATTAAATGAGTCTTTAAAATTTAAGAAAAATCTGGAGAAACCCTCCCTTGGGTAAATTAGCTCCTTAAAGATTCAAAGTTTCAATCCTTTTAAAACAGTCACCAACTTTTCAAAAATTACATTTTAGTCACTAACTTGAAATGTCATATTTCTAAACCCCATTTTGTAAAATTGATTTCACCACTCTCTTATATATAATAAAAGAGGATTTTTAGATATTTTCCCATATTTTTAATGCATCCCGAACTAGGCTATCCCTAAAAACCACCTTTTATATTCGAACCGTAATTTAAACCGGTCCGGTTCAGACCCTAAACTTCCAAGCCCAAAATTGGGGTGTTACAACTCTCCCCCCCTTAAGAAATTTCGTCCTCGAAATTTACCTGAAGGAAAAAGGTACGGAAACTGCTTCAACATGTCATCCTTCCGTTCCCACGTGGCTTCTTCAGCACCACGATGCTTCCACAACACCTTTACCAACTCAATGGTCTTGCCTCGAAGAACTTTACTATCCGAATCTAGAATCTTCACTGGTTCCTCAACATAGGTCAAATCCGGATTCAACTCCACTTCCTCCACAGGCATCACATGAGAAGGATCCGATCTATACTTCCGAAGCATAGAAACATGAAACACACCATGAATCTTTTCTAACTCATGCGGTAACCTCAACTTGTACGCAACAGGACCCACACGCTCAATCACCTCGTAAGGTCCAATGTACCTAGGGCTCAACTTACCCTTTCGGCCAAACCTCATCACTTTTTTCCAAGGCGAAACTTTCAAAAACACACGATCACCCACCGCATACTCAATCTCCTTACGCTTCAAATCCGCGTAAGACTTTTGCCGATCAGAAGCTGCCTTCAATCGCTCACAAATGAGCTTCACCTTCTCGGTGGTTCCTTTCAACAAAGCTGGCATCGAAACCAACTTCTGACCTGTTTCAGCCCAACAAAGAGGAGTCCTACACTTCCTCCCGTACAAAGCTTCATAAGGTGCCATTTGAATACTTGCCTGATAACTATTATTATAGGCAAACTCCACCAAAGGCAAATGTTTCTCCCAAGAACCCTGAAACTCAATCACACAGCACCTCAACATATCCTCTAACATTGGATAACACGCTTAGACTGTCCATCCGACTGCGGATGATAAGATGTACTGAAATTCAACCGTGTACCCAAAGCCTGATGAAAACATTGCCAGAAACGTGACGTAAACCTCGGATCTCTATCCGATACAATCGACTTTGGCACACCATGCAACCGCACAATCTCAGCAATGTACAGCTTCACAAGCTTATCCAAAGTGTATGTAGTATGCACATGCAAGAAATGCGCACACTTCGTTAAGCGATCCACAATCACCCACACCGAATTCTTCTTCGATGGTGACAAAGGCAAACCAGACACAAAGTCCATGGTATTCCTCTCCCACTTCCACTCAGGAATCCTCAACGGTTGCAACAACCCTGAAGGAAACTGATGCTCAGCCTTAACTCGCTGACATACCATGCACTTGCTTACAAACTCAACAACATCTTTCTTTAAACCCACCCAATAGTACTCATCACGAAGATCACGGTACATCTTAGTACTACCAGGGTGTATAGCAAAAGGACTACTATGAGCTTCAGTCAGAATAGCACGCCTCAAATCAGCATCATTGGGCACTACTATCCGACTCCCAAAGCATAAAACTCCATCATCATTAAAGCAGAAATCCGATGGCCTATCCTCCGCAATATCCTGAACATGTGGCACCAAGGAATCATCCAACAACTGCTTTTCCTTAATCAACTGAATCAAGGATGGTTTCACTTGCAACTCAGCCACAAGACCACCATCACGCGAAATGCTCAAACTGGCAAACATAGCCCTCAACTCAACAACTACCTTCCTACTCAAGGCATCCGCTACAACATTAGCTTTACCCGGATGGTACTCGATCGTCAAATCGTAATCCTTAAGCAACTCCACCCAACGTCATTGCCTAAGATTCAACTCTTTCTGAGACATCAGATACTTCAAACTCTTGTGGTCCGTGTACACAGTACACTTCTCACCATACAAGTAATGTCTCCAAATTTTCAAAGTAAAAACCACCGCAGCTAACTCAATGTCATGCGTAGGATAATTGCGCTCATGCACCTTCAACTGACGCGATGCATAAGCCACCACCTTACCCTCTTGCATCAACACACATCCCAAGCCAACGTAGGACGCATCACTATACACCACAAACTCTTTCCCTGATTCAGGTTGAACCAAGATAGGAGCTTGCGTCAAAGCTGCCTTAAGCTTCTCAAAAGCCTGATGTCTCGCTTCCGTCCACTCATACTTAACATCCTTCTGCAACAACTTCGTCAAAGGTGCAGCAATCTTTGAAAACCCATCCATGAACCTCCGATAGTACCCCGCCAAACCAAGGAAATTACGGACTTCATGAACAGACCTAGGAGGCTTCCAATTCATCACTGCCTCAATCTTTTGAGGATCAACACGAATCCCCTCAGCAGAAACCACATGACCAAGAAACACAACTTCTCTAAGCCAGAACTCACACTTACTCAGCTTGGCATAAAGCTGATTCTCCAACAAAGCCTGTAACACAATTCTCAAATGCCCTTCATGCTCCTCCTCAGTACGAGAGTACACGAGAATATCATCAATGAACACCACAACAAATTTATCCAAGTATTCATGGAACACTCTATTCATCATGTCCATGAAAGCTGCAGGAGCATTCGTCAAACCAAACGGCATCACAAGAAACTCATAATGCCCATACCTCGTTCTGAAGGCTGTCTTTGGCACATCCACATCCTTCACCTTCAGCTGATAATACCCTGACCTTAAGTCAATTTTAGAGAACACAGCCGCTCCCCGAAATTGATCAAAAAGATCATCAATTCTCGGCAATGGATACCGATTCTTGATAGTCAACTTGTTAAGCTGACGGTAATCAATGCACATTCTCATAGTGCCATCCTTTTTCTTCACAAACAAGACCGGTGCACCCCAAGGTGACACACTCGGCCGAATGAAACCACGATCAAGCAACTCCTGGAGTTGCATCTTCAGCTCTTTCAACTCCTTAGGTGCCATTCGATAAGGAGTAATGGACACTAGAGTTGTGTTTTCATACAGCTCAATCCCAAACTCCACTTCGCGATTAGGAGGCAATCAAGGCAACTCCTCCGGAAACACACCAGGAAACTCTCGCACAGTCCTGATATCTTGCACACGCAACTCTTTAGAGCTAGGATTCATCACAAAGGCGAGGTAAGCTTCACAACCTTGCCTCAGCATCCGACTCGCTTCCAATGTAGATACCACATTGGCAAGAAACTTCACATTCTCACCAACCACCACCACCTCATAATCATCTGCTAGCTTTAACGAAACTCGCTTATTCTCAAAATCCACTACAGCTCGATGCTCAACAAGCCAATCCATACCAAGGATTACATCAAAACCATAGAAAGGCAATTCCATAAGATCAACATGAAAAACATGATCTTGCACAACCAAGGGACATCTTCTATAAAGCTTTCGCGTCACAACAGTCTCACCAAAAGAACTAGTTACACGCACACTAACATCCAAAGACTCAACAGGCAAACCAAGCAATTGAGCATGTTCACGCAATATGTATGAGTGTGTAGATCCAGAATCAATCAAGGAAAGTAATGACAAGGATTGCAAAGTGAAAGCACCTGCGATAACATCCGTGTCATTCCTCCCCTCCCTCTGAGCATACACTCTGGCCTGGCCACCACCCTCAGGCTGAACAGCTACCACATGAGCCACATTTCTTCCACCATCCTCCCTGCGCTGGAAGTTACCACGGCCGCGCCCACGACCTCTCTGTGGTGCAACAACTCCAGGAGCACGTCCCTGACCACCACCGGCCAACAGAGGACACTCCCTCTTCATGTGATCTGCCGAACCACAGTTCCAGCACGAAGTACTGATCACCACAATAGGAGCATGTACCTCCCTCGCTGCTCGAGGACAATCTCGCCTCAGATGACCACGCGATCCACATGCCCAACATGTATTCTGATCAGCTCTCGCCCTGTCCCCCTGAACAGGCGCACCTTGCCCTCCACCACCACGCCTAACTGAAGATTGATACTTCCGATCACGTCCTCTCTTGTTCCGTCCGCCACCGGAACTATACTCAGCAGCTCGCTTGACCGCATTAGGACCAGCACCTCTAGAAGATAAACTCAAATTCAACTCAATGTCTTTTGCTCTACCAACCAGCACATCAAAGTCAGTGTACTCAGCAGCCAACATATAGGTTTTCACTTCCGTCACCAAACCATAACAAAAACGTTCACACCTCTCCCGCTCATCAGGGACAAGCTCAGGTGCGTACTGACTGAGTTGGACAAACTGAACCTCGTACTCAGCCACTGACATGCTCCCTTGAGTAAGAGACATGAATTCCCTTTTATTTTCATCCAGGTACCGCACACCCAGATACCTCCTCTTGAACGCGTTCAGAAAGAACGTCCAAGTTACATCAACATCCTCTATTCCGGAGATAGTGGTTGTCCACCAGGTATACGCATCGTCATGCAAAAATGATATTACACAGCCCAGCTTCTGCACTTCATTGCAGTTCATTTGTCCCAAAATTCTCTTGGTACTTTCCAACCAAGACTCGGAACCCTCAGCAGACAAACCCCTGAACTCAGTCCCTTCTAGACTGCGCAAGCGTTCCAGAGGTAGTCTAACATTAGCATCTCCCTGATGCCCAGCTCCATGAGCTCCAGCTACCGCCGCCTGAAAGGCTCCAGCAATAGCCTGAATCAGCATTGACATGTCAGGAGCAGCTTGCCCCTGCCCATCTTCAGGTCCAACGACCCCGGCACCAGCACCAACACCGGCTCCCTCACCCCTAGCACCACCACCACCGGGTGGAGGAGGTAAATCCACTACATTTTCAGCATTCTCTTCGTTCTCATTTTGAGCCATAGCTCGCGTATTAATCCTCGTCTCTCTACGAGGTCCCATTCACTAAACAATACAATCACAAATGCAATAAACAAAGTCAGGCTCAGCAAGGTAAGCAATCCAAGTACTCAAGCTCATTTCCAATTAAAAACAAATCATTTCATTAGCTTTGATATGGCAATGGGTCCCCCTAACATGCTTCACCACAGCATACACCACAATTGCAACATACTTACTATTCATCCATCATACATTCATTCAACAAGTATACAAAGCAATCATACACTTATCACCCACATAACCATTCCCAAATACTCGAGAACTCAGCTCTGATACCACCAAATGTAACCCCCTTAGCCCAGCCTAGACGGTTGACCTGAACTACGAAGATTACACGGGGAAAACCAAAGTCAACCCGAAAGTCAACCTTGATTAACGACCCTTTTTTCTTTTTAACCTTATCTAAATGCATATTAACCCTAGGTGTACTCTTGAGATAAGCATACTCAAAAATCACAGCAATCGGAAAACAATAAGGGACTCAATTGCACAACATACGAATTTAGGGACCAATTTGTAAATTCTAGAAATTAAGAGGACTTTACCAATTTTTAAGTTACCATTATGAAATTAGTCACGTTTCATGCTTTTCTGTCAAATTTCACTTCAAACGGACATCTCCAACTCAATCAATTGCATATACAAAAATCAGGACTAAAACGTAAAGCTTGCAAACCTCAAAACCATTCAAATATGTGCCCAACGGTCAAGTGTTTCGAAACGGGTCTAGGCCGTTCAGAAACACCCCTGGGCAGTAGCCAAAGTGTTTCGAAACACCTCTGCCCGTTTCGAAACACCCAGGCCAAAACATGCACCTGTTTCGAAACAGGCAAGGGTGTTTCGAAACACCCTGCCCAGAAACAGCAGAAAAGTCTGTTTTACACTCTTTCGACCCACCAAACATGTTCGTGTGACCTCTATAACATGCCAACAAGTCATCAAACATTAAAGGAACATATTTGCATCATCAAAGCTCAACCACGACCTCAAATAAGAAAAACCACAAGTCTAAAGGCATGCATCCTATAATGAAAAGCAAGCAATCATCAAATCTCCAAAACAAATACCAAATGGCCATTTACATGTCTCAAACATCATCATAGGCATTAAACCAAACTTAGGGAGTCCAAAACATCTCCCAAAAACACAATCTAGGTTCCCATTGCCAAATACCAAAAGCTAATAGTGTTGTGAAAATAGTCACCATACATGAGCTTAGACTTTCACTTGGATCCTTGACCTCCTTGCTGCCCTTAAAGCACTTCAATGCTTAGTGAGAAATGCTCTAATAAAACAACACAATAATGCACTTTGTAAAAACACCTTACCAAGGCCTTTAATTTCAAAACATCATTTATCATGCATCTATGCATACAAACCAAGCATCTCATGCTTCAATACATCAACATGTCATATTGGCTTTCAAGTGATAACCCATAACCATTTTTCAACTCAAAACACAATCGGATACGCGGATTACAAGCATTGTCCCATACGCTTCATACACACTACCAAACACTCAAGGTGGAGTTTACCGGTACAATCACAACCCCTCAACACCCGTGATGGAGTCTACGGTACAATTACAACCCCTCCACATCACTCATTGGTAGTTGTATAACATCACTAACGAGAACACGGGACACACAACACAAGATCCTCACATGGCATTTTAACCACCATCATGATCTTAGACATCTCGTTAGTGTTCTTGGATGGAGTTTACGGTACCATTACAACCCCTCAACATCTAAGGCGACTTTATTCACGGTGCACCCAATCCTATAGCCGGCTAACTATATCCGATTCAGGTACTTTTAAACCAACACATCACTTGCCAATATACATCATTTACCATCATCAATCCACTGTTTTAAAGCATTAAACAAAGCCATTAAATAAACATGCATCACTATGCATCAAACCACATATCCCAACCCATGCTCATACACATATGATGTTTAAAATTCAAGTTTCATGAAAACCAATTCCGTAAATATGATATTCCATAAACATAATTCATAAATCATAGTCCATAAATCCATAAATCATAGTTCCGTAAATCCGATGTTTCTTAAATCATACTTAAAACACATTCTGAAATCATATGCATGTGATGTCAACCATACAAACCATAATGCATCAACACAGGGAAAAACATGTAGCATAGTAAGAAAACACACCTTAGCCAAGCTATACTCAACCTACACAATGATGTGATTTTCCATGATCAGAAGTATTGAATCCAATTGTATCGGTACCGAACTAAACTTGGGGTTGAAGGGATTAACGAACAAGAAAGGTATAGAGCAGTGAAGATTAAAAGATAAGAATTTAACAAATCAATAAGGGATTTTGGCGGCATGAAACTATATAAAAAAAGTAGGGTTCTTGAGATGATTTTATTTGAACTATGTGTGTGTATATTTATAGGGAGAGTAAACCTAATTTAAGTAAAATAATGAAAGTGATATAAGATAAAAAAAGAATAAAAATAAATAAAATAATTAAAAGAAGACGAGTGGATTAGAATTCCATTTAAAATTAAAGAACTATATAATAATAATAAAAGAAAGATGATTCGGCTGCTAATAATTCAATTCAATTCAAATTCAATCTTTCTTTTAAAACAATGGGTTAATCACCCAACAAGTCCCCAAACTTCTTATTTGTTCGATAAAATCGTAAAATTATGATTAAAGATCATTTAACTCCCAAAATTCTTAATTTGGCCATAAGAATTAAAATTAGGGTTTTTGAATTAAAATTCCTAAATAAAAAGGGTTTTGAATCTAGGGATTTCTAAATTAGGTTTCTAAATTAGGGATATTTTGAATATAGGGTTTACAATTTTAGGCGTAATTTGTGGGGTGTTACACACCCTTTAGTTCTCCAAAAGTCATGATTCTTTAATTATCTCATTGAAAAGGCGTGTCTCTTGGATTGTCTTGCAAAACTAGAGAAGAAATAGGAGAAAATTAGGGTTAGATAAAATCTATGTTTCTTCCTCTCTTTTTTTCAATATCATTCTTTTCAATTCTCTCCTTTTCAACTCCGTCTTCTTTTTCAATCTCCAATCGTTCTTCTTCATTGGTTTTCTCCTTCTTGTTTTCTTCTTCTTTATTGCTCTCCTTCCAAGCTTCAATCCGCTTGCCCAATTGAATTTGATCATGATGTACTTGGCTCGGACTTAATGGTGTCATCATGAATTTCTTTCCCTTGAACGTGAAAGAGTAACAGTTGGTGTATCCATCATGGGTGGCTCTTTTTTCATATTGCCAAGGTCGTCCGAGAAGAAGGTGACTTGAGTTCATGGAAACAACATCACACAAAACTGTGTCTTCGTATCTTCCAATTAAAATTGGCACAAGTACTTGCTCCGTGACTTCTAATTCATCTTCTTCGTTCAACCATTGCAAAGCATAGGGCCTTAAATGTTTGATTTTTGTAAGTCCCATCTTTCCTACCATGTATGTGCTTGCAAGGTTTGCACAACTTCCACCGTCAATTGCTACAAGACATACTTTATCATTCACATGACAACGAGTATGAAATGTATTCTTTCTTTGCTGCTCGTCTCCATTAAAAAGATGAAATTGTTAGTGAAAATAAGAATGGAAATAAGTTGAAGGACCTCACCAAATAATCACTCACAAAGCCTCACGGTCACTCCAAAGAAATGATGACACTCAATTTACTCGTGTTTACTCTCAAGTCTTGAATGGCTTTTGTTGTCCTCTTCTAGTCTCACAACTCTCTTGCCTTTTTCCTCTTGATTCTCTCGTCATGAGCTCTTAAGAGAACTAAGTCAAAACCTATGAAGTTTTATAACTTTGACCTATGCTGAAACAAATATGGTTAGGGTGGGGAAATAAGGGTATAAAAAGGGTAGGTTTAGAAAGGTAGAAGAAGGAAGAAAATAAAAGGAATCAAGAATCTAAAAAGAAAGAAAGAAAAAGTAGAAGACTTGTTACCATAAAACTTGCTTACTACCTCGTTCAAGAACAATCAGTTTGATGTACTTGCTCCGAGCCATGTTGCTTGCTCACTTTGACCTTGCCTTCTCCACTTTGTGTTTCAGATTTTTCTTTTCTTTTCTTTTTTTGTTTTGTATTTCGAATTCCTTAGAAAAGATGGAGAAGGAATTCTATTTTTTTTAATTTCGATTTTTTTTGAAAAAAAATGAAATTCACAAAGATAGGGACTTACTTGATTCTGCCAAAGCTCTGATTACCATATGATGAGCTCCAACTCTCCAATTGGTGTTGTTGAGAGAAGCTTGATTGTTCCTGACCTTAGAATGTAAGTAAGCTTGTGTCTCGATGCCTTGTACTTGTATAAATGAAGGATAAGATGGTGGATATATGGATGCAGAAGTATGCGTGGTGTTTGTATGGTTTGTATATGGTGAAGGTGATGGAAAATGGGAAAATGATGATAAAGTATTCAAAGAAATTCAAGGTAGAATATGCTATAAAGAGCATAACCATGTTCCTTAAAGAATTCAATTGAGGGTTGTAAGAAAGAACTTGGACTCGTTGATTAAATAATCAAGAACTCGAAGTATCAAGATGAAAAGAAAGGTGATGCCACAAGTATAAATACTTGAAAAGTCGATAAAGTTCTAAAAAGAACTAGTTTGAGAGAATTAACTCACAAAGTAAAATATATTCAAGAAAGTTGTGTTTACAAAATGAAATTGATGTCCTATTTATAGGATTACAAAGGGTGCTAGCTGAAAAGGCTTGTGTCTATTCGGCAAGGGTAATAACCCCTTTATAAATTCATGTCCATTCACTCTAGGCTGATAGTTATGGTGCTTCCCTCCAAGGATGAATTTGTCGCCCATTCTCATCCCTCCAAGGTGTTGCGTGTAAAAGAGTCTATCGCAATTGAGTGCAAGTGTACACGACGCAAGTAGTAAAGTGATACAAAGTATCGGATATCGTCTCCACAGGGATTGGACTAATGACTTCACCTTAGTTTACTGCACGAAGTAAAGGAAATAGTTTAGAAGATTATCACGAGAATAATAAGAAAAACGTAAATAAAAGATTGAGTTATCAAGATAGAGAGAATGGGCTGGTATTGAATTGCTCAGTAGTGCAGGTATTGAATTGCTTAGGATCTCCAGTTCTGTCGTCGCTCCGTCGTCGACAGCACCTGTCGCGGCGGCTGTCCGTTAACTGTCGCGGCAGCAGACACGCCAACTCCGTACTTCAAGCTTGGCAAGAATCCCAGATCTGCCTTGGCCTATCCCTAGGTCCAAGTCTGTCGATGATCACGTCTTTGATGATACCTCCCGGCGTGAATCGAAGGATGAACACCGATGTGTATGAATTCTTCCTTAGCCACTTAACCTCGCCCTATCCCTAGGCACGAGATGGTTCAACTATAAACTAGAGAACGCGCTCTTATTTCTTTCGTATACTTAACTCTCCCGATGCTAAGTAAATGGATAACCTCACAATGCTCTCCCGATGCTCTTGCAAGATGTTAAAACCAAAATAAGAGAACTTGAAGTTTATTTTATTGAACTGAAAAATCCTAAAACAAAACAACCCTTGCAACTACTTTACAAAACAACCCGTGGCCCTAGGGGGAATTTAGAACATGTCGGTGACGGGTGGACGACAGGGATTTTTGGTTTCGGTTATGGGGTAATCGGTTGTGTCTCCTAGGTTAAATCTATGCCCTTATATAAGCTTTGGGCTCAAGTCTTCTAAGGTAACAAGGATTACAACTTTAATTAAAAGTAAGATTCTAATAAAGACTAAATCTCTAAAGACTCCTACTTTCCAGCCGCATCCTTGTTTCTAGGAATTTCCTCTCCTTGAGCTTTGGCTTGACATATCTTTTGATTCGGGGCTTGGAAAAATATGTGGTTTTCACACGACAGACGAGCAGATTTTTCTCTATCTATCGAGGTCCACTTTACTTTTCCTCTTCATAAGGTTGCTGTCACCTTGCTGTCACGACAGGTCCATGGCAGCTTCGTCTTCTTCGTCTGCTTGTCCAGTTCAGCTCTCCTGCTTCTCTGCCCTACGCCTGCCTTCAACGTCTACTATGGCAGATACCTGCGAAAATAGCCATCTTTTAGTAGAATCCGTGCTTTTAATCCATTTGTGATGTTTTACTGAAAACTAATCGAAACGCAATGCAATGATGCTTGAATGCAGCAGAAATATGGGTTAAAAAGGGAGTAAATAATAGAACTTTTACACACTCAACACACCCCCAAACTCAAGTTTTTGCTTGCCCTCAAGCAATTAAACCTAAAAGAAAAAAGAAAATTTTTGTGTTGGCCTTCAAACAGTGAACTGTCCCTTACCCGTCGCTCATTCTCTATGGCGGCAGCAACCTGTAGGAAAGGTTAGGATCTGTCCGGAATCTCCCTATAGCTCTCGTGCAGTGTGTGCATGCTTGTGAACAGTTATATGCTAAGACTCTCTTAGTTTCACTAGAATATTCAACTTCTTAACTCGAATTTTTATGCCAAAGTTTATTTTTTTTTGAAGGCACATTTTCATGCTTCTTTTTCTTCTATTTTCAAGCTAAGTTTTTCTAGAGCCAGTTTCGGGCACCTCTAGTTAGCTTCCTAGAGCCGGTTTCGGGCACCTCTAGGTTTTTGATTTTCTTTTGCTAAACTTCTTTCCTAGAGCCAGTGTTAGGCACCTCTAGGGGCTATTCAAGTTCTAAGCTTCCTATTCTAGTTTGGCTAAAAGAAATCTACGCAATATAACAGTCACAAAGGTGTTTAAATTTTCAGAACTATAGAAAGGCTCTAAACTTCTCCTTAAATTGTCCTAAAGATGCTGCCACGACAGAGCCGTCATGACAGGTAAGTTAACTTCACAGTTTTAAGCCAACAGTTTTATATTTTCTGATTTTTTTTAGAGAACTTAAATAGACACAACAAATAATAAAAAGATGTGCATAAGACTCCATTAATGATGGAGGGTTGCCACCCCCAAACTCGAGGGTTGCATTGCCCTCAATGCAAAATGACATGAAAAGATGAAAAAAGAAAGAAAAGTACATCACAAAAGATAAAGGGCAGGCAGCAGTAAAGAATAAAAACTTAAATTTTAGTCGTTGTCCTCGCTGCTGCTGCTAACACGGATCTGACGGCGGCGTCTGGGCTGTGGAGGAGGCTGGGCAGGTTCAGGGGCAGGTTGCTCCACAAGCTGGACATCGGAACTGCTGCCATTGTCCCATGAGCTGCTGGTGGTGGTGCTAGCCTTGGGCATCAGCTTCCTGTTTGCCACATGTTTGATCCTCTTGACCGGCGTAAACTCCCTCTCCAAATTTCTCCGGATCAGAGGGCTGTCATCAGAGGCAGGTCTCTTGGTTCCTCGGGGAGAGGTGTCTGCCGGTGGGCTACCTGCTGCCGTTGGGGCAGGTGATGTGGTGGAGGCGGTAGAGTGGGAATGTGGAGAGCCGGGTGGGGTGGGTGTGTGAACAAGGGTGTGGACAGGAGTGGGGATACGGAAATAATGGGCAGGAAAAATAGGGAATTGAATATCGGGAAAATTTAAAGTTTGGGTAATAAAATTTACCGTGGAGTTCGTGAAGTCCCGAATAAATGTCATCAATCCCATTTGGCGTTCCTCTACCCGTTGTAACGTAGCAAGGAGGAGGGCAGACTGGTCTGTCGGAGCGGTGGCGGCAGCAGGTTCCGGGGCAGGCTCCTCTGATGATTCTGCGGGGGAGCCAGCGGGGTTGAAGGAGGAAACAGGTGTAGCCACGATCAGCTCCCTGAGGCTGTTGATGTTATTGTCTGTCCAACCTCTGCCCTTCCTTATTTTGTCGGAGGGATCCTCGGGTACAGCAGCACATCGGCAGAGGGAAGTTATAGTGAACGGCAGGCAGAGGCGAGAGTCGGAGCGGAAGGCACAGTCCAGGATGTTGTCCCTCATATATCTGCCCACATTGATGGGCCTGTTGTGCATGATGGAGTGAATAAGGGCAAGCCGCTGCCGGTTGACTTTCGTGTGGTGGGAAGACGGCAGGATACGCTTTTTGATGAAAGCATTCCACAATTTTGCCTCCGGTAGGAGCTTCCCCCTATTGACGGAGTGGGGGTTCTTCTTGCTGGTTGTCCATGATGTTCCCTCCTCTGTCAACTCCACCATGACAGCAGCATCGAGGGTGTCTAAAAATTTCTGGTGAGCATCATCATCGGGGCCAAAGAAAAGGCCAAACATGTGATTGATGCTGTCGGCAGTGAAAGGCACTTGCACTCCTCTAACGGTGACGGATGTCGCCGTTCTGCTGTCTATGGCCGCGTAGAACTCCCGGACCAAGGTGTCGTTTAGCTCTGCCGGTTGTTCAGCAAAGTGTTCCCATAGCAGATTCTGGATAGCTCTAGCAATGAAAGGCCGGAGTCCCATGTTGGGTGCTTTGCGGATGTAAACGAACCCACGCTCTTCCCATAACTCCTTGTTGGCAAAGGGTGTTGCTGCTGTTGAGGAGGATCCTGAGGCAGCACTACGACGGGTTTGTCTAGTAGACATGTTGGTTGCAAGGGTTGCGAAATCTGAAGAAAGCAAAGAAAACTAGAGGAGAAAGCAAAGAAGAATAAGCAGAAGTGAGAAAAAATGAAAATGAAAAGGGGGTTTTATAGCGGTCGAGTAGCTGCCCATTTAATGCTGCAACGGCAGGCGGGAATAACGGGGCGGCAGATTGGATTTAGCGTGTCTGACGCGTCTGACACGCATTTATGCGTCTGTTACGCGTCTGCCGCACGCTTCTGCGTCTGCCATGTCAGTCTGTTGACAGCCTGTCAAATCCGTCCGCGGCGGCAGCCGAAACGACAGGTTTCCATAAATGGGCTGTATTGGGCTGATGGATGGGCGGTGGGCTTGGGTCACTTCTCCTTTTCTTCTTGACTCCTTTATTTCTTAAAAACTGAAATTAGAAAAACAAAACATTATTCGAATAAAATAAATCTAATTCCTAGTAAATAATAATAATAATAATAAAATAAATAAAAAATAAAAATTAGGTTAAATTAGGGGTGCCTTGTGGGGCATCTCCTAAAGTAACCACTTCATGTATTCCTGGGGCTTCAGTCCCCTGATAATGCTTGAGGCGCTGTCCATTGACTTTGAATTGGTGCCCGTCTTTTAAAGATTGTACCGTGATGGCACCATGGGGAAAAACTTGAACCACTTGGAACGGGCCAGACCATCTAGACTTTAGCTTTCCTGGGAAGAGTTTAAGTCTAGAATTAAATAACAACACAAGCTGCCCTGGGCAGAACTGTCGTGGCAGCAGTTTCTTGTCGTGCCACTTCTTAGTCTTTTCTTTGTAGATCCTTGCGTTGTCGTAGGCCATTGTCCGTAATTCTTCAATCTCGTTCAGATCCAATAACCTTTTCTGGCCGGCCTTGTCCAAGTCCATATTCACTGCCTTGATTGCCCAATATGCCTTGTGCTCGATCTCGACAGGCAGATGACAGGTTTTCCCATAAATCAGTCGGTATGGAGACATGCCCAATGGAGTTTTGAATGCTGTCCTATATGCCCATAATGCATCATTCAGAAGTAAAGACCAATCTTTCCTAGTTGGTTTAACCATCTTCTCAAGAATGTTCTTCACTTCCCTATTGGAAATCTCAGCCTGTCCATTGGTCTGTGGGTGGTATGCTGTCGCGATCCTGTGCTTGACACCATATTTCTTCAAGGCGGCAGCAATTACCCTATTATCAAAATGTCTCCCTTCATCACTGATAATCGCCCTAGGGATGCCAAATCTAGAAAAAATGTTTTTGTGCAAAAACTTTTGGACCGTCTTGGCATCATTCTTTTGAGTTGCGATTGCTTCAACCCACTTGGAGACATAATCCACTGCTAGGAGGATGTACAAATTTCCACATGAAGATGGGAAAGGTCCCATAAAATCAATCCCCCAAACGTTGAAGATTTCGACTTCTAAAATGTTCTGCAGTGGCATCTCGTTTCTCCTCGAGATGTTACCTGTCCGCTGGCACCTGTCACAGTTTTTGTAAAATTCCTGTGCATCCTTATATAATGTCGGCCAGTAGAACCCTGACTGCAGCACCTTGGCAGCAGTTTTATTGCCTCCCAAGTGACCTCCATATTGTGAAGCATGACAGTGATGGAGAATGTCTTCTTGTTCTTCTTGTGGTACACACCACCTTATAACCTGATCTGCACACATTTTGAAAAGAAGAGGTTCGTCCCAATAATAATGCTTAACATCATTTTGGAACCTCTTCCTGGCTTGATAACTAAGATCAGAAGGTAATATTCCGCTAACTATAAAATTAACGAAATCAGCATACCAGGGAAGGTCAGAAGACTTACCTGCCGCCATGGCTGTCGCGACAGCGATTGCGGCAGCAAAGAGCTGCTCATCTGGGAAGGTCTCCAGTATGTTTGTCTCGTCGATTGGTAGACTCTGTCCCTTCTCCAACCTCGACAAGTGGTCTGCCACCTGATTTTCTGTCCCCTTTTTGTCCTTGATCTCAAGGTCGAACTCTTGTAAGTAGCAATATCCATCGTATCAACCTAGGCTTTGCATCCTTCTTTGCGAACAAATACTTTAGGGCAGAATGGTCGGTGTGTATTATTACTTTTGTCCCAAGTATGTAGGAACGAAACTTGTCGATGGAGAACACCACAGCTAACAGCTCCTTTTCTGTGGTGGTGTAGTTCACTTGGGCGTCATTTAACGTCTTGCTGGCATAGTATATGACGTGAAACAGCTTATCTCTGCGCTGCCCAAGTGCTGCCCCGACAGCATAGTCACTAGCATCGCACATGATCTCAAACGGTTGTGTCCAATCTGGTGGCTGTACTATGGGGGCTGTCACTAGCTTTTCTTTCAGAACCTTGAATGCTTCAGTACATTCCTTATTAAAGTCAAAGGGTCGATTCTGCTCTAAGAGATGGCATAGTGGCTTGGTAATTTTCGAGAAATTTGCAATAATCTCCGATAAAAACCCGCATGCCCTAAAAAACTTCTAACACCCTTGACTGTGGTTGGCGGCGGCAGCTTCTCTATGACTTCTATTTTGCCCTGTCGACTTCTATTCCACGGCAGCTAATCTTATGGCCGAGGACTATCCCTTCGTCCACCATAAAATGGCATTTTTCCCAATTTAGAACAAGATTAGCTTTTTCACATCTTTCAAGTACCTTTTGAAGGTTGCCGAGGCAGCTCTCAAAATCGTCTCCAAAGACGGAAAAATCATCCATGAAAATTTCTAGGAAGTCTTCTACTATGTCGGAGAATATAGCCATCATGCACCTTTGGAAGGTGGCAGGTGCGTTACAGAGGTCGAACGGCATCCTCCTAAATGCGTATGTTCCGTAGGGGCATGTGAAAGTCGTTTTCTCTTGATCCTCCGGTGCAATAGCAATTTGATTGTATCCTGAATAACCATCAAGAAAACAATAGTAAGGTTTACCCGCTAATCTATCAAGCATTTGATCAATAAAGGGTAAAGGAAAGTGGTCTTTTCGGGTAGCTTTATTAAGCTTCCGATAGTCCATACAAACCCTCCAACCGGTCACAGTCCTGGTTGGGATTAACTCGTTGTTTTCGTTGGTTATCACAGTCATTCCTCCTTTCTTTGGAACACATTGCACCGGGCTCACCCATTTGCTGTCGGAGATGGCGTAAATAATACCAGCATCTAACCATTTAATTATCTCTTTACGCACTACCTCCTTCATCGCAAGGTTTAATCGCCTTTGGGCATCAATAGTCGGCTTATGATCTTCCTCTAGGAGGATTTTGTGCATGCATATCGCCGGACTAATGCCCTGAATGTCTGCTATCGTCCATCCAATCGCCTTTTTGTGCTGCCTTAACATGTCGATCAGCTGCCGTTCCTGTTCTTGCGGCAGCTTAGCAGAGATGATTACGGGCAGTGTATCATTACAACCAAGATAAGCATATTTAAGCTGCCCTGGCAGGGGCTTAAGTTCTAAGGCAGGTGGTTCAACAGTAGAAGGCTTTTGGATTAAATGGTTATCCGAAGTGTAATTCAAGGGTTCGAATAACTTACATGGACGATTGCCTAACCAGTTTACCTCCTCCTGACCTTCAGTATCAGATGTATCAGATTCAGAGGAGTCACTGTCGTCGGTGTTGTCGTCGTCGCTGTCGTCATCGCTGTCGTGACAGGCTTGTAAGTGGCTGTCGCAGCAGTGACCAAATTTTATATCACGACAGCCCGACCTGATGCAGGGTTGATCAAAGGTCACCTCGATGATGGCCTTGCATTCTTCATCCACATCGGCATGTTTCATTGCTTGGAGAACATTCAACTTAATCTCTTGATCGTTGACGCGCATGGTGAGTTCTCCTTTCTCCACATCAATCAATGATCTTCCCATGGCTAAGAAGGGTCGCCCAAGGATGACTGGTGCGTTCTCATCTGCCTCACAATCTAAAATAAGAAAGTCAGCAGGAAAAATAAGCTTATCCACTCTTACCAAAATATCTTCAATTTTTCCCCCGGGGTGAACGTAAGAGCGGTCGGCTAGCTGTAGGGTAACTGTCGTGGGTCGCGCCTTGCCAATACCTAGTTTCTGAAAAACAGATTTGGGCATTAGATTAACACTGGCACCAAGATCACAAAGTGCCTTACCCACAAATTTGTCGCCGATTACGCAAGGTATGATGAAGCTCCCCGGATCCTTCTTTTTCTGGGGTGGCTGCCGATGAAGAATACTCATGCAACCTTCTTGCATCCTTACCGTTTCAAATTCCCCAAGTTTAGATTTTTTCGACATAACATCCTTGAGAAATTTAGCATAACCGGGCATCTCCCTAACAGCATCTAACAACGGAATATTAATATGAACCTGTTTAAAAATATCATAAATCTTTTTAAGTTGAGATTCATGCTTAGCTTGCTGTATCCGTTGAGGAAAGGGTGGTGGAGGACGATAATCAGCAATGTGTCCTTCCCACTGCATGCGAATCTGAGGACGGTAATCATCTTTTTTCTCCTCTGTCGCTTCTGCTGTCGTGACAGGCTCGTCAGCAGCAGTCTGTTTTTCACCTGTCGGGGCGGCTTTCTCGGCAGGTTTATCCAAGGCGGGTTCCTTTTCTGTTTCAGCTTCTTTTTCTGGCCCTGGTAGCTTTTTCCCACTCCTAGTAGTAATCGCCTTACATTGCTCATGTGGGGGCGGTCTAGCATTTTCAGTATTGCTAGGAAATCCTCCACTCTGCCTTGGTTTAATATGTTGCGACACCTGACCCATTTGTGTCTCTAGAGATTTCAAGGTAGCTTCATGGTTTGTCATCCTCATCTCGGTTTTATCTATAAAATTTTCCGTCTTCTTGACAAACTGATTTATATTCTCCATATACGTACCGGTCTGAGACATAAAGGTGGCCAGAGTCTGTTCCAATACACTACTCGTGGCAGGTGGTGGCTGCTGTTGCTGCTGCGGCGGCAGGTGTTGCGGCAGGTTCTGCGGCGGCAGTTGCTGTCGCGTCAACAATCTAGGACCCCCTGATTCTGATTATATGCTTGCGGATTCAGAGCATTATTAGGATTACTCCAGGAAAATTTGGGATCCTTCCTCCAATTAGGGTTGTAATTGTTGGAATTGTAGTTTGGCTTGTAATTTCCAACATATTTTCCCTCTTCTATATTTATTGGGCACTCATCCCTACTATGATTTCCCTCACAAATAGCACAAACTTCCTCGACAGCAAATCCTCGTAATTCTTCTTCATTTAATAAGTGTTTCATTGCTTTAGTGAGGAATGCTACCTGTGATTTCATAGTGCTGTCGGCCTCATAGTCCTTGACAGCAAGTACCCGTTTACCCCCTCTTCTAGCTGTCGGAAACTGCTCCTCATTCTTAGCTAGATTTTTCAAAACTTGCAATGCCACGTCCGGATCTTTATCCAATAATAGTCCATTTGCTGCAGAATCAATTCGAATTCGAATTTGTAAGTTAGCAGCATTATAGAACTTAGTTACCTAATTCCAAACGGGGAATCCATGCATTGGGCAGTTCCGTAGAAGAGTAGTGAATCTGTCCCAGGCCTCGTGCATCGGCTCGTGATCTTTCTGTTGAAAAGTAGCAATTTCATTACGTAATCACTCAGATAAATGCGAAGGATTAAAACGAGATAAAAATTCACGAGTTAGATCTGCCCAAGTTATAATGGAACCCGGTGTAAGTTTATTCCACCAAGTTTTAGCTCTGTCCCTCAATGAATGGGGGAATAACCGAAGCCTCAGTATCTCCGGACTAACTCCTGGCAGTCTAAACGAACCACAGATTTCCTGGAACGTTTTGAGATGCTCCCTAGCATCTTCTGTCGCAGAACCACTGAACTGTCCGGCATTGTTGATCATACTAAACATGACAGGTTTAAGCTCGAAGTTATCAACATCAATATCCGGCAGCGTGGTCTCTAGCTCTACATGATCGTTCAGCATGTAGTCACGACATGACCGTCGTCCATCTGCCCCAGGCGGGTCGCCGACAGGCGGTACAATTCCACCAGCGGGCTGGTTACGGGCCATCTGCTCTAGCTGTTCCTCGAGGTATTCGTTTCTGTCTAAAAGTCGGCGAAGTTGTTTCTTGAGATTGAAGGAACGTTCGATTTCCGGATCTAATTTATACTCAGGATCTTCACCTCTTTTAGATCTGCGCATAAACAAGAAAACCTCGTGAAAAGCGAGAGTTGAAAGCACAAAAGAAGAATTAAAGAAAAATAAAATAAAAACGAAAATAAAAATAAAAATAAAAACGCAAAGTGCAATAAAAAAAGATGTAGTTATGTTGCCAATCCCCGGCAACGGCGCCAAAAATTTGTTGCGTGTAAAAGAGTCTATCGCAATTGAGTGCAAGTGTACACGACGCAAGTAGTAAAGTGATACAAAGTATCGGATATCGTCTCCACAGGGATTGGGCTAATGACTTCACCTTAGTTTACTGCACGAAGTAAAGGAAATAGTTAAGAAGATTATCACGAGAATAATAAGAAAAACGTAAATAAAAGATTGAGTTATCAAGATAGAGAGAATGGGCTGGTATTGAATTGCTCAGTAGTGCAGGTATTGAATTGCTTAGGATCTCCAGTTCTGTCGTCACTCCGTCGTCGACAGCACCTGTCGCGGCGGCTGTCCGTTAACTGTCGCGGCAGCAGACACGCCAACTCCGTACTTCAAGCTTGGCAAGAATCCCAGATCTGCCTTGGCCTATCCCTAGGTCCAAGTCTGTCGATGATCACGTCTTTGATGATACCTCCCGGCGTGAATCGAAGGATGAACACCGATGTGTATGAATTCTTCCTTAGCCACTTAACCTCGCCCTATCCCTAGGCACGAGATCGTTCAACTATAAACTAGAGAACGCGCTCTTATTTCTTTCGTATACTTAACTCTCCCGATGCTAAGTAAATGGATAACCTCACAATGCTCTCCCGATGCTCTTGCAAGATGTTAAAACCAAAATAAGAGAACTTGAAGTTTATTTTATTGAACTGAAAAATCCTAAAACAAAACAACCCTTGCAACTACTTTACAAAACAACCCGTGGCCCTAGGGGGAATTTAGAACATGTCGGTGACGGGTGGACGACAGGGATTTTTGGTTTCGGTTATGGGGTAATCGGTTGTGTCTCCTAGGTTAAATCTATGCCCTTATATAAGCTTTGGGCTCAAGTCTTCTAAGGTAACAAGGATTACAACTTTCATTAAAAGTAAGATTCTAATAAAGACTAAATCTCTAAAGACTCCTACTTTCCAGCCGCATCCTTGTTTCTAGGAATTTCCTCTCCTTGAGCTTTGGCTTGACATATCTTTTGATCCGGGGCTTGGAAAAATATGTGGTTTTCACACGACAGACGAGCAGATTTTTCTCTATCTATCGAGGCCCACTTTACTTTTCCTCTTCATAAGGTTGTTGTCACCTTGCTGTCACGACAGGTCCATGGCAGCTTCGTCTTCTTCGTCTGCTTGTCCAGTTCAGCTCTTCTACTTCTCTGCTCTGCGCCTGCCTTCAACGTCTACTATGGCAGATACCTGCGAAAATAGCCATCTTTTAGTAGAATCCGTGCTTTTAATCCATTTGTGATGTTTTACTGAAAACTAATCGAAATGCAATGCAATGATGCTTGAATGCAGCAGAAATATGGGTTAAAAAGGGTGTAAATAATAGAACTTTTACACACTCAACACAAGGCTATTTTGGCGCCATTTGAGTTTCCCTCCAAAGCTAAGGGGCACATCTCTTGTGAGGGAACATGTCCCTTGGGGTGTTGAGCTGATATAGGTAGTATGAGCTGAGAAGAGCTGGTCAAGCTATTGGTGAGCTGAAATGAGCTGAGTTACTAGTTGAATTAGCTTCACTTAGTGTTGGAGCTGATTTGAGCTAATAGGAGCTGCCCTTAGCTAGGTTAGCTTGTCTTCAAGTGTCCTTGAGCTACCTGGAGCTGTTAGGAGCTGAATTGATGCTAACTTTGCTTTGGCATGTTGTTGAGTTGTTAGCTAGCTGGTTGAGTTGCCTCGACAATTTGAGCTATGAGCTGATTGAGCTACCTCAACAATTTGAGCTGAACTGATTGAGCTGCCTCCTAGCTGGTTGTCTTGTCAAGTGTAAACTTGCAAGATGATTTGAGCTTCCACAAGCTATCCTTGAAACTCCATGAGCTAATCCAAGTTATATTGAGCTAAATCGAGCTATCTTGAATATGTTTGAGTTGAACCAAGCTGCCATAGATTGTGTCCTTCACCCATGCACTTATGTGAGACATGTAAACAATCATATCAAATAAGCCATCGAAGCTCCTGCACCAAAGGATCCCACTCTTGTGTCTGATACAGTGAGTGGCTTTGCTATTGAAGGCAAGGAAAAAGAGGTTAAGGATGCACCTACGTCCAATAAGCCACAAGACGAGCCCATACCACCATCTTCTTTCCCACAAAGATTAAAGGCTCAGAAACAAGATGTCCAGTGCTAGAAATTTCTAAAGACGCTAAAACAGTTGCACAACAATATCCCACTATTGGAGGCCAACTATCAAATGCTTATGTATGCAAAGTTTCTAAAGGAGATAATGACAAAGAAGAGGAAGGTGAGTGATGTTGAAACTATCACCACCAAATGTGAGTTTGTGGTTGTGTTGAGTGATTTGCTACCCAAAATGAAGGATCCTGGCAGCTTCAACATTCCATGCTCGATAGGCCACAACTATTTTGGTCGTGCCTTATGTGATCTCAGTGCAAGCGTGAACTTAAAGCCGAAATATATGTTCAAAAGATTAGGGATGAGAAAATCAAGACCTACGTCGGTGATCCTTCAACTGGTTGATCGATTTCAAATTCGACCTGGAGCCAGAATTGAAGATGTGCTTGTTAAGGTAGATAAGTTTTTCTTCCCGGTAGACCTTCCCATCCTTGACTGTGAATCTGATGAGAATGCTCTCAGCATCTTGGGGAGACCATTCCTAGCCACTGGATGGATCGTGATAGATTGTGAAAATGGCAACATCACCATGAAGATGAATGACGAAAAGATCACATTCAACGTCTTCAGCACACCCAAGTTTGTGGAGGAATTAGAAGAATGTTGACTCATAAATACTGAAATAGCTCCACTTCAAAGATTTTTACCTGAGATGTGTTGTAGCAATATGTTCATTCCTGATGAACACATTAACCTTGATGGGGTCACGCGTGAAGATAAATAAAAAGGTATGGCTGGTATCAAACAATATGATGATGTGCTTCATAAGCCAGGTATGAACTTTAGACCACTAGATTATGTTAGGTTTAATTCTTCCAATCCATCACCAGGGTATTCACTGATACTTGACATCTACTTTCTACCCTTACAATCAAAATATACATGCCCCAAGGGAACGCAACCATGCCTATTTTTATATCTGTGAGTTTACAACCTAACCAAGTGGCTAGATTATTGAATGAAATTGTACAATATAATAAACATCTTGGATGGAATTTTACTGACTTTGCAGAAATAAGTCCTACTTTTGAAATATATAAGGTTGTGCTTGCAAGTGATTACAATAGAAGGATGACACAACCGTGGAAATTGGTTTCAATTGAAAGAACTGTGGATGAATTGAAGACCACCAAATGACACAATTGACTTGTTTTCCTTATCGGGATCACCATAAATTACTATTTCTCAACCTGGGCAAACTTAATGAGTTGTTGCAATGGTTGACATTTTTTACGGGAGCATCGGTCCTACGTGATAAGATCGAGCTTCCGTTATTGGATGCCTAGCACATCCCCCTCTTATCCCCCTTTACTTTTTCTGCATTTATTTTCTGCAATTTAATTTCCAAAATTTTTAGCTTCCAGTTTCTTTTAAAAAGTTCTCTATAATAATTTTTGGCAGCTATCACGCAAGGTTATCTACGAGGCCCTCCATAAGACAGGAAAATAGCATTTGATCAAAGGGGATATTCCTTGGAAATCAGGAGAAAGGATTTTAACCCACATTTATAGCAATCCACCTTGCTTACTTTACCCTACACACTTTTCTCCTGCCGCCACAAGCCCCCCATCAATCACATATAATTAAAATCCCTTCTTCCTTCTTTCAACATGTTAAACAAAACCCTTCATAACCTTGAATCACTTAATCCCTCCTTTTCCGCACTCTTGATTTTTGCTTATCACTCTGATAATCTTCTCCCCATACTTTCTATCTCTTCCAACAATGGCCAAAACAAAAATGGCAAACCATGTCAATGCCAGTGCTTCACCTACAACTCTAAAACCCACCAAGAGCACTCCATCAAGAAAAACCCCTGCCTCGACCTCTCGTTGAGTCTCAAAAAGCCCACAATAGGCTGACCCTCATAGGAAATTTTCCACTCATGAGATGGAACAACGATTTGAGATTTTCAAGAACATATTACAACTCCTAGAGGAAGGACTGGAGTTCATCGACACATACATGACTCAATTCGATGAAAACATTCACTCAGTGATCGAGACCAATGGATGAGAAGAGTTTTTCCTGCGCCCTAGGCAGATCAATGTATCATGGGTGCGTGAGTTCATCGGCACATACAAGACTCAATTCGATGAAAACATTCGCTCGGTGATTGAAACCAATGGATGAAAAGAGTTTTTACTGTGCCCTAGGCGGATCAATGTATCATGGGTGCATGAGTTCTACACTCACGTTACCAAGGATACTGACACCACCACATTTGTTCGCAGAAAGATGGTAAACTTCTATGCTGAAACAATCAATATGTTATATGACCTTGACAATGCAGAGGATGACAATGAGGATTTCGTGGCAACAACAACCAACACCATCCATGACGAGGTTCTACGAGATCTGTACATTTCGGGGACTGCATGGACGTGGAAATCCACCAACCACAAGATCATGAAACGGGTCGACCTGAAACCAAACCCTAAGTTCTAGATCCAATTCATGAACTTAAGAATAGGCCCCACTGGACACCATTTTACAATCCTCGTCGAGAGAATGCTCCTCCTACATTCTATGATAACTGGACGAGGAATCGATGTTGGCAAGATGACTAATGAATCTATTTTTAGCATAGCAATTTCCTCTGGCAAGAAACGACCCCTACTTTCCCAGCTTGATAACCAACTTATGTAAAAAGGCACAAGTCAGGGCCAAACCAGATGATGTAATCATTGAGGCCTCTAAAGGGACGTTCCCAAATGAAGTACACATGCTTAAGGGAATGGTGTCCAGCTCAACACCCTTTAGCACCACGACAACAATTTCGCTATGCACCACTTTGTTTGGGGCAATGGCAGAATTTTTCAGGCCATATTTTGAATATGTTTGAGCAAATAATATGGTGATGAGAGTCGTGCTGGACCAATTGTCCCCAGGATCTACTAAGGTGTTTCTAGAGTTCCCTGAGCACTACTTTGCTAAGTTTCCTGCTAATCAATCACCAAGAGAAGAAGAAGAGAGAGGGGGGAGAAGAGAAAGATGATGATGATGAAAAAGAAAAAAAAGAAGAGGAAGAAGAAATCCCTCATATCCCTTCGATTATTGTTTCTAGGACCAAAAAGATGAAGGAAAGTCTCACTGCACCTACTCCCTGCCATCTTAGTAAGCAGACGAGAACCGAGGCCAAAGGCAAAGGCCCCACGCACCTTGATCTATTAACTCCAACTAGCCCAGTTCAATTGGTTAGCGATGATTCTCTGGAGGTGCAATAGCCAGTAGGCTAAGCCACTCCCTCTCCTGTCAGGACATCACCAACTCCAACGCCGTCTGCAACCACTCCCAAGACTCGTACCAAGGTTTCTGTTGGCTGAGTCCTCGAGCTAATTGAGGAGTTGCAAGAACACTTGGGCATCGACCCCAATTATCCATATCTTCTGGCTCCTCAACGTCCACCGCTCCTGCTTCTCCGGTGCGAGGATGTCCCTACATCCCCTAAAATCCAAAAGACAATATTGGCACATGCTCATCTTGTGCCACACACTGGCAAATGAACAAAGAGCCAGGTCTGCCACGCACCACCACCCAGAAATCCTCTAGGTTAGGTTTTCTTTACCCTTCTTTTATATTCTTAGTTTAGTTTCATATTTTTCATGTGCATATTTTCAATTGTTTTGTTTTGCTTTTCCTTAATTTGTTTTGCTTCTCTTTTCTTTTTTTCATTGGGGACAATGCTCTTCTCAAGTTTGGGGGAGTACATACCCTTATATATATTAGGTTAAATAAAAAAATTAAATTTTTTAGAACTATAAATAGCCTGATATGTCCAATAGACTCCCTTTGTTATGGTTCCTTTGATTCTGAATCTATTGTTGCATTGATCATGACTTCCTATGATGAATCTATGTTGATGCTTTGCAAGGTGTTAAGAGCTTTCATGTTTCAGAACTTAATGATAATCTGTTGTAGCCCTTAAAAATCACAAATTGTATGCAATCAACCACTTAAGGAACCTTAGGGATGCTCTAGGTCGACTTTATGTTGTGTAAAACCTATGTTTGATTTTGATATAATTAAATCCTTGAGGATTATTTTGTAAAACTTAAAATTAATTTTTAAGTCCCTTAATAAGTTTTTAAAACACCATCACTTTGAAACTGATTTTTAAAACTCAAACTCAAAATATTTTCTAAGTGTTCCAAGGCAAAACCATCCAAAAACGTCCAGGCGTATCGATACAGCACCCAGCGTATCGATACCATTTTACCAAATTTGGTCACTGTCGGAACCTGTATCGATACCCCAAACCCTCGTATCGATACAGCCCTGTGTTAAAATTCAAAGAGTTTGAATACGGTACCGATATGGCTAACCCCCGTATCGATACGGGCTTCGTAATTTTTTAATATAAGTCAGTTTAAATTTTATGACCGTTGGTGTCAGTTGGTTGGTAACCAAACTTTAAAAGTTCGTTGACCCGTATCGATACGCCTAACTCCCGTACCGATACGGAGTTGGACAGTGAGCTAAGTTCAGAAAATAGTATCGATACGGCCCTTGCCGTTTCGATACCCCGTACCGATACGCTTACGCGCGTATCGATACCCCTTTATTAAATGCACACAACGGCTCTTTCTTTTTTGAGACAGGTACCGATACACCTTCCCGCGTACCGATACTGGTAGCTGCAGAAGTGCATTTATGGTGGTAAGAGAGGGTTCCAACGGCTCTAATTAAGTCCCCTACCACCCAAACGGCTAGAAATCAATGAAGAGGTATAAAAGACACATCAAAAAGCTACAGCAACAATTATTGAACTTCAAGCAAACACTTGTTCATCAAATCCAAGCAATTGTGCCAAATTTCATATTTGTCTAGAAATCCCAATTTGTGTTCTTCATTCATACTTTGTAAAATTGGGTTGAGTGCTTGTATTGGGGCTATCATTTGTATTGAGAGATACCTAATTAGCCTACAAATTTCTTTGTTCTCTTGTGTGAGGGTTGGGTTGATTTTTGGGTAGAAAAATCAACCGATATTGTAAAGGGTTGCCTCCTTGTCCTAGAAAAGGGGAAGATCAATTTAGTGAAATTGTTGCAAATCCTTAGTGAGACTAAGGTAGTGGATGTAGAGTTCATTTGGAACTTGAACCACTCTAAATCCCTTGTTCATCATTTTTAATTTGCCAATTTCCACTACAATCCTTTAAATTTCCAATTCACCCCCCTCTTGGTAAATATCGATCTCTCGATCCACTCAACAATTGGTATCAGAGCTTAACTCTTTGAGGATTAACAACCACAAGAGGAGATCCTTAGAAGAGTGCGATCATCAAAATATCAAGAGATGGCTTCAACCTCCGGTTCCGGCATGTACGAGTCACAATCGACCACAAAGCCTCCGTTCTTCAATGGTGACAACTATTCTTTTTGGAAGAATAAAATGAGGCTATTCATCAAGTCTAGTGACTATCTTGTATGGGATGTCATTGAAGATGGGCCATACATTCCATGGAAGCAAGATGGTGAAGGCAAGATGGTGTTGAAGAAGAAAGCCGAAATGAGTGAAGAGGAGAGGAAAAAGATTCAAGTCAATGATAAAGCTCTCCATATGTTATTTTGTGCTTTCGGTCCGGACATCTACTCAAAGGTCTCATCCATTGAAAGTGCCAAAGAAGTGTGGGACACACTTGAGACCACTTATGAAGGCACCAATGATGTCAAAGAAACTAAGATTGGACTTCTCAATCTTAGTTATGAAAACTTCAAGATGGAGCCCGATGAGACGGTGTCAAAGATGTTTGATCGATTCTCCACAATTGTCAACGGTCTAAAGGGATATGGAGAGATCATACCGGAAGACAAGCTTGTTCGGAAGCTACTCTATTCACTTCCCGAATCTTGGGATGGGAAGAGAACCGCTATCATCGAAGCTAAGAACTTGAAGACATTAAAGCTTGATGAGCATGTGGGTTCTCTCCTTACTCATGAGATCATGAAGCAAGGAAGGGAAGATGAGAAGAAGAAAGAAGAAAAAAGAGTAGAGAAGCTTGAGGTTGAGAAGAAGAAGAAGATGGGAATAGCTCTCAAGGCTAAAGCTTCACAACATGATGAGAGCTCATCTTGTGAGGAGGATGAACTTGAAGAATTGGCTATGATAGCCAAACGATTCTCACGTTTCATGAGGTCCAACCGGGGAAGAAAAATCCAAAGAAAAATGGACTTCAAAGGGAAGAACAAAGAAGAAGGAAAGGATCCCATCATTTGCTATGAGTGCAAACAATCCGGCCACATCCGTTCGGAGTGCCCTCAACTCAAGAAGAAGGGCTTTGAGAAGAAGAAGAGACTCAAAGCCAAACTTGCTACTTGGAGTGATGAGGAGTCATCGGAGGATGACGAACAAGAAGTGGCTAACCTTTGTCTCATGGCACTTGAGGAAGATTCCTCCTTGGTAACCTCTAACTCATCTACTTTAGATTTTTCATATGAAGAGTTAAATGATGCATATGATGAGTTACAAGAGGTATATGATGAATTAGTTGAGAAGTTTAAAGAGTCGGTCATTAAAAACAAGAAAATCATTTTAGAACTAAATGAGAAAAATGACTCACTCACTCAAGCTAATTCTAAATTTGAGAAAAAGATTTTAGGATTAAAAGATGAACTTAAATTCTTTCAAGATGAAAATGTTGATCTTAATAATCTTTTGTCTCAATGCAATAGTGAACACCAAAAGGTGTTAGGTGAGCTAAATGAGCTCAAAAAGTCCTTAAAAAATGTTGGTAGTGTCAAGCATGAAGTAGGAGAATCCTCTAGAACACACCAACCTAAGAAAAGGACTAATTACTACAAACAAGGTAGCTACCCTAGACATAGTAGAGCTAAAAGAATTAGAAGTGTATGGGTTCCTAAGGAACTTGTAAAATCTAATAATATTATTGCTATGTCATCTTGGATTCCTAAGGGAACCAAGGTTTTGGGAGCTAACACTCATGGACCCAAAATGATTTGGGTACCAAAAACCAAGGTTTAATATCTTTGTTTGTAGGGGGAGCATTGCTACAAGGCCAAAGCACAAAGTCAAAACTCATGGTACCTTGATAGTGGATGCTCGAGACACATGACCGGAGACAAGAGTCGATTCATGGATTTAAAGCCAAAAAGTGGAGGAGTAGTAACATTTGGTGACAACTCCAAAGGCCACATTAAAGGTATTGGCTCCATAGGTAATCACTCTACCATTCTCATTGAAAATGTCTTATATGTCGATGGTCTTAAACATAATTTATTGAGCATAAGTCAATTGTGTGATAAAGGATTTAATGTTTTATTTGATAAAAATGGTTGCAAAATTGTAGACATTAAATCTAATAATATTATGCTCATAGGTCATCGCATAGGAAACATATACATGGTGCATTTAGATGACATACATACATCTCATGCATGTTTAGTTGCTCAAAATGAAAATGATGGATGGTTGTGGCATAGGAAGCTAGGACATGCTAGCATTAGTGTTTTGGAAAAACTAGTCTCTCTAAATCTAGTTAGAGGTTTTCCCAAAATTAAATTTTCAAATGATAAAATTTGTGATGCATGCTCAAAGGGTAAACAACATAAGTCTTCCTTTAAATCCATTAATGATGTTTCTACTAGTAGATGCTTACAATTAATTCATATGGATTTGTTTGGGCCAATTAGGACTATGAGCTTGGGTGGTAAATCTTATGCATTTGTGTTAGTTGATGATTTTTCTAGATTTACTTGGGTTCTCTTTTTAAGTACTAAAGATGAGGCTTTGGAAAAATTCATCACATTTTCAAAATTAACCCAAAATGATCTTGAACTTAGAATTTCACACATTAGAAGTGATCATGGAACCGAGTTTCAAAATTTAGGGTTTGAAGAATTTTTGAATGAAAATGGTATTAGCCATAATTTTTCGGCTCCTCGAACTCCTCAACAAAATGGGGTAGTTGAGAGGAAAAATAGAACTTTACAAGAAATGGCTAGAACTATGCTTTGTGAAAATAATTTACCTAAATATTTTTGGGCGGAAGCCACAAACACCGCTTGTTATATTGTAAATCGAGTAATGATTAGGCCAATTTTAAAGAAAACACCTTATGAGATTTTAAAATCTAAGAAGCCTAACATTAGCTATTTTCATCCTTTTGGGTGCAAGTGTTTTGTTTTAAATAATGGAAAAGATAAATTAGGTAAATTTGATGCAAAAAGTGATGAAGCCATTTTTATAGGTTACTCTTTAACCTCTAAAGCCTATCGAGTATTTAACAAAAGAACTTTAGTAGTAGAAGAATCTATTCATGTTGTATTCGATGATAACCTCCTTCCTAGGAAGGATTCTTGTGATGATGATGATGTAGGAATCATAAATGCCTTTGATGGAGGTCAAACTTCAAAGGAGGATGAGATTCAAACAAAAGTAGAAGACACACAAGAACCACCTCTTGAAGCCTTGAAGGACTTGGCTATTGAGGAAAAGGAAGTGAGCTACCCAAGGGAGTTGAACTATGTCAAAGATGGTGAAATCTTGGGTGATCCATCCAAGGGGGTAACCACTCGTTCTTCTCTTAAATTAATGAACCATGTTGCATTTATCTCATGCATAGAGCCTAAAAATATAAAAGAAGCTTTGAAAGATGATTTTTGGATTATGGCTATGCAAGAAGAGTTAAATCAATTTGAGAGAAGTAATGTATGGACATTAGTTGATAGGCCTAGTAATCAATCTACAATAGGAACTAAATGGGTCTTTAGGAACAAACTAGATGAGAGTGGTAACATTGTGAGAAATAAAGCTAGACTTGTAGCACAAGGTTACACTCAAGAAGAGGGAATAGATTTTGATGAAACCTATGCACCCGTAGCTAGAATGGAAGCCATTAGGATGTTGCTTGCATATGCATGTTATCATAATTTCAAGCTTTTTCAAATGGATGTTAAAAGCGCATTTTTAAATGGTTTTATAAATGAAGAAGTGTATGTGGAACAACCACCGGGTTTTGAAGATTCAAAATTTCCAAATCATGTTTTCAAACTTACCAAAGCTCTTTATGGTTTAAAACAAGCTCCTAGAGCTTGGTATGAAAGGCTTTCAAATTTTTTGATTGAAAAAGGATTTGAAAAAGGTAAGGTGGACACTACACTTTTCATAAAAATGTATAAAAATGACATCTTAGTAGTTCAAATTTATGTTGATGATATTATTTTTGGTTCTACTAATGAATGTCATTGTCAAGAGTTTGCTAAGTTAATGCAAGGTGAATTTGAGATGAGCATGATGGGGGAGCTCTCATTCTTTTTGGGACTCCAAATTAAGCAAAAGAAGGATGGCACCTTCATCAACCAAGCAAAATACATAAAGGATATGCTCAAGAAGTTTGGCTTGGAGAATGCAAAGCCTCAAGCCACTCCTATGAGCTCATCTACAAAGCTTGACAAAGATGAAGGAGGTAAGTGTGTTGACTCTAAGCTTTATCGTTCTATGATTGGATCTTTGCTTTACCTTACCGCAAGTAGACCGGATATCTTGTTTAGTGTTTGCTTGTGTGCTAGGTTTCAAGCTAGTCCTAGAGAGTCTCACCTTATAGCCGTTAAGAGAATCTTTAGATACCTTAGAGACACTCCTTGTTTAGGCCTTTGGTATCCTAGAGACTCTACCTTCAACCTACATGCTTACTCGGATGCGGATTATGGGGGTTGCAAAATTGATAGGAAAAGTACTTCGGGAACTTGCCAATTCTTAGGTAGTATGCTCATATCTTGGTTCTCTAAGAAACAAAATAGTGTAGCCTTATCTACCACCGAAGCCGAGTACATATCCTTAGGGAGTTGTTGTGCTCAAGTCCTTTGGATGAAGCAACAACTCTTAGATTATGGAATTAAAGTTGGAACCATACCCCTAAAATGTGATAACACTAGTGCTATTTGTTTAACAAAAAATCCCATCCAACACTCTAGAACCAAACATATAGAAATAAGGCATCATTTCATTAGAGATCATGTCCTTAAGGAAGATGTGGTTATAGAGTATGTAGACACCTTGAATCAATTAGCGGACATTTTTACAAAACCCTTAGACAAAGAGCGTTTTTGGTCCCTTAGGAGAGAGTTAGGTCTAGCTAGCCTATCTTGACCTTTTTGGACCTATTTTGTGCTTAAATATGCTTGATTTTGTGAAATGCCATGTTTGTATGCTTAGACTCCCAATTTCTTCCATGCCTATAGTTAGGGGGAGTATGTTTCTGTTAAAATATGCTTTGAACTGCTCATACATCATTTGCATACTCATAGGAGAGTTTAGGTTCGAGCCTTTGGTTGTTCTTTGAACCAAAAATGCATTTCTGGGCATGCAGTATCGATACTGTTCTAAGCGTATCGATACCTGTTCTTCATTTCGTTTCCCAGAATTCTTTACGCTTCACGCGTATCGATACGGGTCGTTTCGATACGGACCCATCCGTTTCGATATGACTGTTCAAACGGTCATATTTGCAAAAAGACATCTTTATCCCCGTATCGATACCCCATCGGGCGTATCGATACTCGACTGCGCTGATGGCAATAAATATGCTTTTAATGTATTCAACTTTTACCTAAATTCAATCTCTTCAAAACCTAATTAACCCTAGCCGTTTTTGCCTATAAAAAGGCACTTCCTCCTTCATATTTTTCACACCTCAACTCAAACCTAAAATAGTTTTCCAATCAAGCAAGGCTTTGTGCTCTCTTTCTCATCTTTGTGCAAGTTCTCTTCAATTCTTCAAGTTTCTATCAAGGTAATCAACTTTCTTTTATTTTCTCTGTTTTGATTTTTTTTATTTTTTTTTTCTTTAAAAAATTTCTTTTCAAAATTTTCTTCTTAAAATTTTCTTTTTTTTACCTTGATTTTTACTTAAATTGAAGAAATCTCCCTTGCTAATTTTTTTTAGATCATGGCACCAAAAGAGCCATCGAGGAAGCGACAAAGGGCTAATCTAGCCGGTGAATCCTCCAACCTTGGAGAGATTGCTCGTCCTAACTACTCAACTATCTATGAGCAATCCTTTGGGAGCAATTCGGGTCTCAATCACTTTCGTCAATTTGAGAATTACAAGATCCGTGCCGAAAGGGTAATATCCATCCCTTTCCTCAATTCGGAGCGTTTCAAGTTTGAATACCTCCCCTTGCTTCATCGTTGGAATTTCATGCATTTTCTCTCTATTCCCGGTTTTTTCTATCGTCTCTTGGTTTTGATTTTCTATGCTAATGCAAGATGTGTTAGTCGAAATGGGGAAGTTGTTGCAATTAATTCTTATCTTATGGGAAAGAAAATAACTCTTGATGTCGAGTCTATTTGTGAGGTCTTTAAGTTGGATGATGAAGGCCTCGATGATGAGCACCGTGGAGGGCATGTTCTTAGTGGATCCGTCACCGCCCTTAATGCTCATGACCGAATTCTACATTTGATGGTATCGTGGTGGTTTCGCTCTTCCGGAGGAAAATATTCCACCATCCGTCAAGTGGATGATTTTTGGATTCGGTGTTTCCGTGAAGCCAAGCGACCAAATCTAGCTCGTCTTATGTTTGCCGAGATAGTCTACCTCGTTCAACATCGTAACACTCCTCATGTCTCCTCCTTCACATACGGTACGGCTTTGAGCTATTTCTTTACTAAAAAGGAAATTGATTGCTCATATGACATTGCAACTCCTCTCACCGATCCTATTGATGAGCACTCCCTTGCTCGGGCAAAATTCTCTTATATTAATGGTGAATGGGTTCGTCTTGCCGAGTTACCACCGGAAGTCGCCGCAATGCATGAAGCGGCTCAAGCTCCTCAAGCCCCTCAAGTCCAACAACCTAATATGGATGCTCTCATGACCTATCTCAATGAGCAATTCACCGGGTTGCGTACGGACATAATACTCGTCTCACATCCATGGAAACTACCTTTGACACGAGGATGACGGGTTTTGAGAATCGCCTCACATCTCTTGAAAGTGGGCATAATTCCTTGAATATCTCCATTGCCGCTTTCCATGATGAGTGGCGTAATAGTATGCGCACAAATGAGCCTTTGGGAGATGATGATGAAGAGGACGAAGACGACGAAGACGATGCTTAGACGTTTTCTCTTGTTTGTCATGCATATCATTTAGGATTTTATATTATTATGCACCTATGCTTTATGTTTTTAGGATTAAGTTTGATTAGGATTAAAAACCTATGCTTTGATTTCTATTTTGCCTTTGTTTGGATTTTAAGTATGTTGCTTTAATGAATAATATTTATGTTGCTTATTATACCCTTGATTTCTTTATGCACTTAATTGTCTCAAAGATTTTTTGATCTAACAAAAAGGGGGAGAAGAAACTAGCTCACACCTTAAAATATTTTGATTTAAATTCAAGGTTACCAAGCTTATATTAAAGGGGAGTTCTTTATGAAGATTTTTCAAAATTTTAAGTTTTAGTTTTGTTATATCAAAAAGGGGGAGATTGTAAAACCTATGTTTGATTTTGATATAATTAAATCCTTGAGGATTATTTTGTAAAACTTAAAATTAGTTTTTAAGTCCCTTAATAAGTTTTTAAAACACCAACACTTTGAAACTGATTTTTAAAACTCAAACTCAAAATATTTTCTAAGTGTTCCAAGGCAAAACCATCCAAAAACGTCCAGGCGTATCGATACAGCACCCAGCGTATCGATACCATTTTACCAAATTTGGTCACTGTCGGAACCTGTATCGATACCCCAAACCCTCGTATCGATACAGCCCTGTGTTAAAATTCAAAGAGTTTGAATACGGTACCGATACGGATAACCCCCGTATCGATACGGGCTTCGTAATTTTTTAATATAAGTCGGTTTAAATTTTATGACCGTTGGTGTCAGTTGGTTGGTAACCAAACTTTAAAAGTTCGTTGACCCGTATCGATACGCCTAACTCCCGTACCGATACGGAGTTGGACAGTGAGCTAAGTTCAGAAAATAGTATCGATACGGCCCTTGCCGTTTCGATACCCCGTACCGATACGCTTACGCGCGTATCGATACCCCTGTATTAAATGCACACAACGGCTCTTTCTTTTTTGAGACAGGTACCGATACACCTTCCCGCGTACCGATACTGGTAGCTGTAGAAGTGCATTTATGGTGGTAAGAGAGGGTTCCAACGGCTCTAATTAAGTCCCCAACCACCCAAACGGCTAGAAATCAATGAAGAGGTATAAAAGACACATCAAAAAGCTACAGCAACAATTATTGAACTTCAAGCAAACACTTGTTCATCAAATCCAAGCAATTGTGCCAAATTTCATATTTGTCTAGAAATCCCAATTTGTGTTCTTCATTCATACTTTGTAAAATTGGGTTGAGTGCTTGTATTGGGGCTATCATTTGTATTGAGAGATACCTAATTAGCCTACAAATTTCTTTGTTCTCTTGTGTGAGGGTTGGGTTGATTTTTGGGTAGAAAAATCAACCGATATTGTAAAGGGTTGCCTCCTTGTCCTAGAAAAGGGGAAGATCAATTTAGTGAAATTGTTGCAAATCCTTAGTGAGACTAAGGTAGTGGATGTAGAGTTCATTTGGAACTTGAACCACTCTAAATCCCTTGTTCATCATTTTTAATTTGCCAATTTCCACTACAATCCTTTAAATTTCCAATTCACCCCCCCCCCCCTCTTGGTAAATATCGATCTTTCGATCCACTCAACATGTTGCTTAAGCATTAATCAAAAGGAATGAACTTAAATGCTCAATGAAGCAAAAAAAGGCTAAAAAATCCCTGAAAAATCAAGAAAAAAAAGTAAGACTTGATAATTTAAACAAAATTGTTGAGGGACACTCTTCTATGCATCTAACTATCTTAGTACACTAGGTGAGTTGTGTTTGCCCCATTTAACTTTCCCTGGTAGGAATTATAGTACTGGCAAAGAGTGAATGAAAGTCTTCACATGATGACATTGCTCGTGGGGCTCAGGGATGGGCAGTTTGCTCCACTCCATCTTTAGGTACTGAAGGGTTAGTGTGATAAGCTAAAGCCCCAAGGATACAATTTTCGAACTTAAAAAGAACATGAAGTAAAAATGTGCTAAAAAGGAAAACAATATGCTGAAGCAGAAAAAAGAAAGCAACCCATAAGCTTCTCTAAGGCTATTAAGTGATGAATGCATATAACCAAGCACACAGTGCACTTACAGTAGATTTAATCTTCTGAATAAAACTGTAAGCTCTAATACACTTACTTATCATCAACATAGTCGAGGAATGGATTACTGTTGTAGCATAACTTGGAATCATTGTAATCATAACTTAGTGGAACTTTAGGACTTATGGGTTGTTTATTGTTCTTATTTTCTATTTTATTTTTCTTGTTTTCATTTTGCATCCCTTAAGGACAATGAATAGTTCAAGTTTGGGGGTATTTGACGAGTGCTTAATTGTTCTATTTTATGTGCCCATATTCCTTAACTTTTACATGTTTGTAAGCTCATATAGGTTGCATTTAGGTTAGATTGTATATATTTGCATGTAGATAGGGAGTTACACCACATATGCTCAATTGTTATATATATATTGGTGCTTTTCACGAGAAAGATGGTGTTTTGTGGTGGTTGTGCAGGATTCCAGTGGATGCTGGAGAACTGCTAGAGCAGGAGAGGAGTAGATCGCATGGCTGGAGTTGACAAGGCATAAAGAGTTTGAGATGAATATATCTTTGCCCACGAGGACTTTCTCTCGGAGACACAACATTCAATGAAGTGGGAAAAATTGGCTTTGTTTAACGAAGCCACGCAACTTTAGGGTACTGAAGCCCTAGTTTCACCGCCTATATAAGGAAGACTTGTACACTACTCAGGCGGTGGATCGACAGATAGCACAATTTAGACGACAGTTCTAGTCTGAGCTTATGGAGAACCACCGGGGTGAAGCTAGAAGATTCCTCTCATCGAATGAAGCCATCGAGAGAGACTGACGAAGAGGAGGCCTGCAACACAGTTGGACGACAAGAAGGGAGATCTTGTCGAGGACACTCGACTCTTTATTTTCTCTTGCTTGATAAATTGTCGTACTTTATACTTTTAAGTATGGTTGTTTTATGCTCAGACATGAGCTAAACTTTTAGTTGGTATTATTGTGTCCTAAGATTTTTATGTTTTGATTATTATATTTCAATGCTTTAGTTGTTTTTATCTTTATCTATTATGTTCATATGCTTAATGTGTAGTTAATTGTAAGAGCTATCGAGAAAGGCCTATTAACTATTAATTTATGGCTTAATATTCGAGAGAGTTAAGTTATACAAACATGAAAAGTGGGGCTAAGTTGTCAACTTAGTCTTAATCCAGGTTAGAAATAAGTTTAGGGTTTCAACGACTAAAAGGGAGTTCTTAAACAAATAATAGAGTTGTTAGGGTTAATGCAGACATGTATCACCTTAACCACAATGTTATTAACTTCTAAGCATCGAGAGAGTGAGAAGTTCATTAGAAAATTATGTCGAGTAGATGTAGAACCTAAGGTTTTACGCATACATGTATCGCCCGTCGCTATAGCATTGAGATAGATATCAAGTGTATATCCTTAGCAATAATCCCAACCTTCATAATTATATGTTAATTCGATGCAGTTGTTTGTCTTAATTTAGCTATCTTTAGATTAGTTAGTTTAGTCTACTTAAAATCAACAATCACCCATACTTGCAAACACATTCCCAAGTTTAATAACTTCGTAGTTATTGATCCAATCTCGTGATTTCGACATTCTACTCTTCACTTTATTACTTACGACGAGTATACTTGCTCTAAAGTGCACCATTATTTCCAATTTGAGATTTCTGAAACATTCGTCCATGTAGGTTTTAAGTTGCAAGATGGTGATAATCAAGAGAACTTCTCTCTCCTCATAATTTGTTGTGGCTCTTTGTTCACAAATAGCCAAACTTTAAGTTTTATCGTTAATTAATAAATCATCATATTTAATGACATCTTGCCACCTAGGTAAATGATTAACCATCTAAAGAAAATGGTAAAATCATGCTATAAATCATTTACTTACCTTTCTTTTATATGAAGAAACCTTATGGGATAATTAGTCTTTAGATATTACCCTTTTGCCTTTTTTACACTTTAATCACTCATCTTTACTTTTAATACTTTCAATTTAGTCACTAGGTGGTCTAATTATACACTTAGCCCTTATAATCTCCTTGCCTTGTTCTTATAACTGACTATTTTATTTCTTCGCTTTTTTGCCAATGGCCCTTGATTTCAAATTTTCACAAATTAGTCCTTAATCTTCAATATTTTGATTTAAACCTAAGATTTTATAATTATTCATATTAGTCCCTTTTAACCTTTTCATAAGAATTAACTTAATCGTCAGAATAAAATTTCTGATCATCGAAAACCAAATCTTGACTAGGCCGGTTTTTGGGGTGTTACAATTCTCTTTGCTCTTGATCAGGGTCGATCAAAGGTCCTCATTAAAGGCGATGTGGTGAATGTTATCAACTATCTTCGAGCTCCCCACAAAAGGAATTTCATTGTTGGCTCATTCACTGTCCGATGCTCGAAGAATGCTTGCGGACCACCTTTATATCTCTTTTGGCTTAACTCTCATATCAACAAATGAGGCAGCCCATACTCTTGCTCACTAGACATTCACATCTCATGGATATTTCTATTTCTATTTTGAATGTCCACAATGCAATGCTTCAGTTGTAATTAACGTTGCCACTTTTGGCTAATCTATCTATGGGTCATTTTTAAAAAAATGTTCTTGGTTCAAATTTTCATAGATCCAGTTTTTTTATTTTTTAAGTTGAAAGAGTATTAGTTAAATATTAGTTTGGATAAAAATTGCCCAAATCTTAAGCCTAGCTTTGTGGTTAAGCGTTGGACTCCTTATGCAAACGTTATTGGTTCAATTCCTCCCACCATCACTTGAGGAGTATTTTTTTCTCCTTGTTCAAAATCAGGCACGATGATAGTTTGCCAACCACTAGTTTTCCCTAGTTTGGTGATAGACGGTGGCCGTTCAGCTCCAGATTTCACCGGTCGCTTATTCTCGATCTCCTGAGTTCAAATTTGACCTCTATTTTGACGAAAAGTGTTCATAAAAAAAGATCAAAAGTTAGGAATTTAAAAGTTTTCAAACGATATTTACGGGTTTTGAGACATTTTTTGGTGAAACAAACACCAGATTCGGACGCAGCGTGTCAAAAAGAGTCCACCGATGCAATTTGTGATCAAACGGCCATCGATTCTGAGACCCAACAGTGATCATCGTATTTTTTCATATTTTTAAATTTAATAATAATAAAATATTATTTAATTATTTATTTAAATTATTTTTATATTTAACAATATTAAAAAATCGAAAATAATAATGAAATATTCTAGAGTGACCAAAACTTGAGCAATTCGAAAGTTCAGTTAGTAAATTAAAGGCAAAATGACAAAAGATGCCCCTAATGTTTGCATATTTTGTCATTTGGCCCCCTATTGTTTTTTGGGTCCAAATATGCCCCCCAGCGTTTTAATTTGGTCCAAATATGCCCCCCAACGTTTCAATTTGGTCCAAATATGCTCCCGTTGGATGGAAACTGTCAGTCAACTGACTGTCAACGACTGATGCTGACTGGACTTGCCACGTGTTAAGATCTGCTGATGTGCCAGCATTATATTTGCTCTGTATCGTCATCAGATTCGACCACGTGTTAGCATGATAGTCTGTCACGTGTCACCATAAATAAGGGTATAACAATTTTTTTAAAAAAAATCTGCCATGACATATGCCACGTCAGCATATCGTAACACGTGACAAGTTCAGTTAGCATCAATCGTTGACCGTGACAGTTTTCATCCAATGATGGGCATATTTGGACCAAATTGAAACATTGGGGGCATATTTGGACCAAAAAAAGAATAGTGGGCTAAATGACAAAATATGCAAACGTTTGGGGCATCTTTTGTCATTTTACCTGAATTAAATTTTTTTAAAGTTTAGTGGTAAGAGACTATGATCCAACTACTCGATACAACGATCTATTAGATCGTGTCCTTAGGCATCGTGATGCAATCATATCACATCTGAACTGGGTATGTATATTTCTAGGCTTTCACAGTTTTGGTTTGTATATTCATAATGATACCAAAATAAGAGTGAAAAGATAGTTGAGTTATGAACGGTGAATTTTACCCATTCTTTAAAGCTGGATTTGGTTCCGAGGACGACGGGGGAAAGAAAAACGAAGCAAATCAAATTCTTTCTTTCATTTTTCTTCTCTTCTCAATTTTTTTCTTCTATCCAAACAGCCACATTGATTGATCTGTTAACTGAACCTAAATATGAGTGTGATCGATATACTGACAAGAGTAGATGTGATCTGCAAGAAGTACGACAGGTATGATGTCGAAAAGCAGCGAGACCAAAATGTCTCCGGCGATGATGCTTTCGCTCGCGCATACGCCGCCGTCGAAGCCGACATTGAATCCTCTCTTGAGGTAGCTCCGATCTAATCCAATGCTGTATTCTTATCTTTGTTGAGATCGTTAGGTTTAAGCTCGTCATATGATTAGGTTAATTGAGATTCAGAGTGTCAGTCTTTCTGCTTAATTGATCATTTTTAGTAAGAATTAGTGTTTTATGCCTTCAATTTGAGTTCTGTTTATTTGTTTTGATTTAGAAAGCGGAACTTGCTTCCAAGGAGAAAAGTAAGGCGTCTGCTGTTGCAGTGAATGCTGAGATTCGTCGAACTAAGGCTCGATTGCTTGAGGAGGTCCCTAAGCTGCAGAGATTGGCTGTTAAGAAGGTTTACTTTTTTCTCCTCTTGAAAATTGTCTAAAGTGTTTAACTATTTATTGTAAATGTGAGTTCGTTTAACTGCTGAATTGATAGATTGGTAATGTTGTTCAGGCAAACAGAATTGACATTTTTTTAATAATGTATCTGGTTTTAGTTTTTACTTGTTTAGGGGTATTTGGAATATGCTATCGTGGAAGGAGAGTTGACTAGTTTGGACTTCTCTTGTGATAGATTTTTAAATTCATTTACAGGTTAAAGGGATTTCAACTGAAGAGATGGCTGCTCGGAATGATCTGGTCCTTGCTTTGCCAGACAGGATTCAAGCTATACCTGATGGAACTGCTGCTCCTAAACAAACTGGAGGCTGGATATCTTCAGCATCTTCAGCTTCTCGCACTGCAATTAAGTTTGATTCAGGTGATCTTTAACTCCATTGAAATTGCTTGGTGAGTTTATTGAGATTGCATATAGGTAGGCTTCATGTTTAGCTGTTTACTGACCTGTTTCAACTTGCCAATCTTTACATTAGTCTTTATTTGTACTATCTTGACTAAAACTGATCACTTTATATGTTGTTATCTTTTTCTCCTTTTGTTGTTGGGAGGGTAGGTAAGGCGGAATGGTTCGGTTTGTTTGGTGGTGCCTTCCGTAATGATTGAGGACCATTATTTTGTCTTTAAATTAGCTGATGCAAACATAAGATGAAAAGTTGGAAAAATGGATCAAGAGAAAGTTTGATTCGAATATAAAAGAGAAGAATTTGGAAGATAAAAATGGAGAAATGGAAATAAGAGTAGGAACCCAACAAAAACTCGGAAAGAGAGTGCTATCTATAATTCATTTAAAACTTTTGTAATTCAATTTTTATGTCTTCAAGAATAATTAGAGGAGGTTTCTTAGCTTATGCTCATATCTATTATCTGCAAAGTTGCTCTTTATTCTTTTCTACCATCTGTCTGTTTACGGTGAGAAATTCTCAATCTCATAGTTCATAATGCATGGCTTATCAGTTACTCTTTATGATCTCTGGATTTTTTGTCTGAAGCATCTTATTTCTTTTTGTTGTATTTACATATTCATATTGGTCATAGATGGACGATTTGACAATGAATACTTTCAAGAATCCGAGCAGTCAAGTCAATTCAGGCAGGAGTATGAAATGCGGAGAATCAAGCAGGCATGTCAAACATGTTTTGTTCCTATTCTTTATGAGCATCTTTTCCTTTTGGAAGGAAGTTTGGTTGAATATTAACTGCATGCACCACATTTCTGACGCCATGATTTACTTGTTTCTTTTGACATCCATACAGGACCAAGGTTTGGATATGATTTCAGAAGGTTTGGATACTTTAAAGAACATGGCTCGTGATATGAATGAGGTAAAGCTGACTTGATCTTCATTTATGATTATAAATATTTGTTATCTTATACTTTTTGTCAAGTTATTGTAACATTCATGCCAGATAATTGTATCTATCCTGTGGTATCTGCAGGAATTAGATAGGCAAGTTCCTTTGATGGATGAAATTGACACCAAGGTGAACATTATGACCATCATCTTGTTGTACATCGTAGGAACAGCTTAAAGAATACAAATTTACAATATAAATTATCTTCTTTACACATTTACAGGTGGACAAGGCCGCGGCTGACCTTAAGAATACCAATGTTAGACTTAAAGATACTGTCACCCAGGTGATTGATTATAATATTATTAGGTGTAGATTCTCATTCTTTTCTGCTTTTTTCGCTCCTTTGCTGTTTGTAACATAAGTTATTGGCTTGTTCCAGTTGAGGTCCAGCCGAAATTTCTGCATTGATATCGTATTGTTGTGCATCGTTCTGGGAATTGCTGCCTATTTGTACAAGTAAGATTCTATCTCATGGCTTCATTTAGAAAAGCTTCCATTTAGTACTAACTGTAAACCATGCCCTGTATTATAGATATACATACAGTTTCAGTTTAGTGGAACTTGCCATACTGCATGCTTCAATTATATTTTGTTGGTGATAGATGTTGGATTTTTTTAGTAATGATTTAGAGCGACTCTGTTGATCGATTAACAGATTTGTTCTCTTATATCTTTTGATCTTTGTCATTGAGAAGCTACCATTAACTGTTCTTCATTTGCAGTGTTCTGAAGAAGTGAAGTGATAAAGGGATTAATCTATGCGTTTCCCTTGTATCTTATCGGCTTTTTCTGGTATTGCCTTTCATTTGGTGGGATTGTTTTCATGCTTGATCTTGTATTTGATTCGTTTCATTTGTGGGAGTCATTGTTCACATCGGGAAAACATGAGTTCATTTATCGACACAAATTCAAGACAACCGTTAATGTTTGTATATCACGGAGCATCCAAAGATTTTATTAATATTTGTTTCAGGAGATACTTCTGCCTTCATGGCTCTTCTTTAAATACATTGTTCAAAACTCCATTTCCACATGTGCAGACAATTTCAGATTGTGATTGATCAAATCTCTTAAAGACAAAAGTTGTGTTGTCTAGACAGATAGACAAATGCTTTGAACCCTCTACGGTGCATGCCTCGGAAACCAATTTTGGAATGGAGATGGAGGTAAGTAAAAAGACAGCAATAGGAAGGAATAGTTGATAGCATATTTAAAGTGTCAGCACTGTACAGCTGAACGGGAAATAAACATAGTTGCTATATTTCCCAAGTAATTTAGTGTTAGGTATGCTCTTTGTGGAAATCATATCATTACTTTGGTCAGGTGTAATTGAGTAGATCAAACTTAAGTAGTAAGAAGCTTGAGCTTCACTCAAAATTCGAAGTTTGGGCTAACGCTCGAGCTTGAGATGAAAAAAAATTGAGTTGCTTGATTAGGCTCGTGTACTGAGTGAAAGATGAGTTGAAGTTTTTTAAATACTAATTAATGATAAAAAGAAAAGTGGATTAAGCCTGCATGCTATTTGAATAAAGTATAAAGGATACTCAAATTCGATGTTTGATAGCTTTGAATTGATTGGATAAATGTATTAATTTAATTTTGTTTAGCTGAATATGAAAAGCTTGTGAGCATTTGTGTCTTGTTGCACTTCATTGGTCAGAAGAATGGCAAGACACAAGGCGTGTTTTTATTTTTTATGTTTTTTAGCATCCCTTTTTGCTCTGGTTTCTTGTTGTTGATCGGAGACATTCCACAGAAACAGCAGACAAAGTAAAAAGGATGGATGCAACTTGATTTTAAGCAAAAAGTAAGAATTTAATTCAAACAGAAGAAAGTATCATTTTGTTTATTCTTTTTCTGGAAAAACCGATTTATTTTGGTATTAGGAGTGTATGAAATGAAGTTGTTTACTCGGATCCAGTGAAATCCAGGAGATTAAGTTGTTGATACTGCATGATTGAACTCCATTGATCTGGACCAAAGTTATTGTTTTCCTTGTGGTTTATTCTATAAAAGTTCATTTCAGTGCAACCATTGCTTACCGATATTACCTCCCCGAGCTTCATGCTGCTGGTTGGGACGTACTCTGTTTTCAAAGGGTTAAAGAGATTTTGTGGGAGACGAAAATGAAATCTGCAGATTCCTGGACTGATGTGCAACTTTTTTCACTGCTTTGGAGGGTGTGATGCAAAAATGTAGGAAGGTCCCATGGACTTTGTTATTTAAGTAATGAACTGAGTTGTTCATCAGAAGAATAAACCAACGTTATTCGTGGAGATGATCAAATGAGAAGAACCCTAGGGATTGATGATCTCTGCTCCGATATTATCGATTCCAAAAAGTTGTGAAGATAGCAAGGGCACTGTGCATAGATTATATAGGCTATTTTTTATTCTTTTCTACATACATGTTCATGCAGATGTGGGCATTGTTTAAAAACGGGTTAAGGTTTTGTGGAAAGATAACAATTTGTCTATGTTTTGCTTGGAACAGAAATTCTTCCATAGCCATGTTTTTGTCATAATTTTAAGGTCTGGTGTGGTCATAGGCGGAGTTAGAATTAAATATTAAGAGGGATAAAGGTCTATTAAGTCTTTAAATATAAAAATTGAGAGGACAAATATTTTATTTAACTACTATTTGAATCGAAAGTACCTTAAATGCTATTATACCAAAAAATTGAAGAAATTCATAAATATTGCTTTTGAGTTTGTTTTTTTCCCCCAAAGTATGGTCTTTCCCATTTTATTTCCCGAGTTAGTGTATTTGCTATAGTATCTTGAAGGTTGGTTCACGACACTCCGAGTATAGGTTGTAAATTACAAAAATGCCTCTAAAAGGCGGGTTTAGGAGGCTTCGACTTTGGGCATTTTTTGAGATTTTTTTGAAAAAAAACATTGTTCATAGTCGAATTCAATTGAATCCAACTTATAAAGTATTGTAGCAAATGTAATATTTCGGAAATTAAAATGAGCAAGGCCATATTTTTGGGAAAAAGAACCCCGAAAGTTATATTAGAGTAAAAATTTCCCAAAAGATGTTGGGAGGGGCTTTGTCTCTCAGTGTGGTGGTTGGTCGCTTCTTTCCTTAATTTATGATATTGAGATTCAATTCCTATATATGAGTGGAGTATATTTTATGACTAATCATTTACCTTTTAGTGAGAACACCTGTTAAGAAATTATCTATTATTACTGATGATGAATACTTAGATTTGAACTAAAAAAGTGTAGTTATTTAGTACCAACCTATTCACGCGTTCCTATTTTAGTACCCCACCTGTTTTTTTTTGTTAAATGGTACCTAACGTTACGTTTGTGTTCTGTTTTGGTACCCGGCCGTTAAAAACAAATGAAGATGATGACTTGGCTTATTTTTAATTATGATAATCACAATTTTAGTCCCCAAAATTTTTACATTTCTATCAGTTTTGTCTAAACTCTATCAATTTAATCATTATCTTAAATATTTAGATTTAAACTGCAACTGTCCTCTTTTTTTCTTTCTTTCTTTTTCTCCAAAAACTCTAATCCCCTCTTTTTTCCTTGAGCGATTTCACCCCAGAGATGTGTGGTTCCTGCTAAAAGGACTAAAATTGATGCCATGAAATATTAGACTGAATGCAGCATTGAAACTGATGTAATCGTCTATGTTGCACTGATACAAATACATGAACGATGACGAAAAGCGGTAATTTTTAAAATTACAGGGTACGGGGACGACAAGGGTACAATAATTAGATGTAAAAAATCATAAATAAAGTTCATACTTCATAGAAAATTAGAAATAAAATCCATAAGTAAATAATAATATTCAAGTATCAAATCTCAAGACTCAAACAATAAATTAAGTTTAAAACAAGGGTTTTATTTTGATGCACAAGCTGTGTAATTTTTTTTTACACATTCCTTTTATAAAATTTAAAATCTAAATCACAAACCCTAGCAACCTAAAACCTAAGCCCTAAATCATTAACTCTAAATTTTAAATTCTACCCATAAACCTTAAATAATATACCCTACATACTAAACCCCTAAACCCTAACCTAAAACCCTAAACCCTAAACCCTAAAATTAAAGGGCTTGTGTAAACTAAAGTTTACACAAGCTTGTGCATCAAAGTATTTTCCTTAAAACAATATTAAACAACACAAATCAAGGATTGTTAATATTTTCTAAAATCAACTCGCTCGTCATAAATAAACCATAAACAAATTTCAGTACTCAAACCACAATATTAAGTTTAGAACAATAAAATTCTTAAACAAACCACAATATTAAAATGTCAAATCTCAAGACTCAAACCACAATATGAAGTCTAGAACAATAAAATCCATAGACAAACCACAATATTAAAATGTCAAATCTCAAAATTCAAACCATAATATTAAGTCTAGAATAATAAAATTCATAAACAAACCATAATATTAAGTCTAAAACAATAAAATCCATAAACAAACCATAATATTAAAGTGTCAAATCTCAAGACTCAAACCACAATATTAAGTCTAGAACAATATTAAACAACACAAATCAAACATTGTTAACATCTTCCAAGATTAACTCGCTCTCTAAATCCAGTTCATCAAGCGAGAGTTCGGCAAACTTTAAATATCCAACATCTCTCAATGAATCAAAAGCATCTCCACCAACATCTCACATCTTGATTTTCTCATTCTCGTATTGACCAAAACTCCTTGATAAAAGACGAAGATTGTAGTAGATGTAAACTAAATCTTCGATGTGACTCGTATTTAACTTATTCACCCTAAGTGAGTGGATAAATGAATAAGTATTTCAATTTCTTTCACAACAAGATGATAAAGTATGTTGTACAAGCTCTTTTAAAGCCAAATATTGGAGCAATGGAGTTTCAACACCAAAGTTAGCCCACTAACTTTTCAGATTCGAAAAATACCTCTTTGTAAGAGAAATTAAATCTTCGAAAAGCTCAGTCTTAAGTGAGAAACAAGCATAATCATCCAAGACTTTGTCATAATCATCATCATTTGAAAATAACCTACGAAAGCACTTCATTCTCTCTCAAGATATTTCATCATCTCTATGAGGAAGAACTCTAATTGGAACCTCAGTTAGCCAACCATCATTATAAAACCTTCAACATATTAGAAAGAAAGGAATATAAAATTTAAAACTAATCAAGCTATGTACCTTGGATTTAGCGAGTGAACTAAAAATGAAGATGAGTGTAACTCTTTGTCCAAAGAGCTATAAAAATCTTATAAACAACATGATAAAAAAGACTAAAGTCCGAAAGAGAACGTTTTTTCTTCTTGTAAATTTCACACTTCACTTTCTAAATCATAGAATCTCACATCTCATATACCAAATAAAGACATGGCTTATCAGTGTCACATACTCTAAGCATGTCATAGATGGTCTTTGTGAATTCAATGATGTAAGCTACTTTATCCCACCAATCATCACTCACAAGCTTTTCCTTCACAAAGTTTGCTTTCCCCATGTCATCGTCTCTATAAGAATTTCATTCATCACTTATTATCATTGCTTGAAGTCCCTACTTGATGAGCTTAAACTTTTTAAGCATCACAATGATCGAAAAAAAAACGAGTATTGACAATTGAAAGTAACTTAAGAGGGCTAAATCTTTGGAAGATTGCCAATCTCATGTTGTGGTTCATGATGAAGTTCTTGATTTGCACGACATCCCCGTGAATTTCAGTAATCCAATGGAAAAAGTCATAAGTTTCCTCATTTCTCTCGATATTTTTTGTCGAACAAATGTTTTTCAAAGAAAGATTAAGTGTATAAACAACACACGGTATCCAATAAATATAAGGATACATACTCTCAATAATCTCTCCTGCCCTCTTGTTGTTAGCTTCATTGTCAGTAATAATTTGCACCACATTTTGATGACCCACCTCATCAATCACTTCTTTCATCAAATTGACAATGAATAACTTATCTTTGACTTCACCAAAGCAATTCACAACTTTAAAAAAATATAGGCCCATTTTCGTAAGTATCCATGAAATTAATGGGAGGTTTTCTTGTTGGATCACTCCAACCATCACACACAATAGTCAATCATTTCTCTTGCCATTTTGCTTTAATCGGTTGCAAGAGTTTGTCAACATTACCTTTTTTCTTCTTATTGAAGCAATGTAGTTTGCAATTTATTATAACTAGGGGGAACATAACCAGGTATGTTGTGAGTTACAGCAAAAGTGAAAGTTCTATGATAATGAGGATTTCTAGCAAGATTAAAGGGCAAACCACCGGTATAGAATATTCTTACAATTTTTTCATCTAATTAGACCCTAGTATTCATGTCGAATGATCTAGCAAGAGGTGGCACACTAGGTTTTCTCTTCTTAAAAGAAGAATCAATCTCGACTCCATCTTAAGATTGACAGGGCAAAAAATCTTCTCTAGTTGCTTTTTTTTTCTCTCAATCCTCTACCAACCTTTCTATTTCAAGTTTTTTACTTTTATTTTATTTGTTACAAATTGTAACTCTTACACCTGATATTTAAAGCAAATGTGCCTTTATTCTAGTATAACTTTCACTACGATTTTCACCACAAATGTTACATTGATAATACCAAGTTCCTCCAACAATCCCATATTTTTCTATCTTTGTCACATAATTCTACAATGGAGATAAATTCTCATTTTGGGATGATGAAATTGACTCATTCCCACTACCACTTTGAGATGTCATATTTAAACTAAATTGATCTATTTACATTAAATTAAAAAAAACAAATCAATTGAGTTTAAAGATCATGCATAAGTCGAATGAAATTAAATAATCTATAAAACCAACATGATGCACATCATATACTGACAATTTACCCCTCTAAAGATAATAAAAATTCAAAGTAGTGCATACATCCACCAAAATTGCTATTAGTTCATGACATCTTCAACATCACCAAATATTAGTAATATGGTAAGCAAGTAAATATTAGTAATATGAAGTAGAAGACATACCTGGAGATAAGTTTCCCATGGGCGTCGACCTCTTGAACTAACGTCGGCCCTCTTTTTCTCTCCAACCGACGGTTAAGCAAATAATTCAAATGTGTTTTGTTTAACTTTGAGAATAGAGAGTCGAATATTAGGTTTTGTCTGAGATTTTTTTAAAATTTTGTTAATGAAAAAAGTAAAAAATATCCTTAAGGACGCGTGTGATAGTCACATGTCGTCTTTGAAACATCTCTAGGTTCGTATCAAACGTCCCCAACTTTGCTCAATTGGAGTTCAAGTAAGCCCCCCTAGAGAGAGCAAAATTTAGAGGTGCAGCCAGTGGTGCGGCCACTTGCGGGGGCGGTGGGTGGTGGGTGGTGGTAATGATTCTCTGTTTTACCCATCCTTTTCTTGCCTTCTAGTTAATACTTTTTTTAACGATTCTTACTGTAATCTTCTTTTTGTTCACTTGAAACAAATAGTTAATAGACTTTTCAGATTCCTAGCCACAAAGAAAAAAAGAAATAAACAATTTTGATGTTTTCAGAATTGATCATTCTTTATTATATTCTCTCCTTTGAAATTGACAATAAATCACCGACGCCGAAATAAGAAAACAAGAATGAATAGATTTTGGATGAGGGATTTTAAAAAACCTAGTATGTCGTACACCGTTCCCGTGGAGGCCGTTGACTTTTGTTCCGATGATATGGAGATTTCTGTTCCAACCGAACGTCCGTCGATTGGTCCGCCTGATCCGCCTGATGTAGGGACTGATGGGAGGAACCATTTGATGGAGCAACCCCCTTGTGCTGTGCAATTCCCTCCTCTCGTATCCCTAGAGAAGGAGGATTCCACTGTTGACGAAGAGTCCCAGCGTTTGCTTAAGCGGTCCAAGAACGGATTGGATCTCGCTAATATTCCATCTGACAGTGGGGAGGCTCGTAAGGATGCCTCTATGGATAACGGGGAAACCCCACGTAAGGATTCAGGGATTACCGATGCTGCTAAACCCTCATATGCAGATGCGATGGCTACGGGTAGGAAGCTTGGGAAGGAAGTTCATGAGATATGGGAGGATCAGGATTTTGTCGTTACTGATGACGACGTAGCGGTAGATATGAATGGAGTCTTCCCAAAGATAAAATTTGCTGATAGAATTCAGGAACAGATGGACATGTACATGCGAAGGACTATTGTTGTCAGATTGTTAGGACGTACGATTGGCTATCGGGCTTTACTCAACCGTCTCCCTGGTTTATGGCAAATTCATGGCAAGTTTCAGATTATTGACCTTGAGAATGAATACTTTGCAGTGAAATTTGAGTTGGAGGGGGACTATGTTCACGCCCTTACGGAAGGACCATGGACGATCTATGGTGCTTATCTTACGGTGCAGCCATGGAGTCGGTCATTTTCCACTACGGAGCTGCACCCATCTAAAGTGATGGTTTGGGTGAGATTATCGGGTTTGTCGTTACGTTACTACTCGAAAGCTCTCTTTAGACGAATCGCCAATGTGATCGGGAAAGTGGTACGAGTTGACTATAATACTGAAGTCCGTGATAGGGGCAAATTTGCGAGGCTTGCTATAATGGTGGATTTGAACAAGCCGTTAATCCCTTGTGTTGGGATAGATGATTTCGTTCAAAAAATTGAATACGAAGGGCTCTAGCACATATGCTTCCAATGCGGTTGTTATGGTCATCTGGAGCATATGTGTGGATCGAATCTGGTTAAGGAGACTGCACCTCCACCTCCTCCTAGTGCTGAGTTGGATGCACTACTGGAAGATGCGAGGTATGGGCCTTGGATGATTGCCGGTAGGCGGAATCAACGTAGAAGAAAGAATGATGCTGGAACTGGACGAGAGTTCTCTCCTAAATCTCAAGGATCTGGCTCTCGTTTTAATGTTTTATTTCAGGAAAATGAACAAGAAGAGGTGGAGGCTAGAAATAATATTGTTGCTGCAAATCCTGTGAATCAAGGTTCGTTGGATAATGCACAGGGGGTTAATAATGAGAATCCTACACGGAAAATAAACACTGGTAAAAGTAAAGTGGGGGCTGTTGAATCGAGAGGAACAAAGGAGAGGCAAAATGTGATCACCCATGCTAAGGATATAAACCGAGCGGATGTTATTGCTTTAAAGGATGGGCTGGTTCCAACGGTGGAAGTTCACGTTCCTAGTGGTAATTTGGGGCATCATTCGGCGCTGGTTATTAATGAGGAGGGAACGAAATCTACAGGGGGGCGTAGTTCTGATAGTAAGGACCGTGCTAGTGCAAATAGAAGGAATGTTGTGGTTAATACACGTGCCAGTTTAAAGGTGAGAAAACAGACAGCGTACCGCCCCCCGACACGGCCGGTATTAGCTGATTGGGTGCAGTCTCTTGATAGACAAATTTCTACTCCTGGGGCAAGTAACAGCCGCGATAGCCTCCATATTAATCCTGGCGAAGTTAAGACTCAGGGGGATGTGGTTTTTCCGGGGAATTCTGATGGTAGTCGGGATGTCAATGTCCGCAAGGATTGTGATATTGTTCATGAACGAGGCAAGGAGAATTTACTGCCAGGTATGTAAATCTCCATGGATTCTTTTGCTTTCTTTAATCTTAATTATGTTTAAAGCAATTATTTGGAATTGCCAAGGAGCGGCTAGCTCCCTGTTTCGTCGCATTTTTAAAGATCTTGTCAGGGTTCATCAGCCCCAGATTTTTGTCCTAATGGAACCACGCATTAGTGGTGTCACTGCTGATAGAGTTGTTCGCCGTTTGGGGTTCCAAAACTCTTTTCGAGTCGAGGCACACGGTTTCAGTGAGGGCATCTGGCTCCTTTGGTCTAATGATGTGCATATTGATATATGGAAAGTTTCGAATCAGTTTATTCACGGGAGAGTTAGATTGGCTAGTTCGACTCAATGGTTTTTCTTTACTACAGTTTATGCCAGCCCGACTGCATCTAAGCGGAAATTACTTTGGGAGGCTCTTCAGAATTTGGACCCTGGCTCTTCTGAACCTTGGTTCATAGGAGGTGATTTCAACTCGATTCTGAGCTCGGATGAACAACGAGGTGGGGTTGGTAATGGTTTCAGCCGCATGTTCTACGATTTTGTTTTTGATTGTGCTCTCTTGGAAGCTCCTTTCTCGGGGTCTAAGTTTACTTGGTCGAGAGGGGATTTGTTTAAAAGGCTTGACCGTTGCTTGTTCAATGATACATGGATGCACTGTTTTCCCAACTCTCATGTGTTCCATCTTGCTAAAGTTGAATCTGATCATTACCCTTTGCTTTTGAACTCATGCCCTGTTGACAATACTCCTATTGATAGGCCTTTTCGTTATTTGGTAGCATGGCAAGATCATCCAAGTTTCCCTGAGTTGGTTGCGGAGAATTGGATTGAGAATGGTGATGTGCTTTCAAACTTACATTCTTTTACTGAAAAGATTAATGAGTGGAATGTCGAGGTTTTCGGACATATTGGTCGCAGGAAAACCGTGTTACTCAAAAGGCTTCGGGGTATCGACAAAGCTCTTTGAGAGCGGTATTCCCAATTTCTAGTGGACCTCTCGCATAAGCTTAAAGAGGAGTTGGAGGTGATTCTGCGGCAGCAGGAATCTATGTGGATGCAAAAAGCTAGAAGCCAATGGACGTTGCATGGCGACCGCAATACAAAATTCTATCATGCCTATGCCATGAACCGTCGTCGTTCTAATACTATGCGCGCTCTTCGGAATGACATGGGTGCTTGGGTGACGGATCAACAACAACTCACTTCCTTGGCGGTGAATTATTACAGCACTTTATTTTCGGCAAGCCATGATAGGCAACCTGGCGACGTGCTACCATGTGCTTTTTCGCGGCTTGAACCTGCTGATTATGAGAGTTTGATAAGTCCGGTAACAAATGAAGAGGTTAAGAATACTGTTTTCGAGATGGGGCCATTGAAAGCTCCTGGCGTGGACGGCTTTCATGCAACTTTTTACCAACGCAACTGGGGTAAGGTTGGTCCCAGTGTTTGTGAATTTGTTCGAAAGGCTTTTGACGAGCAAAAGTTTGATTGCATGGTGAACCGTACTCTTCTGGTACTTATTCCTAAGGTTGAAAAGCCGGATTCAATTCAGCAGTTTCGCCCTATCAGTCTGTGCACGGTACTGTATAAGATTGTGTCCAAGTTGATTGTCAACCGCTTGAAGCCTTTTCTTGATCGTTGGGTGTCGGCAAATCAAGCTAGCTTTGTACCAGGGAGGGCTATAACGGATAATATAGTTGTGGCGCAAGAAGTCATTCATTCTATGCATAAGAAAAAGGGTAAATGTGGGTGGATGGCCATTAAAGTCGATCTAGAAAAGGCCTACGATAGACTTGAATGGCCCTTTATTGAGGATACGCTCAAGGCTATTGGGATTCCGGATCAGCTTCGTCGTCTGATTATGTTCTGCGTTTCATCTGTGTCCATGCATGTGTTATGGAATGGTTACAAATCTAATGTGTTTAGTCCGAGTAGGGGCATTAGACAAGGTGACCCACTGTCGCCTTATCTATTCGTGCTATGCATGGAACGTTTGGATCAGTGTATTCAGCATAGTGTGAATTTGGGGTCGTGGAAATCGATTCGTATTGGTAGGTCGGGCCCTCCTATCTCCCATCTATTTTTCGCTGACGATCTTGTATTATTTGCTGTAGCTTCCCCGGGTCAGCTGAATGTTATTAGTTCTATTATGGAACGTTTCTGCTTTGTCTCTGGGCATAAAATTAATGTCCAGAAAACTACTATATATTTTTCCAAGAATGTTCATCGACCTTTGCGACAGCTTATTAGTAGAACCTTTGGATTCCCCGAAGTGTTGAATTTAGAAAGATATCTTGGCGTCTCGCTACTCCATGGAAGAGTCACTAAAGGTTCTTATGATTATTTAATTCAGAGGATTCGAGGGAAGCTAAGTGGTTGGGCGGTAAAGATTCTTTCCCTTGCTGGCCGGATTACGCTAGCTAAGGCGGTACTGGCAGCAATCCCCTCGTATACAATGCAGACGGCGGTTTTGCCTCAAAGTGTGTATGATGATATTGAAAAGCTCATCCGTGGGTTTATTTGGGGTGGTCGAATTGGAAATAGAGGCGTTCATCTTGTTAGTTGGCAGTGTATGTGTTCACCTATAGAAAATGGGGGTCTTGGTTTCAAACGATTGAAAGGCCAAAATGAAGCCTTTCTTATGAAAATTGCTTTCGGAATCCTAACTAAGCCAACTCAGCTTTGGGTTAGAGTTCTTCGATCGAAGTATAAATGGTTGGGTACTTTGCCCGAGTCTATCGATCGTAATGGTTGTTCAAGACTTTGGAAAGGTTTATCTGTGATATGGGCGGATGTTCGCGACAATGTGGTGTGGGTTCTAGGCAATGGAAGAAACATTGACTTCTGGAAAGACCCTTGGCTTGGTGATGTGGGGTGCTTATCTGATTACGTGGTGGGAGAGGGTGTTACTTCTTTGCTTTTCACCCCTGTGAGTTCCATGGTTGATAGTGAGGGTAATTGGAAATGGAACAGTTTTGCATCATTGCTGCCGGCGAACATTGTGCTGCGCATTGCAGCGATTAAGCCTCCTCATCAAGAGGCTGCAGACGATTGTCTTGGATGGAAAGGATGTGAAGATAGACATTTTCGGTTAAAACAGCTTACCCTTTGCGCGTCGATTTGCCTGTACCCAGGGTGATCGTTGGTGGAAAATTATAGCAAAATATCCGGGGTTGCAACGAATTAAAATCTTTCTATGGCTTGTTGCTCATGGTCGGCTTCTAACTAATGTTGAGCGAGGGCGAAGGCACCTCACCCATGACATTTCTTGCGGGATTTGTAGGGATGAGCCGGAAACATTTTGTCATCTTTTCCGATCATGTTCGTTGGCTGTAAGTGTTTGGCAATGTGTAATACGTCAAGATAAATTGGCTGATTTTTTTGCTGTGGATTTTAATGAGTGGATTGTTATCAATCTTGAAGGACGTGGGAATTTCGCCCTTGTGTCTGAGGAGTGGCCTATCCGTTATGGTGCCATACTTTGGGCGATATGGCTCAAGCGCAATGTTTTAATATTTAACCCTTTGGAGGAGGATTTTGAGTCGATTTTGGAAAAAAACAATCGTCTCATGAATGAGTTTCGATCAGTCAAAACGCTTCTACCATTGCATGGAGATCAATTTCGACAAGTTAACCGTGCAGCTCCTTGGTCGGTCCCTCGAAATGGTTGGGTGAAGTTGAACTCGGATGGGGCTAAACACTTAATGAGTGGCTTGGCGACTTGTGGTGGTGTTGTCCGTGATGATAATGGACAGTGGTTATGTGGTTTTGCCAAGTCAATTGGCATTTGCTCGGTGTTGGAGGCGGAACTATGGGGTGTACTGGAGGGATTACAGCTTGCTTGGCAGTTCGGATATCGTTTTGTAGAGGTGGAATTGGATAACTTAGCTGATGTTACCTTGATTAAAAATGCTTTTGGCTGCCCCCCCTCTTCTTCTATTATTGTTCACATTCGACTTCTGCTGTTGCGGGATTGGAGGGTAGAATTTTGTCACGTTGCGCGTGAGAGGAATCAGCTTGCGGATCTGCTGGCTCATTGTGCTGAGCATGAATCATTCGATACTGTGATGTTTACGTCACCCCCTGCTGCTGTTTCACAAGTTTACCTTCGTGAGCTAATGCAGCTCAATTTGTGAGTTGGTGTTTTGCTGCTACTGTGTGGCTATACAGGTTTTTAATTTTGGTGGTTGTTGTCCTTGTTATTAATATTGTTTAAGTGTACTCTTTTCCCCATCTAGGCTAGGGGTTTTTAATGAGGCACTTATCAATATCCCTCTTATTATAAAAAAAAAAACAAGAATGAATAAAGAAATTACCTTTTGTATAATTTTGATAATATTAAACAACACAGTAAAAATAATGATTAAATTGATAGAAAATATAAAAGTTTTGAAGACTAAAATGTGATTATTTCAATTAAAAATAAGTCAAGTCGTCATCTTTGTTTGTTTTTAACGGTCGGGTATCAAAATAGAACAAAAACGTAATATTAGATATCATTTTGCAAAAAAAAATAATAAATTAAGAACGTGTGAATAAAGGATACTAAATATGTAGTTATCCTACAAAAATTATACAAATTATATGCCAACAGTGAGGATAAGAAGGGCCTCAAGGGTCTTGGTCCCTTAAGAATTTTAAACCAATAATATGTTCTTTAGGTTTTTTTAAATATTAATTTGACCCTTCAAATTTTTAAAAAATCACATTAAATATTAATTTTTTTAATATTTTAAGCAAATTCTCTAAAAAATTAACTTGACAGCTTTCAAATTTTTTTTCTAATGATAATTTAAGTCTTTATAAATTTAAATATTAAATAAATTAAGTTTTGTCTCCAACTTTAAATTCGAATATTTGATAACCTTTATAATTTTAAAGTTCAGTAATTTGTCCTTCTTGATATTCAATCATTGACTCAGTCATGTATGCCACAACGGAATGAAGAAAAAAAATGTTGGCATAGTTCACAAGTCAGGTATTGTTTCAACAAAATGTACTCAGCAGAACCTTCTTTAAGTTTTTACCTCCATACATTTTCTAAGGTTCGATGGAAATTCCATTTACCTTTTATTGTTTGTAAAATACATACACACTCTACTTTTTTATGATGAATTTATTGGTCAGTTATTTACTATTTTATTTATTTTTATTTAGTAATAATAATAATAATAATCTAGTTAATTGTAAGATTATTAATAAATAAAATTATAAAACCCATTATAATCTAATATAGGCATAAGTTAAACATACTCCTCAATTAATGCAACACCATATAATTCAATTGTTTATTTGAATCTTAAGTGAAAAAGTTACACTAATTATATGAGTCTGTATAAAAAGTAGTATATTGTCCTAAATATGAATTCTCAAACATTAACTACTAAACAAAGTGGAGATTGAACAGAAAAAAGAGTGAATGATTATGACACCCAAATACATAAAGGATTAGTATTGAAGATTATGTAAATTATGTATAAAGAGACTTTAGGATAACATAAAAATAATTTATAAAAATAATCATTCAGTATAGAGATAGTTCATTCAAATTTTTGATCTCAATCTAACATCGGTCTAAAAAACTGACACGAATTTAAAATTGTCCTTTAAATTATGCTTAAAAAATATGTGATTTTTGGTCTCAGTTTCCTTGCAGTAAAGAAAAAAGTAGTCTTTCTTTAGTCTATAATTTGTCTTATATCGTTATCTGAACGATGACTAAATGTCTAGTTATATAAAATTTAAACAAATAAGTTTCGTTCAGACAACATTATTTTTATCCTTCCTTGGAGTCTAAAGAGTGGGAATACCCTCAGCCATAGGTCTCAACCTCAATAGCTTTCTCCAAATTCAGCTGGAGTTAGCTTTGAGTGTGATATGTCAAAAGGATGCATCTTTGATTACATAAGCATAGAGCCACGCAATTCAAATTCAACCTTGCTTCATAAGATGGATAAAGTAAGCTTTTTTTCTCTCTCAAGAAATCAGATTTTTTAGGCCCAAATCCCCTTTCACTAAAGAAATGTGATTTATTTTAATAAAAAAAGTAAATGGCTTTTTAAATTTATCAAATGTTATTTTTATTTAGTTTAGTTTCTAAAAAGTTTTAATTAACCCTGTTTATTTCTATTTATTATTATTATTATTATTATTATTATTATTATTAACAACGTAAAATAATATTAAATTAATAGTTATTTATATTATAAAAAATATTTATAACATATAATAATAATATATATACTCACACCCAAAAACAAGAAAAATTATATCATGAGTCATTCCTGTCACGTCATTTATAAGACCAACCAATAAAAATCTTGTATCTTATTATCATTTTCAAGTGATATTTTTACCATGTGAATCTTCACTTGATAAAATTATTTTTAAAATTGATTTACAGTGAATATAAGTGAAGATTCACTTGATAAAAATATGATAGAAAAAAATAATAAAATGAATAATTTTTATTAGTTAGTCTCGTGAATAACGTGACGAAAACAACCCATGATATAATTTCTCAAAAGGAGAAATAAATGAGAATGTTGAGGGTGAAACTTGAAAGTTGTAAAATTTTGTTTTCTCTCTCAACCGACTGCTACGAACCTCCCTTCCTTACCTTACCGACCAACCACTGAATACCAATTCATGCACATCATTTTGTAGACAGATATTCAAACTCAGATCTTTTGAAAAGAAGAATATATTTTTTTTAATCGGACCATTTCTCGGTTAATGGTTTATATTTTTAAATTATTTTGACACAAACTTTTCATTAAACCACATATTTTAACGGTTAAGGACAAGAGACTAAGATAATGGACATAATTGAAATAAATAACTGACAAAAAGTAATAAAACTGTGGCACAGAGAACAAAATAGATATATAAATAATAATAATAAATGACCGAGGATGCTTTATTATTATTATAGGTTAATATTCGATTGAATCAAATAAAAAATTTTGAGTTAATTAAATTGACACGTCTTATTTTATAAATTAAATTTTATATAAAAATATTTCGCATCTTGTTCAAATTTTTATTTAAATTTAATTATAAACATTAATAATGTTACCATACTAATTAGTTTTAATTTAAACAATTTCTATAATCATACAATGTGTATTATATATTTATTCATATATTTCAGATGTGATATATAAAAATATATGAGTAATTATTTCATACATCAGTAGTGGAAACAAAAAAGTTTCACAAACGTCTTAGTTTCAAGATTAGATATTAAGATGATTTAGTGGTCTAAAATTGATGCACTAAAGTTAAAATTTAAAATTTAGGGTTGATATGTTATGAACTAAGTCTCTAATCAGATTACATTAAATCTAAACCCTAACCTTTAAACCTTAAATTCTAACACTAAACTATACATTTTTACAACAACACCTAAATTCTAAACCTTTAACCTCTAAACTTTAAATTCTAACCCTAAAACTTTAAATCCTAACCCTAAAACTAAGGCACTTTGTAACAACTTTTTGTTACCAACACGTGTATTGAATATAAATTGTAAATATATGGATATTATACAATGCGGTGACAATGAAAATTTTCTTTCTACAAAAATGAGTTAATTTCGGTATAAACTCTAGTCCTAAATCCTAAACAACAATCTAAATCCCTAAAACTAAACCCTAAATTAGACCTCGCTTGTAGAAAACAAGTTTTCCAATACCTTTTTGTATATACATCAGACGGAATTGATAAACTCAACTCAAACTTAAAAATCAATCCACTAATTATTAAAAATTTCGAGTTATTTGAATTATCATTTTATAACTCAAACTTTATTTGAAATTTTTTGAGTCCAGTTGTACAGCTACTTATGCATTACATGATGAACAAAGTAAATTCTTCTTTAACGTCTAAAAATGTAAATAAAGTAGAACTGGAAAAAATTATACATATTTTTGAAGTCCCATCAAACCAGAATACAAGATGGTATCTATTTGACTGGATATATTGTGTGTGGAGTTGCAGCATTTTGTTCATACCATGTAATGTAATTGATTATAACTTCCCGTTTTGATTATTAGAAAGGCTTGACATAAATATAACAACAAAGTACTTACTATACAGGAAGATGTTCAAGAAACATGTTCCCATCTCATTCATCAATGTCATTGTTGACCTTTATCTCCAAAAGCCTCTCAACCGGTTGCCTACAGATCGGGCATCGGTTCGTCTGGCATCTCAAAACCTTTGCACAAGAGCTGCACATGCACTGCATTATGTACAACAAAACATTACATCAACCACTGACTATAACCTCAAATTCCCTAAACTAAAAATTGGTTATACCGACCATTTCCGTGAGTGGGAAGGAGTCTCTATTACTTGAAAAGTTTTGAAGATTTTCAAAATCCATTAAGTTGTTAATACAGGATTTATTTATTGAGTGTTGCCCTTTGCTTTCTTGTCTATTCAATCAATATTGCAAAAACACCAAATAAAGGGAAAAAAAGGAATGGAGGCGAACTAATGAAGACAAAAGAAAAAGTGGCTTGAGTTTACCATGTGTCTGCAGGGAAGAACAGTTGTGTCCCGAGGTTCCGAAAGGCAAATAACACATTCTTTTCCACTATCATTTGCATCAACATCATTGTCAACTGAATTTCCAATCCCATATATTTCTTGCAGTTCATACCTCATCCCGTTCACCCACAGAATCTGTTTCACTACTCTCGTCTGGTATTCACCCTTTTCCTTCTCGAACACTGCCTGAGTTATCTGAGAATTAATGGTTCCAGATTCTTGGTTTCCATCTGGCACATTCTGGCTGAGAGGCAATGCCTCTGCTTTCACGGCCAGATGATATATATCCACTTCATCTACTTTGAGTAGTTCCGACTCCTCAAACATAGAGAAATCAATCCCTGTTCCTGAGGGCAATCTAAACTTCTGTCCTAGACCTTGTTCGAAAGGTACAATCACTGGGGGTAGAATACTTTCCTTCATTGCTGTCAAATTACAGTCTTCACCTTCTTTTGCAAAGAAAATAACAGTCATCCTGTTTGCAGAACAAACCAAATATTATATCACGTTAAGAAATAAAATCAGACACAAAAAGCGATCCACATAAAAACTGGCAAAAATGAAATACAGATAAGATGCGACATAACCTCAATGCAGAAACCTGATTCTAAGAAGAAAAGACAAAAAGCTTGTGTTTAAGGGCTACATGTATGTGCTCCATTAAGTATGTATTAGTTTCTCATGAATACGATGATAGAGAAACGAAAAATACATCAAATAATATATTGTTAAGATCAATGGATCAGAGCATTACAATACCCGTACTATCGGTAAGTATGAATGTGCATAACTAATGATAATATCAAATGCATTAATACATTTCTACAAGAGAGTTACCACCTACAAGTCTGCAACGTAAGTTGAGTTGAACATCATTCGGGTTTTCCTTTTCTAAACTCGCAAGTTCCTCGAATCTAAAGCTCGGTACTATCTTCTCAATCGTTTTACTCCACTTCATAAGTTTTCATATCTGATTAGCATGAGGTATAATTTAAAAGGATAACAGAATACCACCATCATTCAAACCCTGTCACAGTAAGCCTATTGCCATTTTCTCTACCAAGTAAAAAAAATCCAGGCTCCAACTGTTACACACGGAGTGGAAGAGAGCTCAAAACATACAGGCAACCGAATTCTTTACATTCAAACCCAATATAAACAAGGCAACCTTAAAACCTCCAAATGTAGCTGAGAATCTACAAAATCAACACTAAAAATGAACCAAGAAATACCGGATAAAGTTTCATTGAAGTCCAAATGATTTCTATTCTTAAAATCAGTTACCAAACCTTAACCCCTCTACAAAGAGCATACCTCTCCAAGTGCAATACACTAATGATCTAATTTCACATAATTTACATCTCGAGCTCTCAAAACAAGTTTAACAATAATCATCTAAATCATATCCGAGGAGCAAAATTTCAATAAAAAGTAACTCAATATTCATAGCTACAACCATAAGATTCTCGTAGATGGCAAAACATGAAAAAATTTCAAACAAAGAGACTGAATTTGTATACCTTCCAGCAACAGTAGCATCAAACGTGAAAGAAACCAAGAACTTCCCGGGGTTCAGCTCATCAGCCTCGAATTTCAAAGTTTCCTTCTTCAAATTAACGTCGTTCTTTATCGTAACCGCCTTCTGATGCTCTATATACGGCACCGGCGGCGGTGGCATCATCGGTCCATAAGCATACCGACCCCAATTGGCAGGCTCTATGTGGGGCCCACCCCGGTGTTGATGATGATCGTAGGGCGCCGGAAGCGGCAACGGTACGGGCGGCTGATGAGGGTAGTACCCTGGGTACTGATAGTACTGGGGTGGGTTGGTGTTCGGGTATTGGGGCGGGTAAGGCGTTGCGGCGGCAAAGACGTAACGGTTGGCGGAGGTTTCAGTTTGAGGCTGAGCCGGAGGAGGAGGAGCTTGCGGGGGAGGGGGAGGGTGGCTCCGCCGGCTTCCGTGCCTTCTCCGGCCATTTACTCCGCTACTTCCGATGTTTCCCATGAATTTTTCTCGGGTTTTAGAATATGAAGTGAAATAAAGCGGAAATTTTTGCAAAATATTTATAAAGGAATGGTTTTTATACCAAATTCGATCCAGGTTCCATGTAAAAATTTCAGGGTTTTCCTTATATTCCCTCAAAACCTGAAAGAAAAAAAGAGAGAAAACTAGGGTTGCTACTTATTCTTTGCTTTAATTTCTGTATGAAAAGAAGAAATAAAATTGAGAGAATCTTTGGTGGGGGTGAATACTGAATATTGGGTTTGCGTAAAGCTCCGCCTCCACATAGAAATTGTGTTAAAGTGAACAGCTTTGTTTTCGTTTCTACTTTCTAAGGGATATGTCATAGATGCGAAATTACGCAATCAAGTGCTGACTCTAATGCTATTTATCACGCTATTTATCACGGGTCAAAACTCTCTCTTATCTTTTCATAATGACTGTTTAATATGTGATTGATACACTTGCATTTTTTTATTGTGAATCGATTTTCAAGATTTCATTCCGACTAATTCGAATGGATCTGTATTGTAGGTTTGACTTTGATGAGTAAATTTTTTAACAATTTTTTTTATATACGTAACGATTTAAACTCGATACTAAACTATTTATTATTTAAATTAATCCTCGTTAGTAGTACATTATCACTTTTAAGATATGTAGAATTAATGTTTTAATATAATAATTGAAAAATATTTTGGACTAAGTTAAAAAGAATTCAAAATTATTTCTAAAGTCCAAACAACTTGAAATTATGTTTAGGGGATGTTTTAAAAGGTTTTTACTTGTTTTCAAAGTTAAATTAAACAAAACCTTCCAGGCGTTTCGAAACACCCCTAGGTGTTTCGATACGGGGTCTTACAATGTCAAAACGTTTCGAAATGGGTCTTTTTTGGATGAGGATTTTGACAAGCGTTTCGATACGGGATATGTTGTTTCGATACGCCTACGTGACATCGACCGCAACGGTCATAAACCCTCAACTAACATTTAAATGCAAATCGTTTCGATACGGGGACATGCGTTTCGATACGGGTGTTTCGATACGGCCAAGAGCGTTTCGATACGGGTGCTGCATCAGATTGCAACGACTCTTTCTAGTTGAAGAGCGTTTCGATACGGAGAGCTACAGAACTGCATTTATTGTGAGAAATTAAGTCTCCAGCGGCTAGTAGCGGCTACAAACTCATTAAGAGTATAAAAGGGACCTTCAAGCATCAAGTAATGTTAATGCTTCAATTGTCAAACAACAAATGATCAAGAAATTGCCTTAGTGCTAAATTGTTATTTCTTTGTATAGACAAACATTAGTGAGCCAAAATTGTTAAATTTGCTCAAGTGTTTTAAGTTTTGGGTGAGAGCTAAATTGTGCAAAAAATAATTATTAGATGGATTTGAGTTTGCTTATCTTTTCTCTTGTAAAGAGGGTTTGATCAAAGCTTTGGGTAGAAAGCTTGATCGGTGTATAAGGGTTTCCTCATAAGCCTAGGAAAGGGTCAATGAATTGATTGGAAATCTTTAGTGGGAAGCTAAGGTATTGGATGTAGACCTTGGTTAGAAAGTTGAATCACTATAATTCTTTCTGTCATTAATCTTTTTAGCTTTCACACCTCTTGCACCCAAAATTCCACTTCTCCACCACTTGTCGAGCAAGAACGGTTGAAGGAATCGAACACCCAACAACCCAACAAAATATAATATTTTTAAAAAATCAAAAGATCAAGTTTTATAATTAATCCTCATTAGTAGTACATTTATCACTTTTAAGATTTGATTTATAAGTAATATTATTTTTTTGGATTAAGTAAAAAGATATATATATCCTTGAAGCTTTAAGTAATATTGTTTTTGATTATATATAGAGATAAGATTAATTTATACTATATAAAACTCAATTAGTTTTACGTTATTTATCGATATTAATAAGTGAAATAGATAAATAAAATAAACATTTAAAAATAAAATTTTTTAAAGAAAAAATGAGTGTGTAATCTCACATATTCATTTGGCTCGTCCAGTAACATAAATTAATTTAAAACTAATTAAGCTTGTATACTATATTTATCAAATTTCAAGTAGAAAGCCAGTCAATTTATTGTTGATAAAGAAATGATTTGCTATTTTTTAATAAGTAAATGCTTTACAGGTATTTTCCACCCCCACCAATTTCAACCTATCTCATAACATGGCTTGTTCAACAAATTAGCTGAAATCAAGAAGAAAAAATTTCTTGTAGTGGTGGTGGGGGGGATTTGAGATGTTAATTTCACAATCTTTTTGTTGGTTCAACTGTTGGAGATTTCCCCTGCTGATGTTATTCATATAATAATATCCAAATCCAATTATAATTGAATTTCCTGTATATAATGACCTTTGCTTATTGTTTTTTTTTTATCAATATGGCCTTTGATAATCATTATAATGGGGATTGGATTCATCCGACAGAAAATTTAATATAATTCTCATTTAGACTGAAAATGAACTATTGAGGAGAAATTATATTATAAGTTCTTTCCACCATATTATCTATAGGACTGGCCAATAAAATAGATGGTAAAAAATGATATGAAAAAATTAATGAAATAGATACATTTTATTGGTTAGTTCCATGAATGACGTGGTGGGAATGACCCATTATATAATTTCTCAGATTTTATATTTTAGATTTTATGTTTAGTAATTTAGAATTTAGATTTTATGTTTAATGATGCCATTAAGACTATGTCGGCAGACTTCTTTTCTTTCCTAAATAAATTTTGATTTTGTCGAATCAAGTAAGAAATAGGGATGACAACGGGGCGGGGTGGGTTTTTGGCTGTCCGACCCGACCCAAAATTTAAACCATCCGCTCCGACCATGACTCGTCCGATTCTAATATATTGTATCCCCGCTCAAAATAATAAAAAGCATAATTTGATTCCGACCTAACCCTGATATTTTAATAATAAAAATCTTGACTAAACTCGACCCGTCCCGAAAAAAATAATAAAAATATTAAATATAATATATAATAAATATATCGGGTCGGGTTGAGAAATTTTCAACTTAAACTCAAACCCGTCCCGACTTTATTTTTTTCATAACCCGCCCCTAATCCAATTTTTTAATTAAAAAAACAGCCCTATCAGATCAGGTCGGGATCGGACGAAGACGAATTATTTTACCACCTTGGTAAAAAAATAAGTAGTCAAGCACGGAAGTTTCTCTAAGTCCAAATAACTTACTGTTTTTTTTTTTTAATTTTCTAATGTGGTTGATAATTTATTAGTCATGGTTCCATGGAATTCCATGCAATGGAGAATTAAATAGAGGCCGCTGAAGTATGGGAGGTAAGTGCATGTTTGAGAATTTGATAGTTTAGGAGATCATGGGCTAAAATATTGGTGTCAATTTATTTTTTATTAAATAAAGAGGTATTATATTTTTAAGATAAATACCGTGATTCGAATTTATATAATACGGAATAATATAAATATCTTTGATTATTAGATCAATAAGTAGATATCGTATTATTGTTAATTTTGTCTCCTAAAAAGGTGAGTAATATTATTACATGCTTCAAAAGGGTTATTTTACTGATGAATCCAACATTGATGCCAAGAAACTATACCTTTCAATATCCATTTTCAGCATATTATATAGATTTACTGGCTTCTTGGTTTTATGTGCGGCTTTCATTTCAATATACATTTTCAGAACCCCCTGTTCATATTCTTAACTTGATGGGCTTACTATTATTCTTAAAAAAATGAAAGAATTCAAATATATAGAGTATGTACTTATTTAATTCATTTGAACAGTTTCTCTACTATTTTTATGTTTCATATTATTTTATCTTACGATATTGATTCTTGGTTTCGTCCATATTCTTTGGGATAGTATAGAACAATTGCGGAAGATAATAGGGACCTGGGGTCAATGGCCCATAAGATTTTAGAAAATTAGAGTTTAGTCTCTTAATTTTTTTTAATTTGATCATTTCAAAAATTTTAGAAATTCGTAGTGAGCTTCAAATCTTTTGAATATTTTTAATTAAATCTCCTCCCATAATTCTAAAAGTTCTCATTAAGCTTCTAATTTAAAAAAAAATTAGCTAGACCCCCTTTTTTAAGAAAAAAAAAATATAAATTAAACCATCAAATTTTTTAAGAAAAGGGTCTAATTTGCTCACCAGAGTTTAAAGTAACAGAAGACAGCAAAGCAAATATTACATGGTGCAGGAAAACAACGGTAACAGGTTGTGAATGTTTGGCATCTGAAGGGGACTAATTCTTTACGGTTGTTACATGCCTGAGAAGCATTTGCACAACATCATCTGATATTCTTGCAGCCTCATTTTTCAGGTGCTGAATCTTTGCTTCGGTCTCTTGCTCAAGTCGCTTCACGTTAGCACCCGAATCCCCACTGCTCTGTTTGAAGACCATGCGGCGGATATCGGAAGACAGAGAGTTAACAAATCTATGATGCAAGGCGAGAAGAGAAGCTTCCAGCCCTCGTTAACAAATTACAATCTCGAGCAGTAAACAGACACTTTACAAGGTACAAGAAGGGTGAGATGCTAAGCCTAGTTAACCATCAACAAGTATAAGTATTTACCTCGGCAAGTTTCCTCTGAAACTCCTTCTCCACTTGAGCTCGGTATTCAGCAATCTCCTTTTCAGCCTCTTCCTTGGCTTGTTTCAGCCTAGCCATCTTCGCTAAAGGGAGAAATTCAAGCAATAAATAATCAAGGAAACATTGAAAAACATATATAATAATGAACCAAAATGAAATCCATGGGACTACTTTGAGGAGACTAAAAATAATGCATGCGTGCAAACACGGGGAAAATACAAGAGACGATGAAACAGCCAACTCCTTCATTAAGGATAAGTTTTCCTTTCTCCTAATTCTTGCAGGTATACACACGAACAAACATAGATATCAATCTATAAGTATAAATCCAGACAAATCTATCCAAATGGCGATTGAACAAAACAAGTAGCGTAGTTACCATTTCTGGCAGAATTTACAATGTGCTGAGCTTCTTGTTCTGCAGCAAGCAACTGCTGAATTCCACCTTGTCCCCTATTGGCTTCCATGTTTTTCCTACAAGCTCAAAACTAGTATTCAAGCACAAGTTCATAACGGTATAATTGCAAATCTGGCCTCACTTCTAACCGCTGAATCATGTTTAAGTCCAATAATTTGTAAGTCGAATCACAATTCCAAACAGATTAAACAAAATGCAAAGTTCAACGCTCATGAGAGTAGCCTTGAGCCCTTGAACTCAAAAAGAATATTAATAAAAAGCTCCAGCTTTATCGGACTAGCTGATCACATTGAGATAAAGTATTATGGAACAATAGAGGACGAACGCAAGATCTTATGTTAGGGTGCGGACTTTTATATTTAGTAAAACTACATAATAATTTGAAAATTTCAGGTGCGAAATTAGATCAAAGAAAGTTTCTAAAATATATAAAAATTAAAATTTCCAGGAGGTGCACTGACCCTAGGGACTTGATCAAGTCAATAGCCTAGTGCTATACTCTAACTAGATCCTGCTAGAAAATCTCTTGATCGGCCTGGAAACTTCATTTCAATGGAACAAGTATAGTTACTTTCACAAAGAGTCTTAAGCAAGGTGCACACCTTAACCCCAAAACAAGCAGCTAAAATTCAAATCACCATACAAAATTAGTTCTTAAAGACCAAAGGAAAAAAGTTAGGTTTAACTGAAGATCTGTCCTCAAATCCCATCAACATCTTATCATTCTATTATAGTACTAGAAAGTAGGGTTTTCAATAACAAAAAATCTCAGTAATTCAATTAGGGGAATGAAAGTGAGATCTAAAAAGAACAAACCAACCAGAACCATAAGGACTAAAACTGCAAACAACCAGAACCATAAGGACTAAAACTGCAAAGACTAAAAAAAATCAAGTGAAAGGAAGAAATTTTTGGGTTACCTTCCACAGAATATCTGGAGATTTCAGTTGAAAACTGAACAACGCTTGTCTGACCAATCATTTAGACATTTACTATTACAGGAAGTGGGAACGTCCATAAAACGATGCCGTTTTTCTACTGTCTATCAGAAATCAGTTGTCCTAAGGGCATGAATTCAGTAAGGGTTGAATCATATCATTCTAAAATGGGTTAATCGCACCACACGTGCTCAAATTATGATTATTATTTTAAATTAGTTCTTAAATTTTTAAATATTTCTATTTAATCTCTAAATTATGATTCTTATTCTAAATTAGCCCCCAGACTTTTGAATATTCCAATTTCACCATTAAATTATCATGTATACCACATCATATTATTATATAATACACATTAGTGTTATATGACAATTAACGATTTTTATAACGGTTTTATTAACATAAGATATTATTAGCATATAGGCATAATGCCAAAAAAATACCCCTAACGTTTGACTGAATAGTCATTTTGGTTACTATTCTTTTTTAACCAATTTAACCCAACGTTTCATTTAAAAACTGTGATTACTTCTAATATGAGAGATTTCGAAACTACCCCATTTGTTGAGGGGTGCGAGGTGCGAAAAAATTGTGGCTAATCCCATTTTCATTTAAAAACTCTTCAAAACATAGATTTCGAAACTCGGTTCCATGATTACTTCTAATATGAGAGATTTTAAGCTCAAGATCATTTTGAGTTATTTTAGAAAATGTGATGAATTTTTCTAAAGCCTCATTTTTTGTACTTAAGAATAGAACCCAAGTAAACCTAGAATAGTCATCAACAAGTACAAAAGCATACGATTTACCACCCAAGCTCATAATCTTAATAGGACCAAAAAGATCCATATTAATCAATTGTAAACATTTACTAGTAGAGACGTCATTAATGGATTTAAATGAGGTTCTATGTTGTTTACCCTTAGAGCATGCATCACATATTTTATCATTAGAAAATTTAAATTTGTGTAAACCTCTAACTAGGTTAAGGGAAATTAACTTTTCTAAAACACTCATGCTAGCATGTCCTAATTTTATATTCCAAAGCCATGAGTCATGTTCATCATGTGCAACTAAACATGCATGAGATGTATGAATGTCATCTAAATGCACCATGTAAATATTGCCTATTCTATGCCCTATGAGCATCAATTGATTTGTTTTAATGTTTACTATTTTGTAACCGTTTTTTATCAAATAGAACATGAAAATTTTTATCACATAATTGACTAATGCTCAACAAATTATGTTTAAGACTGTTGACATATAAGACATTTCAATGCAAATAGAAGAATGATTATCAATGAAGCCAATTCATTCAATGTGCCCTTTGGAGTTGTCATCGAAAGTTACTACTCCACCACTCTTTGGCTTTAGTTCTAAAAATCTACTCTTGTCACCGGTAATGTGTCTTGAGCATCCATTATCAAAGTACTGTGAGTTTTGACATGAAGCTTTGGCCTTGTAGTAATGCTCCCCTTACAAACAAATAAATTAGACTTTGGTTTTTGGTACCCAAATTATTTTGGGTCTATGTGTGTTAGCCCTCAAAACCTTGGTTCCCTTAGGAATCCAAGAAGTAATAGCATTCATATTATTAGAAATAATGAGTTCTTTAGGAACCCAAACACTCATAATTCTTTGACTTTTAGATTGCTTAAAAAATTTCTTTATTTAGGATGAAAAAATTTTCTTTTTACATATTGGGCTTTAGAAGAATTTCCTTTTTCAAAATTGTTTCTCTCAATAATAATAGAAGTCTTGAGATTATCTACCTCCTTTGTGTGATAATCTTGAAAATCGGAAAGAAATTTCTCAAGATCAAGATTTTTCTTCTTAATATCATTTGAAAGATTTACTAAGTACAAAACCTTCTTTTCCGATTCCGAGTTAGATTTTGAAAGATATTCATTTTTAATTTTTAAATCGTAAATATTTTTCTTTTTTCTCAAAATAGACTCCTTATATTTTTCAACTAACTCATCATAGACCTCTTGCAACTCATCATATACATCTTGAAGTTCATCATAGGTAAAATCAAAATTAGATTAGTTAAGGTTTACCTTTAGATCATCATTAATGGCCATGAGACAAAGGTTAGCCACTTCCTCCTCATCCCCGGATGACTCCTCGTCACTCCAAGTTGCTACTTGAGCTTTGAGCTTGTTCTTCTTCCTAAAACTCTTCCTCTTCAATTGAGGACACTCGAAACGGATGTGGCCAGATTTTTTGCACTCATAGCAAATGATTTGGTCCTTCTTCTCTTCTTTACTCTTGCTCTTGAAGTATCCTTTTCTATTGAACTTTCTTCCTCGGTTGGACTTCATGAAGCGAGTGAATCGTTTGGCCAACATGGTCATCTCCTTATCTTCATTTTCACTAGAATCACTTTCATGATATGAAGCTTTAAGAGCGATTCCAATCTTCTTATTCTCAACGTCCTTCTTCTCAACCTTCTTCTCCTCTATTTTCTTTTCTTCTTCTCTTCCATTCTTCATGATCTCATGGGTGAGTAGAGATCCAACAAGAGCATCTAGCTTGAGAGTCTTCAAACCTCGAACTTCAGTAATGGCCGTTCTCTTGCTATCCCATGATTTCGGAAGAGAATACAACAACTTTCTCACTAGCTTTTCTTCGGGGAAGATCTCATCGAAGCCCTTCAATCCATTTACGATGACCGAGAATCAATCAAACATCTTGGAAACACTCTCATCGGGATCCATTTTGAAGTTTTCGTAGCTTAGATTGAGTAACTCGATTTTTGTTTCCTTGACGTCGCTAGTCCCCTCATATGTTGTCTCGAGGGTGTCCCAAACTTCATTGGCATTCTCGATCGAGGACACCTTGGAGTAGATATCTGGACCAAGAGCACAAAAGATGACATGTAGAGCTTTATCGTTGACTTGCATCCTTCGTCTACCATCTTCGGTCATTTCGGCTTTGACCTTTGGGACAAGTCTTCCTTCACCGTCTCTCCATGTAATCGGTAGATTTGATGAAGAGTCTCATCCTATTCTTCCAATATGGGTAGTTATCCCCATTGAAGAATGATGATTTGGTGGTAGATTGAGACTCGTAGAGGTTAAAAGTGGAGGCGGATGTCATTGCTTGACTAGTTGTTGATCAAACTCTCCTAGAATCGACTCAAGAAGGTTGTAATCCTTCCAATGAGTGTAGCTTTGATACCAATTATTGAGTTGATCACACAATTGCAAATGGCCAAGAGGGGGTAAATTAGCGATAAAAATTTGAAGGGTGAAAATTTAGAAAAATAAAAATTGTGACACAAAGCAATTATAGTGGTTCAAGTTCTCCAATGAACTCTACATCCACTACCTTAGCTCCCACTAAGGATTTTCAACCAATTCACTACTTGAATACTTCCTCTTTTCTTGGATGAGAAGGAAACCTTACAATTTGATTAAGCTTTCTACCCAAAGCTTAATCCACTCACTTTTACAAAGAAAAGTATTTGGTAAACTCTAGAAATTCCTCTCAAAGGATAATGTTTACCATATTACAATTTCACACTCTCCAAGCTCACAATAAGAGATTACAATGAAGAACACAAGAGTTGGGTACAAAGATTTGACTCTAAAGGTACAAAGTTTAGATTTGAGTGCTTTGATGTTGCTTGTAGGTTCAATAGTTGTTGTTGGTGCATTTGAGACTTGTTTTTATACCCTTGTATTAAGTTCTAGCCGTTTGGGTGGTTGAGATCATCAATAGAGCTGTTGGGCTGCAATTTCCCGCAATAAATGCTACTCAACAACCTACCGTATCGGTACGGCTCGTGGGCGTATCGGTACATGTCTCAAATAAAAAGAGCCGTTGTGACTAAAAAACAATGTGTATCGATACACTTCGATGGCATATCAGTACGGTATTAAAGGGTGTATTGATACGATAAGCCGTATCGATACGGATTTTGCTCACTGGAATCCCAATTTTGGTTTTGATAAAAAGCGTATCGATATGCTACCTTAGCCTATCGGTACGGTTCAACGGTCATTTAAAATTTGAGATACCAACTAACTGACAAACCAACGTTCGAAAATTAAATGCAAAATTTTTGCAAAGGTCAGCATATCGTACCGATATGGTTACATTCTGTATCGGTACGCTATAGCAAAATAATATTTTGATAAGAAACATGTATCGATACGGTTTCAATGCGTATCCATACGCTATAGCTTAAGGTCTTGCCCAGATGAATGTCGTATCGATACGGGGTTATACCGTATCGGTACGCTACGAACGAGTAAAATTTTAGTGTTGAAAAACCGTATCGACACGCATAAGAATATCGATACCCCTGGGCGTTTTGTTGAAGTTAGGCTTGAAAACACATAAAAAGACTTAGTGAAATTTGAACCTTTGAGTATGTTTTGACTTGAAATATTGTTTGGTTCAAAATACCTGTCAAAAAGTGAGACTTTGAAAAGTACTTAAAAATTTATTATTTTGCAATTTAGTCCATAAGTCTAAGTGCTATATCAAAATCAATTTTAGTTTCACAAATCATTTGCTCTTCGGGATTTAAAAACGTGAAACCATATCTTACACTATTTGGACCTTTTTAAGAACCTTTCGCTTGACCTTGTTAGAAGCTCCAATTTTAACTTTGTTATTTTGTTGGGACTCAACAACTATCTCACCAGCTATCTCGCCCGGACTCAAGAACTTTCTTACTTTTCCATTACCCTCCATATGTTGAATCAATTCCACTCCATAAGCATTATGCGCTTCAATTATCGGCTCAAACGTAATCAGGGTGTCAAATGACATATCCTCCGCTAAGGAACCAATCGGTCTCACTTCCTATCCACAAAATCGACTTCCTCATCCATCAAACGTTTCCTCAACTCCCCTAGAATTTCGACCACTTGTAAGTCTACATGCCCCCTTTCCCCCCACAACCTATTATCAAATCAAACCATCACACAATTTTTTGATGTCGTATCTTGCATAATTTTTTTTCTAGTGGTTGAACCTCTCCGATATGTCTAGCCTTTTTTCCCTCCTCGTTTTGAAAGTTTTTCATACCACCCAGTTTTTCGACCTCCATCTCACCCACAAATATCGTACCGACCCCCTTCCTATTTTTCATCGATTCATTGACATCATGGCATGAACTCAAATTCTGTAATTCGTAACCTGTAACATCGTCCCTCCACATACAAATCCACACTTTCATCAATGTGGTCATTATATTTTGTCTCTATCAACTTCCCACCTCTTTCAAACGAAGACGGTTCAATGGTCGTCGAATCCAATTGGATGAATCGGAACTCTAGTAATCGATAGCCACACTCGTCTTTCTTCCCCAATCGAATCCAAAGTCCGATTCTCAAATTTGGCGAACGATTTGTCACGCCGCAATTCCATACTCTCAAACATTAGTACACGCGATCCGGCCATTCTCATGGTTAAAATTTCCTTCGATTAATAAAGTTAATATAGTAACATATTTAACCCTTATTTTTATACACTTGTTTTAGTTTGATGAAATTATTTACGCATTTTACATAAAAATAATAATGTAAAAGAAAATGTTAGTTCCTCAAAAAAGAAGGAAATATTAGAAATTGTTGTTTAAATTTATATATCTCTGAGTTTGACAGTAATAATAGTAGTAGTACCAGCTGGTAATGTAATCGGCTAGCACTATTATCACATATTTATTAACCAAATGGTTAAAACTTAAAACAAAGCAAAAAAACATACAGATGATAGACAGCAAGAGCATTTCCTTAGCAAGCTAAGGTGGAATTCTCGGAACAAAGCAATTCCTGCACCGCCGCCAAGTCAGGAAGAACGATAGCACCCGATTTTCTCCACTCCTCGGCTTCTGGAGTACTGAATCGATCCAATAACAACGCATTCATCCCCAGACTCCTTGCCGGGACATAATCTTTGCGCATGCTGTCACCGATGTGCAGAGTCTCTTCTGCTGCTATATTTCCTGCCCTTTCCAGCGCAATCTCGTAAATCCGCCGATCCGGTTTCTCTACACCTTCCAGACCAGAGAACACACCGAAGTCCCACTCCGATCCCTAAAACACCACATACACTAAGTTATCTTAAGTCTTAACCAAAATGTACCATCAGCAATTCAATATCCCAAATCAGCAATTCATTATGTTGCAATGTAATCACATGATATGAATCAAAGTTTACCTGGTTCAAACCCAATGCCGGAAGAATGACATCTTGGTATCGATTTTCAGCATTGCTTATGATCCCGACTTTAAGCCCCTTCTCATGAGCCCATCTTAGGAAGGGTTGGGAGTCTGGAAATACCGAATAAGGCGCAGAGGAGCCGAACGAAGCATATATGCGTTTAAATATCTTCTCGAATGTCTCCTCATCATACTCGTATCCTGCCTGTTAGCAAAACAAGAGCAATGTCCAGACGCAGTAGCATTGAATCCATTGACAATGATAAGAGTAATAGAATATGTTACCCTGACAAAGGAATCCCTAACACAAGTCTTCCACCATTCGATGTTGGGCATTTTGGCCGCGTACCCGAAACACGGATACTTGTTTGTCATCTCTGTGTATGCAAGCTTGAAACCTTCGTGCACACGTTTATAGTCGGGGCATGGCAGTCCCACAGATTTGGCTGCCATGCAATAGTAGTCACCGAGCTCCCCTTTGTAAGCTAAGAGTGTCCCGGTCACATCCACGGTGATGCATCGTAATCTGGATAGAAGGGACATTGCAGTGCACAAACTTGCAGGATTTCACCCAATCCTCAATCAATCTTCACAGATGCATCAATCAAGATTTGGTTAGAAATCATAATGCAAAATGAACAATAAACCATTCAAATATGATCAGAAATCCACCATCAAATTACAAAAAAAGAAGAAGAAGAAGAGCAAATCGTATGCTTTACTTGTGTATGGTGTGGTCTTGCGCCCTTTCCTTTTGAGATCGAGATGAGTTCTTCTGCAAATGCCAAAACCAACATGAAGAGTTTTAATTATTCGTATAATTAATAAAGAGAATGGGGGTGGGATTTGAAACAGAGAGAAAAAGATGCAAGAAAAAGTGTGCAATTGCATTACTACCAATGGTAATACTATTACTACCTAGAAATTAGAAAACCATGGACGCTGGGACCGCCTGTGGTAATTTGGTTGCCAAAATAGCTTGAGGCAACAACGCGGGTGGGGAAAATCAGAATTCGGACATGATAAGTGGCTAAGGATTTGCCAGGTGTTTTTAATGTAATGGACAGATTACAATTAATTATACTACCATATATACCCACCTATACCAGTTTGAGTCTTGACTTATGAATACAGTAAATTAAATTGAAAGGATCATTTTATAATAGACTTATTACATCTTAAACTTGCATTTTAAATAAAGACATTAAAAATAAGTGCACATACTGAGACGACGCAAAGACACTTTGATTACAATTTACAAATTCAAAGCTCTGGAAAAACTTGATTCATTCATCCATGCCATGGCAGCCTTTACTTTGAACTTTTGGCTGTGGAATTATTGATTTTAACATTTTTTTTTTCACATGGCAGAGCTGCTCCTGAAGGATCCCATAGTTTTAGCAGCAGATGCCCTTAGGATAAACTGGTGATAGATTGTAGCAATGGCGGCTCCAAAGAAAGGTCCAACCCAGAAAATCCACTGCAACAAGACATCAATAGTTTTATAATGTGTCATAAAACAATGACCAAATCCAAACAATCAATTGTATAACCCAAAGATTTATAGTTTATACATGGTCATCCCATGTCTTGTCCTGGTTGAAGATGACAGCAGCTCCGAAACTACGGGCAGGGTTGATATTGGTGCCAGTGATCGGAATCGGGACCAAACATGGACGGTGCTACATGTTGAATGGGAGCCCCCGATAGGGGGAATTTTTTTTACCCTTTGATTCTTTATATTTTTTCTGAAAAATTGAGAAAATTATGACTTTATCCCCTCTTTCAAAATTTATGTTTTGCCCCTCAACTTTAAATCTTGGCTCCGTCCCTGTGGCCAAGTGAATCATGAACACAGCAAACCCAATGGAAAGTGGTGCCAGGACCTTAAATAACAATACACAACAATTCCATTAACTCATACAATTTATGTCTATATGTTCCCCAATGAACTTTGTAATTGGTTAGGCTAGGGACTCACAGGGATATGGGAATCTCTTGCATTCCTCTTGGGATCAGTTGCAAAGAAAACAGAGTAGACGAGAATAAATGTGGCGATGATTTCGGCTCCAAACCGCTTCCGGTGTTGTATCCGTCGGTGAGGCTGTTGGCTCCTCTATATTGGTTGTAGTATGACTTTTGGAACGCCTTAACCAGCCTACATCTACATATGGCTCTTAAACATTGAGCAGCCATCTGTTAAATTCATCCAGTTTTAGCCCTTTTTTCACTGTAATTTTTGTCAACTTACCTGAGAATGCCACCAAAAGCTCAGGCGATGCCGAGAATGCCAACGTCGCCACAATCTTCACTGCCCTTAGCAGGGTCGGTTTGGGTCTTGTAACCGATCACAGTCAACACAGTGACGTACAAAAATAGGAGAGTGGCAATAAGCTCAGCTATTACAACCCTATAAAATGACCACTTTGTTAATTCCTCGCATCGACGAGTGGAGCCGGTGGAGGATCATAGTAGTCCTTGGCTTGAAACTCGCCACCAACCTCAATGTCCTTAGCCATAATATTCTTGTAATTGTTACAAAATTCAATAAAAGCTTGGATTGGTTTGTAAGAAGAAAAAGCTTGGAATGAGGGTATAAATATATATATATATATATATATATATATATATATATATGGATATAAATTGTTTACATAGTGTAAAACTCTTTAAGTTTTATAATTTTTTTAGACCGTTGGATGAGTGAAACGGATGAATGAGATTAACAGTAAATATGTGAAGATTATCATTTGGAAAAAAAGAGAGTAAGAAGTTAATGTATATTGGCTGTGGTTCCTTTCAATTTCTGTGTCCTAGACTGAGACCTTGCCAAGGTTGCATGTTTGCTGAATATTGGTCCAAATAATAAGTAGCTTGATATTGTTTAAGTAAGTCTCGAGTTAGAGATCTTGTGTATACAAAAATCCTTGTTGAAAAATTCACTCATTAAAATTATCAAATTAATCAAGACAAAGCTCTGGAAAATTGAGAGAAACAAGAAATAGACCCACTTAGGACTTTGAATGTTCTGGTTATCTGATAAAAGACAAGCTCATTAATTATGTATTTGCAACCGTGGAATAACTTATGGCTCATCTTAATCGGAATTAAGAAATCAAAGTATGTGTTATGTATTATTGTTTTATACATCATTTTTGTTTGAAAATTTCTAAAAGTATTAAGAAATCACTGTACATTATTAAATTTTTAATAATTATTAAATTATTATTAAAAACTAACATGTAGTAATTAAAATTATTTCAAAACCAAATTAAAATTTTCAATTAACAAATCATTCATATTTTTAATATTTTTAATTATTTCATAAAACTCGTTTTACAGAGCGCACTTTCGTAAAAATGATGATTTTGATAAATAATTTGGAAAGAGTGTTACTCTCTTAAATAAATAAAAAAACAAAGAGATATATTGGGATAAAACTAGAGGTGGCAAACGGGTCAATCGGTTCGGGTTCGGTTCGGGTCATTTCGGTTTTGGTTATTTCGGGTCTGATATTTTCGGTTTCGGTTCGGTTTTAGTTCGGGTCTATTTTGTTTCGGGTCATTTCGGGTCAGTTGATTTCGGTTCGGTTATTTTCGGTTCGGTTGATTTCGGTTCGGTTATTTTCGGTTCAATGAGAGATCAGTCGTTTTTAATCAAATTTTTAGGTTGGTCAGATTTTTACACCCTATATATGACTTTATAAAGTCAATATATTTGACATTTTAGTGATTTGTGCGGCTGTTCCTATTTTATCTTTCTTTATTTCTATTAATCGGGTCCATTCGGTTCGGGTCTATTCGGTTCGGTTCCATTCGGTTCGGTTCTATTCGGTTCGGGTCCATTCGGTTCAACTAAATTCGGTCCAGTTTCGGTTCGATTTATTTCGGATTTCGGATCAAATTTCGGATCAGTTTTCGGGTCAATTTCGAGTTGATTTTCGGTTTCTGTTCGGGTCTGGGTTCGGGTAATTCGGTTCGGGTTTCGGTTCTCAGGTCAAGTTTGCCAGGTCTAGATAAAACGCCACTAAAACTATTGAAATTGAAAAGTACAGTTATATAGGTAATTATACTATGCCTTAATAGTTGAATTTCTTTTCTTCCATAAGCATGTCTAATTTAACTATAAAAATTAAAATAATAAACTTTAGTCTTAAAACTCTAAATTCTAACCCCTAAATTTTAAATTAAATCCATAAATTTTAAACTCTAAACATTACAACTTAAACCATTAAAAGTTAAACTTTAAACAAAACTTTAAATTAAACCCGCTTGTGGAAAACAAATTTTCCACCGACAATGCATATAACATTTTCCCTTTTTATATAATATTTTTTAAAAAGCGCGATTGATACGTTTTTTAATGTGATCTTTGAATAAAAAATCACAGTTCTAAAAAATAAATTAATACTTTGACAAAAAAGAGAGAAGAAATTACAATATCTCAGTTAAAAAAACCGTTCTGAGCTAAGAGTGAGCAAAGAATCAGAATTGGGACATTATTAGTATGTAGCAAATTAGCAATTTAACAGGATTATTTAACCTAATGGCCGCTAACCTTACTTTTCTCTTTATTTATTTTTTCATTTTGTTCGGTAAGCGGCATGTAACATCCTAGACCCGATGTTACATTTTGACCTCAAGCCCAACTTATTACCACAAAATTTTAATCTAGTTTAGCCTGAATAAAATTTCGTATCCACAAATTTAGTTAAGTCCAAATCCAACATAAGTAATTTAAATCCAAAAAGTTTTAAAACATTCGACTCATCGTTACAATCCAAATAAGAGTTACAATTACAAAATTAGTAGGGTCTTATGAATACACAACCCAAAGATCTAAGTACTGTACTCCGGACGAATCAATGTGCTGAAATTCTAGTTGATGGTGCCCTCCAAGAAACATACAATCCTACCAACCTGTGAACAAAAACAACGATTTCGAACGCTAAGCTCACAAAACTCAGTGGTACACTTCTACTCTATCATACTTCATGCAAATCATAAACATGAGCATGTAGCTAGAAATGATGCGGTGATAATTAAAACAACACATGACGCTACAACTAGTCACCTAAACACATACTAGAGCAACACATACCACATAAGTGTTTAGGCGACTAGTTGTAGCGCCATGTGTGACCCGAGTCTCACTACTAGTTAAAAAATGAGATATTTAAAAAAAAGATATAGACTGATGTCTAAATTTATCTAAAAAAAGATGAGGGCCAAAATAACACAAATTGTAAACTTTAAGGGTTAAAATTATCCTTATGCCTATATATTATTCATCTTCATATTGCAACACAGATTATAGTTAAAGGATGCAAATTCTTAGGTTGATTTACACATTTAAATAAAATAAATAAAAATATTAATATTTGACTTTGTAACACCCTCGACGGATGTCACATTTGGGCCTCAAGCTCAAACCGTTACCATAAAACTTTTAACTTAATTTAGCCCAAGCCACGATTATTTTTATAAAATCTATTAAGTTCAAGTATTCGACGTAAACCAATAGTTAAAAACATTACAAAGGAGCTCCGATTTAAATTTAAAACATTTGAACACTCGATTTGATTAATACAATTTTAAAAGAAAGATTACAAGCTCCAACACATAAGGTCCTATGAATACATAGCCCACTAAACACAAGTACCGTACTCCGAAAATCAAGAATCTCGTACCAATAGTGCTCCTTGATCCCACAATCCAATGATCAACCTACGCACGGAAACAACAATTGAGCGCTGAGCTTACGAAGCTTAGTGTTACACATCTACTCTACTATACTTCATACTAATCATAAACATAAGCATGCAAGCTAGTACGAGAAATAAGGAGAGATAAATCAACATGTGACGCTACCACTAGTCGCCTAAACACATGCTCTCACCATAGCAATCGTCATACATGGCAAATAAGGCCTAACCATACTCATAACATGGCAATATAACATCATACCAATATGGCGCAACCTTTATCCCCCAAATTATATACCAACAATAAGCTCAAAGGCTTCACATAACATACAAGCATTATTCCGCAATATAAGAGTGATGCTCGCGACCATTAAGCATCGGGATACATACACTCTATAGGGTGAGGCCTGCGACCACTAAGCATCGGGATACGTACACTCATGCTCGAAATCTCTCATCGAGCATCTCCAAATGAGTCTCGGTCCCACTAAGCCTCCGGTTCATAAATTTGGGAATCTCTAACCATGGTGTTGCAACACACACTTTCTCACATTGGGTATCCGGATCCCACCAAACAATGTTAATTCAACCATCTAGGTGTCCATATCAGCATATAGCAAAGACACGTCTACCACACAACACACAACATCACACGATCCACCAAGGATCCCTATAGTTGCTATTACCATCAAGGCACCCAACGTTTACCAAATTATCAATTATTATGGTGGTGTACATTAATCGTCCTCATTAATTATCTCAATTAATGCATATTGCCTTATTAATATTCCACGTCAATTTCCATCTTTTTATTAGCATTATAATTTATCTCATTTAGTGGGTACCAGTACTTGAACACGAGTATCAATATTAAAATAGCTTAATGGAAATCCTCAATTTCCATGAGTATTTGTACGTCTAAAGCTCGTACCGACAACCTATTCACGGGTTTGTACCATTTCCTCGAATTAAGATATCACAACACTTTAGTCGATCCCTAAAGCTTATAAAAGTCATTAAGGTTTGTTTACTAACACATTCATTCAATTATTATTAATTACCGGCTTCATAGCCATTTAATCGAGTATTTATCATTTAAGCATAATACCCATCAATCACAACAATATATTCGAACAAACATACAAAGCATCACAATTATCAACCAATCAATCATCAAATAATCATACGGGCATCTGAAACGACCCTAAACAGTCTCTAAATCCTCCTTGAGTCTCATCATATTTGCAAAATCATTATGCATCTCATAGATAACAAGTCTCACGATAGCGGTCTCTAGGCATGCTTATTTATCACCTACCTATTTTGCAGATACTAATACGCAAGACAATCATATTTATAATGCTAATGAAGCAATAGGAGTTTGAGGTGTACTAACCTTAAGCCGATATCACTAAAACCATCACCCGATCTTTTCGAATATTCCACTTGATCCAATAATCGATCCCGAATAAACCTCATATACAAACGAATACGAAAACATATTAATTTCATGCATCCCATATTCACTAAAAAAAGCTTACTGGGTTCAAATTTGGCGAAACGGGCTACGCTAAAAAGCTCGGAACATCGAGAAACCCCCAGGTAAGGTCTGCCAAAAAAGTCAACGGCTTGGTCAATGGTCAATGCGACTTAGTCAACCGGCTAGTTCAAAGCTCAAAGCTTTGCCGGACCTTGCTTCCACCCACTCCGGTGAACGACGGCTCCAACAGCAGCAAGGCGACCGCCATCTGACTCGTCTCCACGAGGGGAACCCAATGGTGCCCACGGTGACACACTAGGCGGCTTCGTCGGTGACAAATCGGGCTCAAAGCCTCCCCCTCACTTTCTCTCCTATCTTTTTCTCTCTCTCCCAAAATATCTTATCCAACCTTATCCTCCTTTTCACCACCCACACACCCATTTTAAATTTCAAAAAACCATTTTGTCCAATTTGGATAAAACCATTTAATAAATGCTCACTTTCCTCCCCTTTTCCTTTACCACAAAGCCCTTACCCAAAATTCTTAATTGGACTTCCACCATAAAGGCCCAATTACACGGGTCTGAGGCCCGATTTGCTAACCCAAAGTTCAGTTTGTTACAACTGTCCCCTCCTTTAAGAAAATTTCATCCTCGAAATTTACCAGTAAACCAAAGAAGGTGTTAAAAATTTTATAACTCTCTAACGTTCTTAAACATATCCCATTGCGCTACTCTGATCTCTTACAACACTTGTCAATTATAACCTTCGTCTTCTAACGATACAAGCATACTCCCAACTGATTCTTTTTTTTAGAAGGAATTCATCTTCGCTCGGTACATCACAGATGACAAGCAAAACCCAACGGTACCACGACAAAACTGTCTCACGAATACACCATCAAAGAAACTTAACTTATGTTGTAGTAAGGAAAAGATTTTTGCACAACAAAAATCTTTTCACAACTCCACACGATCTAAAAGAACACAAGGTTACATGTCAATTGTGAAAAAAACCAAAATGATTTCCTCTCGTAGTGACTCCCTGAAAGAGGTTCTAACTTTGACGACATCTTTTACCAATATCATTGCTTGCCCGATGCAAGACTTCTGAAAATGAACGACGTCTCAACTCGCCTCAAGCACTTACCTTAAACTCGACATGATAACTCATATCGGAAACTAAAGCAACTTCCAATAACTCGATTCACACAAGAGTCTTACGATCTCTCATCGCATGAAATCCCACCAATGGATAAGGTTCCATCACAAACCTCGAATCTCGTGTCAAAAGGTAACATGTACACATCGTAGTGTCGTACAACCCAAACCCGCAAACAACCCAAGCAGACTATCTATCTGAATCTCACCTTTGCCGAACATCAAACAATACTTACCAATAATATATCTTTACTCAATGAAATCCCTTCGAGTCTGTGCACTCACCGATCCTTTACAAGATCCACGATCATTTGTTTAATTTCCACTAAGGAACATCAAAGCATCATCACAGCTATGAAGAACTCAATGTTAGACTCCCTACTGATATCAAGTCAAACACTTATCACTACCTCAAGCACACAACTCCACACTGTCTCTCAAAACATGTGGCGAAATCTAGGTACAAACTTTCGTTCTCAAAATTCACCATATACCGACCACTGCACTATACTGGAACAATTCTCATACATTGATACATGTTTCCTCAAAGCGCACTCAAGAAGATCTTGAGGTCCTCAAAAGCCATCGAACTTACATGTACTCACAAGACTGTACCCATTTTATTAAAATCAGATGTTACTTTTCATAGTTTCCAAAGCTAACCAATCCCCAATATAAAGCTTAACTCTTCTCTTACGTCTTCTCTTGACATCATTGGTTGGTTCACACGAACATCATGACACTCCAACTCTTCTCCCATGTAACCCCCTCGACCCAGCCTAGACACTCGACCTAACCGAGTGAGCTATATTGGGTTTGCCGAAACAAACCTGTTAATAATTAACTCAAATTTCGCCATTTTTTCTTTTATCTTATATAGATACAACATTATATCCTAAGGTTGGCGTGCTGGCAGCGGGTGAAATATCAACTGAATCGAGCGTCAAAAATACATCCAATTGCACATAGTTATAGATTAAGGACCAAATTACAAAACTAGAAAATTATAAGGACTTAATTAGATTTGAAGTTACCAAAATTTAGTTAGTCAGGTTTCATGCTTTTATACCAATTTTCAGCTCAAAACGAACATCCAAACTCGTACAATTGCATTCACAAAGATCAGGGACTAAAATGAAAGAATAAGAAACTCACAAGAACACATTAACTAAAATAACAACAGCTCGTATCGGTACACGAGCAAGTGTATCGGCACACTATTACAATTCCAAAATCCCAGATCCCAATAGCTCAAAATCGTACCGATACACCTCCCCTAGTATCGATACGCTATGCCCAAAATACAAAGGTCGTACAGGTACATGTCCTCGTGTACCAAAACCCAACCTCAAAATATACTTACTCGTATCGGTACAAGGACACATGTACTGATACGCATGGACCTGAAATGTCCACTTTTGCTGGTTTTTAATACTTTTATGAAATCAAACTTGCCCAAACACGATTCAACCTTAAACCCAACTATACAAGGAATCATACCACACCAAACATCAAGGTTACATGCTCAAATCATCACAACATGTTTCAACCAAGAATCTAAAGGCATACTTCCTAGAATCAATCCATCCAAATCATGAAATACAAATTCAAAGCAACAACCAAACATATAAGGCCAATTACAATCCTAAAACAACAATACAAACTTGCTCAAAAATGGACTTTAGCAAAATAACCCTCCCAAACAACAATGAACCTCATTGCCTTTATTACTACTAGTCTAGTTTAAAAGCATAGTTTCAAATTGCTCAAGTCCTTGGATTCCCTTCACTCGTTCGCTGCCTCCAACCTTTAATTCTCTGCATTGATAGACAAAGAGAGCATAAGCACACTAGGCTTACTAAGGAGTGCTAAAAGACAAAACGCCATCAATGCAATTTACACCATTTCCAAAACACATTGAAATGACCATTTCAATCATCTTTCAAAACATCATGCCTTGAAAAACATGCACTTAACATTTTCTAAAAACAAACATATTAAACTATATGCAACATGTATCATGGATCAACAACAAATTCCATTTGCTATCCTCAATTTAAGCTTTCCCAAGCATAACTACCCATATGCAAGGCTTAAAGAGTAAATGTGTATAAACCAACATTAAACAACACAATCTATTAACATGATACATCATTAATTATATTTGCTTTCAAGTGATCATCAACCAAGTTTCACTTTACAAAATATTCATCGGATACACAGATTCAACAAGTGACCTCTCAACACTTCATGCCATCTCAACCGAAATTTATGGTACATATAACCCTATAACCCTTCAACCGTTAGGATACTTGTGGTGGAGTATTCGGTACACATAAACTCCTCAACATCCAAGGTGACTTATTTATAGTGCACTATCAATCTTATGACCGACCCACTATATCCGATAATATTTTAAACCACATCACTTGTTAATATAATTCATTATTAGTCATGTACCTCACTGTTTTTATAAGCAACATTCAAAACATTCTCAATGCATTAAAGCATGTATTTGAAAGTATTCCCCATACTTACATGAATCATTTTCCAAATGCATCCATCATCAATATAGATAAAAAAATTAGTATAAATCATACTTTAAACATGCTTAAACAGCAGGTACCATGTAACTAAAAAACAAGTGCATAAAACCCATTTGGCCAAAACAAGACCGAGGGAGAAATCTCATCATACTTACTTATGAGTCTAAACCAATGTTTCAAGCTTAGTTTAAACTCCCAAAATAACCTTTAAACAATTTCAACGCTAAAAACCACGTTCTCACTCACCAACTACACAAAACCTTGTTCGCTGATGCAGACTACTCCTCCAAAGCTTCCTGAACGGTGCCACAATCTTGAGGATCAATCACCCCTGTTTTAACGAAACAAAAATAGAGGATTCAATGCATCAAAATGCATTCAAAAACCCAACAAAATTAATTCTCAACAATCCTCTTCAAACTCTAATCAAAGTCTTTCCAAAACAACCGAAAACGACATTAAACACCTTCCAAACTTAACCCAGCCAAAACCTAAAGGTTTAACCCATCAATTACATTCAATCAACATCCCAAAACAACCTAACATCATCCTTATACCTTCAATATTCATTAAACATCTACAACTCCTAAAAATTCATAACTAGCAACCTAGAAAATTAGAGATTCATATAGCTTCGGGATTCCAATGTTAAAACCAAGTTATTAACATTATTAATCATCAAAATCATGATTAAAACTAATCAAGAACTCAGCAAAACAGATCCAAAACGAAAATCATATAACCACATCAATCAAACCTTGATTTAACCATTTTTTCCATAATTAAATCATTAAAACTAATTAAGAAACATAAGTAAAGGATCAAATACTTGGGAATTTGACACTACAAAAAATGACATATAGCGACGAACAGAAAACCGTCGGTAAAACACAAAAGTATAAGAACTTAAACCTTTTACCGACAGACAAAAGATATATTTCGATGGATTAAACGCCGTTAGTAATATGTTAGTCGGTATAAATCTATAGCGACGGACAAAATCGCCGGTAAAGATGTTGGGACCCTATACCTACATATATGACTGTCAATATAATTGTGGACTACTTGACAAATTAGTGTATCAATTCCGACGAATTTTGTTCATCGGTATAGATGGTATATATATAATGACAGTTTTTACTTACAGTATAACTGTTACTATAGAGTTTACTTTTACCCACGGTTTTGTCCGTTGCTATAGGTTTAATTGACATTTATTTTTGTATTTTAAATTATTGTTAATTTTTTATTTTAAATACTAATACTATTTTAACAAAAATTGTTTCAATTTTTAAAGTGAAAAATATCCGGTTTAATCTTCATTTTATTCAAATGAGAAAGTTTTCATCCCAAATGAATCAGTAAACTCCAAATTTTTGTTTCTTTATTTTATCCAATCATTTATCCAAATGAAAACAAATATGGTATTTTTCCATACGATGTTTAATTTTGTTTCAAGTCATTGTTGAAAACTTACCATGAAATTATATCTCACAATATGATGTGTACAACTTAAACAACCTTGAAACCCAATGCAATGGTCTATGATCCCAGACTGCCAACCAAGCTTAACCCTGTGTGGAAAATCAACAGTTGGCCATAGGTAAAAGTATACGACTCTGTTATTTGGCTCCTTCCTAAAAACAAAAAGAAAACTGTAAAAAAGAATTGAGTTCAAAGTTTATGGAAATCTAAGGCTTTAATCATCCGTCGACGCCAGATTGCGATCTCTGGATCATATCTCAGCTTTCATGTAGGCTAGTAGTGCAAATCCTGCTTCAATGTTAGAACTTTAGGCTTGCTATTCAATTGGATGGCCCTTACTCGAACAAACTCCCCATGTTCCAGTTCATGTTCAAGTGCAAAGATCATACATAAATTATTTAATACTAAACTAAAAATTTTCTTTTTTTCTTTTTGTTTCTTTGTTTTCTTTTTCTCTTAAAAATTTATTTAATCATGATGTTTTAAGTTTTCTCACAACCAGTTGAATAATGAGATAAGTTTTAAATATATGTACCTAACAAGGTATACTATTTTTTCTTACGAATGAAACATAATAGATAAACAGGGAAGCAACTAACTGTACCTCTGTCACGCTAACAAAAGCATCCAGATCAGGAGTCGATTTTCCGGTGATTTCAACAATTCATTGTAGATCATATAACCTATATCTATGAACAACACTACCACGACACCACCTGAGAGAAGAACAAAGTGTCACAAAAAATACTCGATATCACAAATATAATTTTTACAGAGAAAATCTTAGTGGATCATAATGTGATACTCGGTAGCATTGAACAATATTAGCATAAATAACGTCTAGGTTACTATAAAGGCCCTTTAGTGTTGAGACTTATACATAATAGTTGTGCTTGTGCCCTTCCTTATAAGGAATAAGCTTTCAGATTATTTCGTCATTCAGGTTGATATGATATCAGAGCTCTCCGGATAGAATCCTAGCATTCACTTTCCCCTTGTAATCACTAATTTTTGTCCATATATATATTATAAATCTTAACATGAGTGTTTATTATTATTATTATTATTATTATTATTATTATATAAAAATGGAAAAATCAATAAACAAAATAAAATACATTACATAAAAAATAATAAAGTCCATTAAATAATCCATACTATTACAAAAGCCCAATTTGGGCCTAGTCTAATAAAACAAAAAACCCTAATTACATCTCATTGTCTATGCGCAGCCGCTCCAGAACCGTTGGATCAAAATTTGATCCAACGAATGAGATCAAAGCTCGATGGCCCTTCAGATTGCGCGTGAGATAGACGCACCGGCCATTCATCTCCCACGCGCCTCATCACGGTCGTCTATCCCAAGATCGAATCCAGCCGTTCATCTCCGCGACACCAACGACCACGATACCACCGCCACTTGCCAAGTTGAGCCAAAATCAGCAGAGAATATGTAAGAGATTAGTAAAATCATGATTGTAAAATTTTTAATATATATCTATGCATGTAAAGAAATCGGGAGAGGATTTTTCTACTCTTCGAACTAGTAAAGAAAGGAAAATTTTCAGATCTAGAGGTATATTTTTCCTCAGTCTCATCTTATTATTTTTTATTTTATTTTGAAAATATATAAAAAAAAGAAACAAATAAAGAGGTTACCTTTTTCGAACCCTTGCGTCTTGCTCCGATAACCGGCCGCCGGTCCGTCTACATGCATGGTGAGTGGTAAGATAGTTATCACATGGGATCTAGGTTTTGAAATAAAAAAAGAAAAAGAGAGCTTTGGGGGGTTAGATCCAAGATAGAATTCGGTTTGTTTAGAAAAAAGTAAGAATAAAAAATAAAAAGGGGAAGGTTTAGGCTCGCCGGCGCCGATTAGCGGCGGCCGGCGAAGGGGTGCGGCGCCGGAAAAGTTAAGAGAGCAAAGGGAGTCTAGGGCTTTATTTTGTGGGAGATGATAAAAGTGAACCAGGTTTTTAGAGTAGCTTATATATTAACCTAATATTTTAAAAAATGGTACAATTGCATCGTGAGTCCTCCTACACAGGGATAATAGCGCGAGAGACCATTCCGCATGGGAAAATTACACCTGGGGTCCCTGTTATTCATTCCCACCTTGCAATCTAGACCCTGTACTAATAATTAATTCAAATAATGACGGGTTAATTACCCCCTGGACTCCTAATCAGTTTGCTTATTTAATTTATGCACCTTTCTTTCATTGTTATTTAATTTCAGTCCTTTATCTGTTTTTATTTCTGCACTTTATTTCCATTTATTTTCATGTCTGCCCTTATTTTTTATTTTCATTTTATTTCAGTCCATGTTTCATATTTTATATTTGTTGCACATGATTCTTTTTAGTTTCAATTTTGTCCTTTTTGATTCCATATTTTATAGCTTTATTTCATTTAATTTCAATTCTTAACTCTTTGAGTTAGTATATTTGCCATGTAATTTATTTTGATTCGATTCTTTAATTTAATTTGTCTTGTTATCATCGTCAATTACCGTATCCTTTTTAACATCCTTATTTGTACATATTATTATTTTAGTAAAATAAAGTTCGCAACAATCTCGAATATATCTATATTTAAATCCACCGGATAAATAATGAATGTAAATAAATTTGAGAATTTTTGTTACCGCTAATATCTTGTTCATGCATATTTATTTGTTATATAAAATACGTAAAGATAGTGCTCACAATCTCGATATTCTATTGGGAGTGTCGTCCCAATAATTTGGGTGTCATCTTCTTTGATATCGCGAGTTGGGTACGGTTTTATATCTCGTATGATCATGCATTCGAAAGTTATTAATTGAATTGAGCCAAAATTTTAAGATTTTCTAATAAATACAATACGACCCGTTATGTACCAATTTTGGGCGGTGTGGGGGTGCTAATCCTTCCCCATCCGTAACCGACTCCCGAACCCAATTTTCTAAAAAGAATATCTGGTTTCATTTTTGGTGTCCGGTCTACCCTCTCATATTTTTGAACGATCGGTGGCGACTCCAATAAATTATTGAAAAGAAAGAACCCTAGTATTTCAAAATATTTTACTTGAGACTGGTTTTATAAAAACGAAGAAAAGGCACACCGAATATTTTTTAGTCGCTACAGCATGGCGACTCCGCTGGGGACAACTTTTTGTTTTTAAACAAAAAAGAGGGTCAGGCCTTATACTCGGTTCGTATTGAATTCATTAAAAAAAATTAAAAAATTAGGCCCAATTTAATTACTGATTTTCCAACCTTGTTTGAGTGTATGATGTTTGATATTTTATTTGTCATCTTGAACCCTTAGGTGGGAATAATTACTTCGCCTCGTGAAGTTGCCACTTCTGTATGGTGTCGTAATTTGTTCCCAGGATCCGATCAGTATACTCAGTAGAGCTTTGCTCTCGTATAGTATGCTGGCCGCGATCCCTCGAATCGATGTCCTAGCGACAGTTCGAGTACCATTTACTTTAGATTCAAACTGCATATAGTAAACCGTAGAGCTTACCTTTTAGAACCATGTCGAAACTCTGTCCGTTTAGCGGTAACCTTGTTTATGCTCTGTTGGATTTATTCATATTTTTGCTTGTTGTTTAATTGCTTTAACTTATTGTCTCATTATCATTTGTCATTTAATTTTATCATGTTGATTATTTCATTCTACTGACACATATTTCTTTTGTGTTTGTTTTTTTCCTGTACATTTGCTTTACATTTGCATCCTTATAGCATAAAATAAAGATATTAATTTCGCAAGTGGCTATCACTTTAGAAGACATTCATAATGGATAAGAGGCCTCGTGATCAAATAGAACAGGCATCCGAAGATACACCAAATACTAGAGAGGGTGGCACACCCGATGGCTTTGAACCAGACATAGTAGGCGACGCTTACGTCAGTGACGAACGAATTGAGATACAAGATTTAAAGAAACATATGGCTGAGATGATGAATATGATGACCGCTATGGCTAAAGGCAAGGGAACTGTAGAACCAAAAGAAGGGATTGTCAAGAATCAGAATGAAGACACTCGTGGTCAGAATATCACTCCGAAGCAAGATAACGTCTGCAAATACAATAGGTTGAACCCTTTTGTGATTTCTATCAACAAACCAGTAAGGAATACATCTGAGTCAAGCTTTCAAGAAATAAAAGTAGGTCCAGAAGAAACCCGAAAAGCAAGTAATGAGAAGAAGTACATCCTTATTCCTGTAAGCTACACCGAGCTACTTTCGATGCTTATCGAGAAAAACCTTATCGCCTCTGTTCATTCTGGCCTGAAAGAACCACCGTACTCGAAAGGTTACAACCGGCGTGCTAGGTGTAGTTACCACCTAGGGAGTTCAGGGCACACCATAGAAAATTGTAGAGCGTTAAAGAATCAGGTCGAAGATCTTATCAAGACAGGTATATTGAGTTTCAAAAATGGGAAGCCTAGATTCCACATGGAGACAAAATTTGCTCAAGAGGAAAAGTTGGAAGAAAGTCAATATCTAAGGGAAGGCTTGGATAACACAGAAGCGAGTCACTTCGGCAAGTTGAACTCAAAGGCCAAGATAGAGGCATCTCAGAGGAGGGGCATTCATTTGAGTATAACCAGTTTAGGCAAGAGAAAGATATCTTGAGCGAGAATTTGAAGAGTTTACAAGATGATCATCATGAGCTCTACTGTGTGTTCAAAAATACAGGAATGGGTAATACTTTAGAAGAATGGAAGAAGAGAATCGTTCAGCTGAAGAGTGACCTGGGATAGTGGAAGCAAAGAGGTAGGGCTAGTGAAAATAGAGCTCGCCCGTTGTCACAAAGATTAGAAGAAGCCGAGAGCCGGTATGATACCCTTCAGAGAGAACTCCAAGATATTTCAGCTATGAACGATATTTTGAAAACAAGTTTGCAACAAAGTGAGACCATATCCAACACATTGCAGTTGGAGAATGAAGTACTCAAAGAACAAACAAAAGAACTTAGGACTTCTTTGCGTACAAGTGAGATCCGTACCGAAGCCTACAAGCAAGTTGGCTATAAAAGTGTCGAAGAGGTAACTCTCCAGCTGCGAAAAACTGAGCGAGAAATACTAAAGAGGGACAAGGACATGAAAAGTGTCATCGCTCAAGCGCGCGAAGTGGCCTAACAGGTGGCAGATTTAGCTAACGAAGCAATGCCATTAAGTCAGAATAATTATCCGACACTGGACCACGGAGGAAAGATGACTCGTTTGTTCGATGATATTAGAAAGTTAGGGGTTAGGGCTCATCAGTATCTATAAAGCTTGGAAAATAATATCTGATGTAACGAGCCTTTTTGTTTAATGAGGGTCTTTCTACGATGATCACTTTGTGACTAATATCTCATTGCATTACATTTCGTTGATTCAAAAATATTCCATATTAGGGTATTTTTATAAAATAGAAGATATTCTGTGATTTATAGAGATTGATAATGCTACGGTCGGAAATAATCCAAACCCAAAGTAAATACAAAGGAGACAAAAGTGGGGCACCAAGTACGGAAGGCCTGTAGAATATTGTCAATCTTTTATATGCAGACATCATATCTTTATAAAAATCCTTTTAAATGACTATTGGAGAATCAACACCTCATTTGCATTCATTACGATAATTCATACGCATTGTTTGCCTTTTACATTTTAACATTTATGATGCATTTCACAGATTAATTAAATAAATAATTAAATTTTACGGGCTCAATGGCATCATTTGAAGACCACTTGTGAGAAAAATGGAACAAAGACTAGAGCAGCTAGAAGATAGATTTAAGAAAGAGCTCAAGAAGGAAGAAAAAACAGATGTTTTTAATGCAACAGAGCTTTGCCTAGTCCCTGATTTGGTCATTCCTCTGGATTTCAAGGCTCCTAGATTTATGCAGTATGATGGTACTAGTTGCCCGAAGGTTCACCTGACTATGTTTTGCAGAAAAATGGAAGGTTACTTGAAGAATGAAAAGTTGTTGATCCATTACTTCCACGATAGCCTGACGGGGCCGACAGCAGTATGGTATAACCGGTTGAGCAGAAAGTAGATTCAATCCTAGAGTGATTTAGCTAGTGCCTTTTTGGAGCAATATAGATATGTCTTGGATTTAGCACCGACTCGACAGTTTCTGCAAGGCTTGAGGATGAGGCCAAATGAGACCTTCAAGGAATATGCTCTAAGATGGAGAAGTTTTGCGGCACAAGTTCAGCCTCCTATAATCGAAGAAGAAATGACTCTCATGTTCCACGCAACTCTTCCCATCCCATTATTTGATAAATTGATAGAGAAATCAAGAAGCAGATTTGAGAATTTCATGAAGATAGGGGAAAGAATAGACTATGCGATCCAAGAAGGAAAATTGAGATTTAAGTCTAAGTACCAAACTGAAGAAGTAGAAGGAGAGATAAATGAGTGTCACTTCCAAAGTCCTCGTAATCTCAAAAGAGGAAGAAATGTCGAATCTTCTAAGCCATCAAGGAAAATTCCTCGAACAAGTGCAAACATGGAGGTATTTGGAGTATCCATTGCAGACGTTTGGCCTCATTTGGTTGAAGGTCGCTATCTCACTCCCAGACCAATGAAAAACATACCCGATCCATTCGCCCACAGCTTTGACCCGAATAACACCTGTGATTTTCATATGGGGGCAATAGGGCACCCTACCAAGAAGTGTAGACCATTGTTGGAAGAGGTCAAGAAGCTGATCAGTAATGGGGTCCTGACCCAAGAATTAATCCAGCAGTGGAAAACACAAAATTAAGACAAGTTTGCATCACGACAAGAAGGCCAAAATAAGATGGTCCCTATGCTTGAATTTTTACCTTTTGCAAAAATACTAGTTTGATTTTGGTTTTCCCTTTGTAGGAATAATTCATTGAACAAACTCTGTGACTTAAGCCCTAAAAGTTGTAGAAACATTTTGTAAAGACATATGTCTATTTATTTTGTTAGGATGGAAAATCGCATCTTCTGTATTCTCATTTAGAAAACAATTTTTACATTCTTCGAATCTTTAAACATTTCACTCATTGTTGTGGGGTACTTTTTGTTCTCCCATGCACATATACATTTTTTCATACATACACATACATGTATATATCATTTTTTATACTTTGATTCAAATCTAAAAAAATCAATCCTATGATGCATATGCTTAGAAATGATTGAATGTTGTGGAGTCATTGCAAATGTGAGTATCTACTATCTATTTAGGCCAATAGAGAAACAAAACGAGTGTTTAGATAATGGGCACACCCATTTAGGAATACCTTCTCAGGCATTTGTTGTTTAAGATCCTTGAGTTGACTCTAAGATCTCTACCCCCTGAAGATTTTCTCTAGATGTCCATGTATGAGATGACGAATGGCATTCTTTCACTTCCCCTTCACAAAGTAAGAAAATACACTCATTGTTGTCCCATTTTTAGCCTGATCGTTTCTTCTTATAGAACCCAAACCAAGGATCACCTTCACATTGGCGATAAATAAGATCAAGATTTTGCTGACAAATAGAAGTCGCCCGATTTTTAATGGGCAAGATTTGAGAATATATACATCAGATACAGAGGTCAGAGAAACATTAGAAGACATTAATGAAGAATTTTGTCAACACAAAGAGAAGAGCGATCGAGAATAAAAGCAGTGAATTGAAAGGAGCAATAAAGGAACATAGGAATTGTACACAACCATTCATTCAAATCATCACCAATTTTGAAGAACCATGGATGGCCAATCATCTTTGAGTAGAAAGCAAGTATCAATATCCATCCAGGATACGAGTCAGTCTGAGTTTACAGTAGAAAGAAATGAACTCTAAGGTGAAAACCCAAAGATGGGCAGTCTATAGTGATTGAAGAAACAAAAAAAAAGAAATAAGAGGAGAAAGAAAGATTACTTTATATGAGCATGCATACCCAAATCAAACAGTGCAAGAGTAAGAATACAATTGGAAAGTTATACAAGTTTTGGCGGTTTGAAACGCATGAATACTGAGTCAGAACAAAAATCAGGTCAGATTTACTTGGTCTAAAATTCAGAAGAAGGAAATGAACTCTAGGGTGAAAGCCCAAAAATGGGCAATCTAGAGCGATCCAAGGAAACAAAAAATCCCCATCAGAGCATGCTTCAGTCATGAATTATAAAGATGATATTGCTGGAAAATGATCCTGGTTTTTCATGACTCTTGAAACTTACTTGAGCCTATATACCCCTTCTTTTGTAACTGTGAACCAGAGCCTATATTATAAGCCTATAAAGACCATTTTGATCATACACCGATGTCTTAGTTGAATGATAATGTCTTCAGATCACATTCCACCAAAGGGATAACCTTACCTCAAGGGACGTCAAATTCCAAGTGCCTGATCGACACCAAATGAGGGAAGGATGGGGCATGGTGAGATAGTGAGATCAAGAGAGCCACCAAAAAGGGGATAGAAATTAGATATGGGAATTGTTTCTCTCAAAAGCCTAATAGATCAGAAGAGACTATACATGTGCATATATAATCACAACGTTCAAAATATTCTAAGCATGCGCTACATTCAGATTGATCTTTGACAATTTGAAGCAAATGTGTTATTGTATTTGATATTTTAGGCCGAACATTAGTTTTTTAAAAAAATGTTTGGCATTAACTCCAATTTTGATTTTTCTCTGAACATTAATTTTTAATAATGTTTATTGGCACTCTCTTCAAGTTTTTTTTTTTTTTTTTTAAAAATGATGACTGCCATATTTTCAAAATGGCATTTTTATAGTAAAATTAAAGCATAGGGATCTAAAATTAGTTTTCGCCGAGATGCTTCGTTACATTTAATAAAGAAGATTGAGCTTACAATATGAGTTCGCAGGAATTGAGGCATTTCGTTCGCTCAAATTCCAAAGTAGACGAAGACTTTGCATATTAAGTCAAAGACGAGAAAAAGTCAAGCCTGATACTGAATGTGGGGCAATGAGATGATGAAAGTCCCCATATGAGAGTAGTATAAAGACTAGAAGAGGAACTTACAAAACTGAGTAATGACCTTGAAGATTAAGAAGAAAAAGAGTTACTCGCACAAGAAAGAAGCGCGAGCCAAATGCGAGACAAATATTCAATGAGTGAAGATGAAGACTGGGAGTATACTACAGAGATATGACGTGAAATCCGAGAATGACCTTTCAGGGAATAGGGTTTTAATGATGAATTTGAAAAGAAAAGACAGAAGAAAGAAAAACAAAAGAAGAAGAGAAAGAGAATAAAAGAAAGAAGAAAAGAAGAAGAGAAAAAGAAAGAAAAAAAGAAAAAGAAGAAAATATTACATTGCATGCATCATATAGATATCCTCATGTTAGGGGGCATGCTAATTTAGAAACATTTTGTTTGTTTTAAACAGATATTTGAAGATTACGGTCTGCAGCTTCATGTTGAAGAAGTAGATCTTATTGAAGATTTCCATTGGTTGCCTGTTGGCGTGAATCCTATTTAAGAAATATGTTGGTAGCCTGTTGGCGTGAATCCTATTTAAGAAATATTTTGGTAGCTTGTTGGCGTGAATCCTTATCTTGAGTCCTTCGGGCCATTAGTAAGTCCTTCGAGCATGATGATAAGTCCTTCGGGCCACTAGTAAGTCCTTCGGGCTTGGTGATAAGTCCTTTGGGCCATCAGTGAGTCCTTCGGGCATGATGCTAACCTTAATGTGATGTCAAGACCGATAGAAACCGGGGCATCATTTTAAAGGATTGGTAGCATGTTGGCGTGAATCCTTATCTTAAGTCCTTCAGGCCATCAGTAAGTCCTTCGGGCATGATGATAAGTCCTTCGGGTCACTAGTAAGTCCTTCGGGCTTGGTAATAAGTCCTTCGGGCCATCAGTGAGTCCTTCGGGCATGATGTTAACCTTAATGTGATGTCAAGACCGATAGAATCTGGGGCATCATTTTAAGGGATTGGTAGCTTGTTGGCGTGAATCCTTATCTTAAGTCCTTCGGGCCATCAGTAAGTCCTTCGGGCATGATGATAAGTCCTTCGGCCCACTAGTAAGTCCTTCGGGCTTGGTGATAAGTCCTTCGGGCCATCAGTAAGTCCTTCGGGCATGATGCTAACCTCAATGTGATGTCAAGACCGATAGAAACCGAGGCATCATTTTAAGGGATTGGTAGCTTGTTGGCGTGAATCCTATTTAAGAAATATTTTGGTAGCCTATTGGAGTGAATCATTAATTTAAGTCCTTCGGGCCATCAGTAAGTCCTTCGGGCATGATGATAAGTCCTTTGGGCCACTGGTAAGTTTTTCAAGCATGGTGATAAGGCCTTCGGGCCATCAATAAGACCTTTGGGCATGATGTCAAGCTTTCTTTTTGATGTCGAGACAAGTACAAATCGGGGCATTGAAGAGTTTGAAGCTTGAAGTAATTGGTCAAGAAAGAGCGGAAAGTTTCAGAAGAACCCGTGATTTCAAGGCCAAAGACAGGAAAGTAGGACAAAAATGAGTGCTTTTGGTCTTTGCTTTGTTTTAATTTCACGAGAACAAGCAAAGAGGGGCAACTGTAATCACTCATTTTTGTCCATATATATATTATAAATCTTAATATGAGTGTTTATTATTATTATTATTATATAAAAATGGAAAAATCAATAAAACAAAATAAAATACATTACATAAAAAATAATAAAGTCCATTAAACAATCCATACTATTACAAAAGCCCAATTTGGGCCTAGTCTAATAAAACAAAAAACCCTAATTACATCCTCTTGTCTATGCGCAGCCGCTCCAGAACCGTTGGATCAAAATTTGATCCAACGACTGAGATCAAAGCTCGATGGCCCTTCAGATCGCGCGTGAGATAGACGCACTGGCCATTCATCTCCCACGCGCGTGTGTGAACCACGTGCCTCATCACGGCCGTCCATCCCAAGATCGAATCCAGCCGTTCATCTCCGCGACACCAACAGCCACGATGCCACCGCCACTTGCCAAGTTGAGCCAAAATCAGCAGAGAATATGTCAGAGATCAGTAAAATCATGATTGTAAAATTTTTAATATATATCTATGCATGTAAAGAAATCGGGAGAGGATTTTTCTACTCTTCGAACTAGTAAAGAAAGGAAAATTTTCAGATCTAGAGGTATATTTTTCCTCAGTCTCATCTTATTATTTTTTATTTTATTTCGAAAATATATAAAAAAAAGAAACAAATAAAGAGGTTACCTTTTTCGAACCCTTGCGTCGTGCTCTGATAACCGGCCGCCGGTCCGTCTACATGCATGGTGAGTGGTAAGATAGTTATCACATGAGATCTAGGTTTTGAAATAAAAAAAGAAAAAGAGAGCTTTGGGGGTTAGATCCAAGATAGAATTCGGTTTGTTTAGAAAAAAATAAGAATAAAAAATAAAAAGGAGAAGGTTTAGGCTCGTCGGCGCCGATTAGCGGCGGCCGACGAAGGGGTGCGGCGCCGGAAAAGTTAAGAGAGCAGAGGGAGTCTAGGGTTTTATTTTGTGGGAGATGATAAAAGTGAACCAGGTTTTTAGAGTAGCTTATATATTAACCTAATATTTTAAAAAATGGTACAATTGCATCGTGAGTCCTCCCGCACAGGGATAATAGCGCGAGAGACCATTCCGCATGGGAAAATTACACCTCAGGTCCCTGTTATTCGTTCCCACCTTGCAATCTGGACCCTGTACTAATAATTAATTCAAATTATGACGGGTTAATTACCCCCTGGACCCCTAATCAGTTTGCTTATTTAATTTCTGCACCTTTCTTTCATTGTTATTGAATTTAAGTCCTTTATCTGTTTTTATTTCTGCACTTTATTTCCATTTATTTTCATTTTTGCCCTTATTTTTTATTTTCATTTTATTTCAGTCCATGTTTCATGTTTTATATTTGTTGCACATGATTCTTTTTAGTTTCAATTTTGTCCTTTTTGATTCCATTTTATAGCTTTATTTCATTTAATTTCAATTCTTAACTCTTTGAGTTAGTATATTTGCCATGTAATTTATTTTGATTCGATTCTTTAATTTAATTTGTCTTGTTATCATCGTCAATTACCGTATCCTTTTTAACATCCTTATTTGTACATATTATTATTTTAGTAAAATAAAGTTCGCAACAATCTCGAATATATCTATGTTTAAATCCACCGGATAAATAATGAATGTAAATAAATGTGAGAATTTTTGTTACCGCTAATATCTTGTTCATGCATATTTATGTGTTATATAAAATACGTAAATATAGTGCTCATAATCCCGATATTCTATTGGGAGTGTCCTCCCAATCATTTGGGCGTCATCTTCTTTGATATTGCGGGTTGGGTACGGTTTTATATCTCGTATGATCATGCATTCGAAAGTTATTAATTGAATTGGGTTGAAATTTTAAGATTTTCTAATAAATACAATACGACCCGTTAGGTACCAATTTTGGGCGGTGTGGGGGTGCTAATCCTTCCCCATCCGTAACCGACTCCCGAACCCAATTTTATAAAAAGAATCTCTGGTTTCATTTTTGGTGTCCGGTCTACCCTCTCCTGTTTTTGAACGATCGGTGGCGACTCCAATAAATTATTGAAAAGAAAGAACCCTAGTATTTCAAAATATTTTACTTGAGACTGGTTTTATATAAAAGAAGAAAAGGCACACCGAATTTTTTTTAGTCGCTACACCCCTATAATATTTTCTTCACCCAGTGTCTTCAGGTAGTAGTAATAGTAGTGTTCTAGTGCCTTCAAACATACCAAGGATGAAAACAGATCTTCTACTTTACCGCCACATGCTATGTTCACACCATTGCTTTCCAAAACTAAAATGAAAATAAGAACTTTTTAGTAAAAGAAAAAAGTTCTTACTGTGTCACGTAAACGCCACACCCTTCTTCAGGAAAAAAAATCCAAGAGCACGTACAACAGAATGAGGATCCTGAAGAACCTGAACATTGCAACCACACCAGTTAATCGCTCGTGATGTGCCATTGCCCTAACATTTGTTCCCACAAAAGATCAATTTCATGTCCATAGAAAAAATACAATTAAGAGGAAAATAAGGCAAAATTATTTCCATGTTACATAGTATAAATAAAACTTAAAAGTACAAACCTTAAAAAAGTACAAAAGAAAATTCATTTGATAATACTACACAAAGCTTATGGGAAGATAAATATATCTACTTTTTAATTTTATAAAATTAATAATGATAATAAATACAAAGTGGAAGAGAAATATATCACCATTCTACCTGTATTTATTTGCTTACCTGCCGAAAAATGGCCATGTTAAGCTCCCCACCATTTTCACCATTGTTCAATTCAGGACAATCATTTTCTATGTCCCAAAAGCAAGTATCTGGCTCTTTATTTACTGCTAAAACCATGTCGTCTACTAATGCATTTTCAGCTTTTGATCCTGTCAAACAACCTTTAACACGTAAAACCTGACGACGAACTGAATCTTTCTTGACTAAAGCTTATATAAACAAACAATATACAATGTGAACAGAAGAAATTGAAAGGATATAAAGAGAGAAAAAAAGAAAAAAATCATTGTTACTAGCATTAGTATTTTAGTATTACCAAGTCTTTTTTTAGAAAAAAAAATGCTAACAAAATAGACACAGTAACCAAACAAATAAACATACTTGGATCCAACCAACACTCATTCCAAAGCTTCTGGCCTTTGAAAGCAAAGTAGGAAGAAGTTCTAATTTGGATAAATGAAGAAACAAAAAAATGTGTAACACCCAGGTTTGGGGGTCGGGTGAAATTAAAATAATAAAATAATATTTTGGGCCTCGTGTTTTCAAAATAAATAAATTATGTTGGACTTATTTTAAACCAATCCCAAATAGCCATGAGAATCCTTCTTTTGTATATACCTTATTTCATTAAGGGTAAAATAGTCTTTGGCTTTTAAATTTAAAACAAACATTAAAAATAACTTTTTGGCACATCTTCTTCCCCACCCATTTTTCATTTCCACGACAAAAACTCCCCTTCCCCTTAAGTTACTATTCCATCACCATTCTTCCTCATCCTTGAAGGTTTTTGAAAGGTAAATGTAGTTTTGAGTTGTCCTCATCATTCTCTACAAGTCTATACTTTTATTTTTCATTAAAACCCACGATTTATCATTTTGAGGTTTAGAAGCTTTAGATTAAAAATGCTAACTTTGTTAGCTTTAACTTAAGTTTTTGATTTATTGATGTTAGATAAGTTTTTTGCTATCTAAAAGGTCCAACATACTCGATTTTTACATGGTTTTAAAGTGATTCTCGAAATTGGGTTTTAGAGAGGTTTTAGGTTGGTCTTTGGGGCTGTTTTGGGTGAAATCTTGAGGGCTGATGTTAGTGTGTTGGTTGAGGGTTGTTTTGGAAGCTTTTGGGAGTGTTATAAGTGTTGAAATCATTGGTTTTAGGCCGTGCTTGTGGGCTGCTCGAAAATGGCATTTTTGGGGTTGTCTTTAGCTTGAAATCACGTGTTTCGTGCTTGGTTTGTGTTCCGGGTTTGCTACATTGATTTGTGGACTGAATTGTGGTTATTTTTATTGTGTTGGGATGATTAGAAGCAAGGAATTGTGTTGGTGAACTCTCGGGATCGAATCCGGAACTGTTGGGAGCTTGATCGGCTAGTGTTGTTGAGCTTGGAATAGTCGGTGAGTTGTTAATGATTTCAACTTGATTAAATTTGTTTTCAAACGTTGGTTCAAGCACGTGAACCTAGGTTAGGCTAGGTAAACCCACCTAGAGTTGAGATTAGAGTGGTAGCCTAATCTCAAGCTTAGCATATGAGACATTTGGTTGAACTTCTAAATGCTTGTTATACCTCTTGTTTCATATTAATTGTGATTAATGTGGTTATGTATATTGTGATATACATGTGTGTTGAGGCATGATATATGATGCATTGTTATATGCATGTGGTTATGGAATGTGGTTTGTACATGATGGTAAATCATGGTGAGTACGTGCCAAGCACAGAATTTAGTAAGAAATTGTGTTGTGAAAGGTTGTGATATGTGTTAGTATTGGCACTAGTATGCTTGGGTACAATGATCGATCATTAGGATGTTTAGTGTGCACACGTGAGTCTAAATGCGTGCGTGGTCTTGGTGATGGTAGTCATCAAGATGGAGTACGGGTTCGCCCGAAAATCTTCTTATATATGTTAGTCGGTGATGAGTTGAATCCCATCGACAGGGAGTGAGGATGAGTGGAATCCCCTCCGCGTGAAACGGTGATGAGTGTAATCCCACCGTAAGGTAAATGTGAGTTGTTAGATGTGAGTTCCAATAGTTATCCGCGTATTCGGGTCATAGCTAGGTGCCAATACGGATTGTGGAATGTGTTGCTAATACATTGATATATGTGTTCCATGTGTTGTGATTATGGACTTGTTTAGCATGACATGATAGTTGAAATTGTGTTCATGCATCATTTCTATTTGACTCATGTGGTTCGAAGGTAAGATCATGCATTCTACCTTGGTTGAGTTGTTCGTGCTTGGACCATGCATTGTCGAGGTTTGTTTTATGAGCTTACCCTCACTAAGCGTTATGCTTACGCTATCTTTTGTCGAAAATGCAGATCCGTAGATCGTGGGTTGCTTGTGCAAGGAGAGAGCCTCCAAGTGTGCTAGTTGCGCTTTTGATCATCAAGTATGAATTTCTAAGTTATGGATGTAATAGACAAGCAATGGGATTTGAGATTTTGATTTAAGTTGTTGTTATGTGTTAGGAGCATGTTTAGACTCCTATGTTTTGTGGATGTTTTGCTTAAGGCTTGCTCATGCCTAGTATGTTGGCCTTGTGCCCTTTTATGAATGCTCTTATGTATGTTATTGTCTAAGACATGATATCTTGAATGCTATGTATGCATCTTATGTTGAATTGATGATTCCTTTCAATGTATGGCTTTTATATGTATGTTACGTGTTAAGCATGTTGGTTGTAGGGTGTCTTGCCTTTAGAGTTAATGCATGTTTGGTTGGAGGTCTTAGTTGGTGTTTTGAGGCAGCATTGTGGCTTAAACCAGCTAAAACCAGTCTGTTCGCAGCAGGCGTATCGAAATGGTTGGACCCGTTTCGATACGATCCTCTTGTTTCAGGCCAAGCGTTTTGATACGCGTGGAGGCGTTTCGATACCATTTTGCTACTAGAAATCTGAGATTTTGACGAGAAATTGAGGGTATCGAAACGAGCTCAGGTGTTTCGAAACGGTCTTCGTAGCGTTGACCACGAGAAGTTGATTGCTGAAGGCGTATCGATACGGTCAACTAACGTATCGATACGATCTTCTAAAGTTGACTTTGGCCAGTTGACCTAGTCAAGGCGTATCGATACACTCTTTGGGTGTATCGATACTGCCTGCAGTTTAAGTTAAAATGGGTTGTTTGTTTGTTCGCCTCGTTTGTTGCTTCCGCTGTTGTTGTTTCACATAGGACATATTAAATCATCTAGACAAATTAGTAATAAATGAAAAGTTTTCTTGGGTTCTTAACCGAAGTGGAGCCTTAATGAGTTTTGCCTCGGTTATCCCCGTGTAGCCCACTCGGACCGGTCAAGTGTCCGGACCAGGACGAGGGGTTACAAAATGTATGTAATAGCATTGATCAGATAACATCCATTATGAAGGTAACAATTTTCAAAGAAAAAAGATTGGAAAATGAGAATATATGTAAATTTTTATTAAGGTAAAAACAATCCAAGTCTTTTCTCATTTGAACGAGAAATTTAAGGTAAAAACATAAGCAAGATGGCCTAATTCAGTTCCTATAATTGAATCAAAAGGTTTAATCGAAAATGAATAATAAGAAGCAAAACTCAAATTTCATTTTAAATCAAACGAAAATCGCAACAACAAATTTCAAACAGAGATTAGAGGAAGAATACCGGATTTGTGATCGAAATTGAGAGAAGCGAGAGAAACTTGTGTGAAAGTGAAGCACCTTCCATTTTAAATTAAACGATGCGCAAAAACATGTCAAGAAAATCTCGATTTCGTTCAATCTAACGCTCAGACTAGCAAATTGCAGAGAGGATGCAACAGAATATCGCCGTCGATTGAGACGATCTAAAGGCAATGGAGACGACTGAGAGGCAATTAGGGAATGCAAAGGTTTAATTTGGGTGAAGTTAAAACACCGAGATTTATTAAAGTAATAAAAAATAAAATAAATATCTATACCAACAGACACAACAAACCTTCGGTATAGATTTAAGTTATACCGACAAACAAAAAAACTATCGCTATATGGTTTACTTATACCGATGGTTACAACAGTTCATCGATATACGTTATATTTATACTGACACACATAAACAACCATCGGTATATGGTATACCTATACCGACGATTACTATATTCTATCGGTATATTTTAAATCTATATCGACGGTTTCTTGTCGTCCGTCGGTATATATGTTATCTACACCGATGTATATTATATTCGTCGGTAAAACTAAAAACTTTTATCGACATTGTTATTTTTCGTCTGTATATATTATATATACCGACGACTTATGTCCGTCGGTATAAATAGGCGTCAATACATGTACATTTTTTTGTAGTGTAAGTAAAGAATCATTCATTAGAGGAGAATAACGAACCTTCTAATGGATGAATTTCCTCTCAATTGGATGTTTTTCTCTTGAAAAGCAAAGGAAAACAATGAGATTTGGAAAACAAGATTGAAGAATAAATTTAGGAATCATATGTTCAATAAATCAAGAGTATTACCTGAAATCTTTGATGAAAAAGAGAGTGTTTGACTGGAGAGATTTTGAGAGAAAACATAAAAGAAACAAAGTTACGTTGAAATAGTTTTTAGGAAAATAACCAGCTCTCTTTAACTAAATCTTTTTTAATCTTTAATTTAAACTTTTTAAAATAATCCCAATGAGAGAAACGTCTGATAAAAAATTTAGGTAAAATAGCCCCTTAAAGATTCTAAGATTTGACCATTTTATAAAGTCACTAATTTTTTTTTACAATTTTTACATTTTGGTCACTAGCCCAAAATGTTCAATTCTGAATATCCATTTTCTAAAAATGACTTTACAAAAAATATTCATATATTAAATAAGGATTTTAGAATATTTTCCCATATTTTTATCTCTCTTAAAAATATTTATTCCGATTTTAATTCTCGAATCTCTAATCTCGATCCTCCGGACCGTCTATTCCACCTAGAAACACCTAGGCCCAAAACTAGGACTTTACACCCCATGATCGGTTCAAAAGTTAACTCGACCTTCTCGGCCATGATCATAACCATCTTAACGTCTCAACATTGGGTGCACCATCGAGATTTTAGTATTAAGGAGTACAGACTTAATTTAAGGGCTTATATTCACTAGACACCTTACTAAAACACCTATACCACCCCGGGGTTTTCTAGAACCAGCTAAATCTAAGCTATGATACCCCCTAAATGAAACACCCTCGACCCAGATGTCACATTGGGCCTCAAGCCCAGACCGTTACCAAAAAACTTCCAACTTAGTTTAGCCCAAACCACATTCATTTTTATAAAATCCATTAAGTTCAAGTATTCGACACAGAAAAAAAGTTAAAAACATTACAAATGAGCTCCAATTTAAATTTAAAACATTTGAACACTCAATTTGATTAATATAATTTCAAAATAAAGATTACATACTCCAACACGTAAGGTCCTATGAATACATAGCCCACTAAACTCAACTATCGTGCTCTTGAGATCAACACATTCTAGAATCTCCTACTGATAGTGCTCCTCAATCCCAAGATCTAATGATTAACCTATGCACGGAAACAACGATCCCGAGGGTTGAGATTACAAAGCTTAGTACTACACAACTACTCTACTATACTTCATGCTAATCATAAGCATGTAAGCTAGTATGAGCAATAATGAGAGATAAATAAACACATGTCGCTACCACTAGTCGCCTAAAAACATGCTCTCATCATAGCAATCATCATATATAGCACACAAGGCCCAACCATACTCATAACATGGCAATATAACATCATACAAATATGGCGCTACCTCTAGTCGCCAAATCATATACCAACAGCAAGCACAAAGGCTTCACATAGCATACAAGAATTACTCCACCATATAGGAGTGAGGCCCGCGACCACTAAGCATCGAGATACATACACTCTAGGTGAGGCCCGCGACCACTAAGCATCAGGATACGTACACATATGCTCGAAATCTCTTATCGAGCATCTTTGAATGAGTCTTGGTCCCACTAAGCCTCGAGTTCATACTTTTGGGAATCTCTAACCATGGTGTTATAACACACTCTTTCTCACACTGGGTATCTGGATCCCACCAAACAATGGTAATTCAACCACCTAGATTTCTATATCAGCAAATAGCAAGGACACCCAACGTTTACCAAGTTATCAATTTATATGGAGGTGTACATTAATCGTCCTCATTAATTATCTTTATAAATCCACATTGCCTTATTAGTGTTCCACATCAATTTCCATATTTTTATTAGCATTATAATTTATCTCATTCAATGGGTACCGATACTTGAACACGAGTATCAATACTAAAATAGCTTAATGGAAATCCTCAATTTCCATAAGTATCAGTACGGCTAAAGCTCATACTGGCAACCTATTAATGGGTTCGTACCATTTCCTCGAATTATGATATTACCATTCTTTAGTCGATCCCTAAAGCTTATGAAATTCATTAAGGTTTGTTTACTAACACATTCATTCAATTATTATTACTTACCGGATTCATAATCATTTAATCGAGTATTTATCCCTAAGCATAATTCTCATCAATCACGTAAATATATTCGAAAAAGAATACAATGCATCACAATTATCAACCAATCGATCAATCATCAAATAATCATACATGCATCTTAAACGACCCTAAACAGTCTCTAAAGCCTCTATGAGTCTCATAATATTCGCAAAATCATCATGCATCTCAAAGATATCAATTTTCACGATACTGATCTCTAGGCATGCTTATTTATCATCTATCTATTTTGCAGATACTAACATGTAAGGCAATCACATTTATGATGCTTATATAGCAATAAGAGTTTGAGGTGTGCTAACCTAAAGTCAATATAGCTTAAACCCTCATCTGAGCTTTCTGAATAATCCAATTGATTCGATATCCGATCCCGAATAATCCTCATATACAAATACATACAAACACACATTAATTCACAAGGTCAAACAAGTAAAAAAGCTTATTGAGTTCGATTTTGGCGAAACCGACAGCCCCAACAGACTCGGAACGTTGAGAAACCCCCAGGTAGGGGCCCCTAAAAAAGGTCAGCAGCTTGGTCAACCGTCAACGGCTGGTTCAGCTCGATCAACGACTGGTTCGGCTCGGTCAACCGGATCATAGCTCATCTTGGATGGCTCGGCTTGTGGCGTCTAGTGGCCGGAATAGGACGGTGAGCTCTAGATTCGCACATCCGACGATGGGGAGTCAAATGGTGGCCTTCAAACACCGTAGAGAGCGACGAATGATGAATCATTTGAAGCTCAATGCTTCACCGGACCTTGCTTCCTCCCACGTCAGTGAACGGTGGCACCAACGACGGCAAGGCGACTTGTGTCCACGAAGGGAACCCAACGGTACCGGCAGTGACACTCTAGGCGACTTCGACAGTGACAAATCGAGGCTCAAAGCCTCATCCTCACTTTTTCTCCTATCTTTTTCTCTCTATTTCAAAATATCTTATCCAACCTTATCCTCTTTTTTCTCCACCCACACCAATTTTAAATTTCAAAAACCCCTTTTATCCAATTTGGATAAAACCATTTAATAAAAAACCACTCTCCTCCCCCTTTTCCTATACCACAAAATCTTTATCCAAAATTCCTAATTAGGCTTACAACATAAAGGCCCAATTACACAGGTTCGAGACCCGATTCGCTAACCCGAAGTTTGAGTCGTTACAACTCTCCCCTCCTTTAAGAAAATTTTGTCCTCGAAATTTATACCGATAAACCAGAAAAGATGCTAAAACTTTTATTACTCTCCAACATTCTCAAACACATCCCGCTACGATATTCTGACATCTTGCAACACTTGTCAATTATAACCATTGTCTTCTAACGACACAAACATACTCCCAAACTAATTCTTTCTCTCATAAGGAATCCACCTTTGCTCGGTACATCACGGACGACAAGAAAAACCCAACGGTACCCCGAAAAAACTGTCACACGAAAACGTCATCAAAGAAACTTAACTTATGATGTAGTACCCAAAAGATTGTTGCACAAGAAAATCTTTTCACAACTCAACACAATCTAAAAGAACAGGAGGTTACACAACAATTGTGACAAAAACGAAACGATTTCCTTTCGTGGTTACTCCCTAAAAGTGGTTCTAACTTTGACGACATCCCTTATCAATATCATTACTTGCTCGGTGCAAGACTTCTGAAAACGAGCGACGTCTCAACTCACCTCAAACACTTACCTCAAACTCTACTTGATAACTCATATCGACATCTAAAGCAGCTTCCAATAACTCGGTTCATGCAAGAGTCTTATGATCTATCGTCGCATGAAATCCCACCAAGGGATAAGGTTCCATCACAAACCTCAAATCTCGTGTCAAGAGGTAACATGTACACATCGTAGTTTCGTACAACCGAAACCTGCAAACAAACCAAGTAGACTATCTATCTAGATCTCACCTTTGCCGAACAACAAACAATATTTACCAATAATATAACTTTACTCAACGAAATCCCTTCGAAACTGTGCACTCGTTGATCCTTTACAAGATCCACAGTCATATTTTTAATTTCCACTAAGGAACATCAAAGCATCACAACAACTCTAAAGAACTCAATGTTAGACTCCCAACTGATAGCAAGTCAAACACTTATTACTACCTCAAACACACAACTCCACATTGTCTCTCAAAACATGTGGAGTAAGCTAGGTAGAAACTTTTATTCTCAAAATTCACCATATACCGACCACTACACTATACTGGAACAAATCTCATACATCTATACATCCTTCCCCAAAGCGCACTCAAAAAGATCTTGAGGTCCTCAAAATCCATCGAACTTACATGTACTCACAAGACTGTACCCATTTGATTAAAATCATATCTTACTTTTCACATTTTCCAAAGCTAACCAATTCTCAACATGGTGCTTGACTCTTCTCTTACGTCCTCTCTTGACATCATTGGTTGGTTCACACGAACATCATGATACTCCAACTCGAATTTGAACTTCACACAATGCCTCGCTCATCAAGCTCACTTCACTTATACGGGGACCAATCAAGCAATCGAAGGTTTTCATTTTTTTCAATTCGCGTCATTCTCCCAAATCTCCAATTCATTAAAGAACAATTACTCGAAATTTCAATCTATTGGGGTGGCAGAACCTTCCCTCTTATAGCTAAAAAATAAAGCTCTAACAACATTACAAATCACACCCGAAGATCTCGAAATCTTATTCGACTTTAATTGAGTCACCGCCTCTATCACATAAAAACGGTCTCACGCAATGTTGTCACTGAATATTTGCCTGAATCAAATAAAAATGGAAAGTCAACAAGAAAATCAAGTCAAACATGGAAATGGGAAATAAATCAAGGAAATAAAGGGAAATTGGTCCCAAAATTAATTCAATTTAGAATCAAATCAAAAGATGAAGCAATCAGCCATGATTTAGGGGATTTTTATTCTAACTTCCCTTGTAAATTTGGCATGTAAAATCTTATATAAACCCATCATTCCATTGTAATCTTATATAAACCGGCTCATGGCTCGGCTTCAACAGTTACAGGACGAAGCCAGGCGCAATTAACGACATGTGTGGCGGCGTCCGGTGGCCGAATTTAGATGACGAGCTCCAGATTCGCACATCTGGCGACAAGGAGTCCAATGGTGGCCTTTAAACATGGCGAATATCAACGAATGATGAGCATTCAAAGCTCAAAGCTCAAAGCTTCGTTAGACCATGCTTCCCTCAAAATTCGATATCAACGCAAACATGATGATTCAAATTTGATCTGAAACACAAATCGAACTGAAACCAAATTTTAAAATAACCGAAATAGACTTGAACAAATTTTCAGCCGTACCGTATGTACCTGAACTAATTTCACTCGAACCGAAATGAACCCAAACCCCTAAATAAAGAAAATATATTAAAAGAAATAAAGAAAGAAAGGATGTGAGCTGCCACACAACTCACAAAAAAGCCAAATATATTAGCTTTATAAAGCCATATAAGGCTGTAAAAAACCTGATCTGACTAATCTCATATTGACCTGATATTACCTGACCCAAAATCAACCAAATCGATATTGACCTAACACGACCCAATACTCGAACCGAATAACCATAGACTCGAACTAAATCGAACCAAACTCGAATCGAAACTAAACCGAAAAGAATCATACCTGAAATGACCCAAATCAAAACTGAGCTAAATGACTTGTTTGTCACCTCTAAGCACGATGAGAATCAATATGGGTCGCCGCCCCAAAACTTAAAAATTATTATTAAAACGCATGATTTTTCTAAAAAATATTTAACTCCTTAAAGTATTTCAATTTTTTGTTTTCGTAATTGTTAAAATTTCACATCATATATATATATGTATGTATTTATATATTAAATTAAACTCACATTCTCATAATATAAATTATATATATAACTTGAATTTTTCATAAACATAAATCACAAATATGTAAATTTAAACTTATTTTTTAAAATATTGATTTCTCTTGCAAGTAGAAACTTCAAAAATAATAAAACATTGCTAATATAAAATTTATTCCCTCTCTTGAATTTTTTAATGTTATTTTTTATTTTTATTGATCTGATTTTGTTTTTTTTTGTTTTTCTATATTTTTATAATATTTTGAAATAAAAATAAAATGAGAAAAACTATACTAGAGAAAATTAAAAAATGTTCTCCCCCTAAATTTTTGAATTGAAAAAAAATAAAAAATTTCAAAATCTCATATAATATTTTTACTCTTAGGCACCTATTTTATGATATAAATAAGGAAAATTTTACGACGCTCGACGAGCACCGCTAAACATCACAAATGTTGAATACCGTTGAACATCATTAAGTTAATTAATAAAGATTAAAAATCTAAAGGGCTCAACATATAATTATAAAATTTATTTTAAATAAAATTTTAATTAAATTATTTTCAATATATATAATATTTTTTAATTTTTTTTAAAAATAAACCAAATACCAATCTTAGTCAATTTAAAAAATAAAAACCCCAAACCGAAACCATAAACCTGAAATACTAAACCACAAACCCTAAACTTGAAACACTAAATCAAAAACCCTAAACCTAACACCTAAAACTCGAAACCCAAAATCCAAAACTTGAACCCTTAAACCCTAAACACTAAACCTTAAATTCAAACATTGAGTTTAAGATTTAGGGTTTAGAGCTTCATGTTTTTTGTTTTGAGTTTATAGTTTAGGGTTTTAAATTTAAGGGTCGGGTTTTATGGTTTATGGTTTATAGTTTTAGGCTTCAGAGTTTTTACTTTTTTTAAAATTGACTGAGTATTTGATCTAGTTATTTAAATTTTTTTAAAAAATATGTTATACATACAAATAATTTTATTGAAATTTTATTTTAAATAATTCATAATTATATGTTGAGTCTTTGAGATTTTTAATTTTTATTAATCAATTTAATAGTGTTCAACGATATTCAGCGTGATAGACTCATCCTATAAATAAAAGATAAATTCTTACTAGTTTGCTCAATATTTTGGGAGTTTCTCCTACAAGTGTCAAATCTTGCTCTTCTAATTTCATTTTATTTTCTTTCCAAAAAGTCTTGGGATTTATGGAAAAACATGTTATAGATCCATAGTTACTCTATAAAATCACATATAAACTTATGTGTTTTAATAAATAAGATTGATGCTGATATTTTTTAATAATTAACCTTAAATTTACCTGTTCACCCTAAGCCTTTTCAACTTCACATATTTGATTTTAATTATTTAATTTTTTATGAATTAATTTTTAATTTTCTTTTTTAATTTTTATGAGTTGTTCCTATTATGAGATTTTAAAAATTTTATGTGTGTCTACCTAACAAATATTTATAGATCCGCCGTTACAAAACAAAATTGTTTATGGCACGTTGAAAAGCAATTTAGTGTTGTTTCCTACTTTAATTATACGCAAAAATCAGTACTCATAATCTCAACCCTTTGTAAAGAAATTGTATAGCATCATTTTCTTGAATTCTAAATTCTAATAATGACGTTTTGCATAAAATTCCAAGATGAAATAGCCTTTGCCCACATTTTATTTTCCATTGAAGTAAAAGCCTGTTATGCAGCTTAGTCGATAAAAGCAGCAGTGAGCATTGAAATAAAAGGAAATCATTGAAGCATAGACAAGACAGGCTGTTATGTTTGAAAATGAAACATTCTATCCAGAACCACAGAAAGGAAATTAGAGTCCAAAATTTACTAGTCTTCATCCAATACCTCAGCTTCGTCTTCCGAGATAGTCTCCACTCTCCAACACAGGAGAATTTGAAGGTCTGATTCTGCGAGGTGAAATGAGGAGCGCTGGTGCAACTTCGATCCAACAACTCAAATGCCTCATCTCCTTTGCCATCACCGAATAAAAATCAAAAGCCTTTCCTTTCACACTTGTTGTGGAGTTTGCTGGGCGTTGAGTGGTTTTTATAAGGAGTTGAAAGGAAAGGGATTCGAAAAAACAAATGGAAATGGTGGGGGAAGTTAAAGCCATGTGGAAAACATGGAAGATTCAAAAAGAAAAAAAGCATGGGACAAACAAGTGTGGAGAACAGCACATGCCAATTTGATTGGATGTGATTAAACCCCATGATTCATTCATAAATATTAAACAATGGGAGGTGGAGCTATTGACATCCAGAAATATCTTTTCCTAATTCCCTGTTGAAAATCAAACTTAATTAAAACAAATACCGGAGACATAAAGGAACTATCCGAAAACATATAGAGCATGTCGGCAACAATATGGCAGTAGCTAAAAATTTCAAGAATCCTTAACATCTAAGGAAATGGTAATTGAAAGCAACGTGGCAGCTCCTCCATGAAGCCCAAGAATCATGTGGTAAGTGTACAATTTTTTTAAGGATTTTCTTTAATATTATTTAATTAATTTCTAGAATTTGTTTAGGTCGGTTTGTTATAACCAAACCATTTAAACTAAGGATCAATCAAGTCAAATCATCAAGAACAATAAATCGAAAACAGAAGCGTATTTGAATTAATCGATAGATGAGAACATTGAACCCTTTGATGAAGATCGCCTAAAAGGTGGTTGTGATCTTTCAAGAAAATAGATTAGCCATGCCGTAAAAATTCTATGACAGGAACAAGAGTAATACAAGTTAACATATTTTTTGAGACCACTACCTCTTTATATAGTTGATTATTAAATCAACTATTAAATATTTATAACTATGTCCCTCATTGAATTATAAATATATCTTACGACATCTACACTTTTATTTCCATGACACTTTAATACCTATGACACGCCTAACATAATTGGTCACTTGATTTTGTGTCATACTTTATAATAGCAACATACCTTTTACATATATGCCCACAATTGTAGATTTTAATCCAACAATCTCTCACTTGGGCAACATATGTTTCCTGATAAATGTACAACCTTATGAGCTCAAATTTTTTCTATTATATAATAGGTATTCTATAACAATCTCGTCAATCAACTATATCCATAAAGGATCAATGCGGTCTTCACCATATCAATCATGACTGGACCCATCAATGGTCACATATACAAACATGATCAAATGACATAGATCAATCATGGATGCGTAGCATGGAAAATTACATGAAATGTGAACCGAACATGTCTATTTTCAACTGGTCCTCCTAAACCTTAGTAAGATCAACTTTACTGAATTCAGAGTGCGCATAAACCAAAAGAACCTTATTTCTGCATAAACAAAAATCTTAAAATATCCTTAAACTGAAGTAACTGAAATTGTGTCTAAAACGAATACGCATCTTTTCAAAATTACAAACTCCCACTAAAACCAAATATCCTTAAATAACATTACACCCACATGAGTAGTGTGCTCATAAAAGACCTAGGGTGACAGTTTCTTAATTTGCACGCAATTATAGAGTTTGTACCAACATGCTCTATAGACACACAACCACTATAAATTTTCTTTAACAACTAGGACCATAATATTTATGTCCTTCAAGTTTAAAGTGTTCCTATTGTTTATAGAATAAATGAATGCATATTTATTGTCACAAAATAACTGAAGTGATCTTTCTATTCAATCTAAAATTAGCAGCTCAAGTGACAAAATTCTTTTGCATCAATATTCTATTAGAATCGAAGTCTGTAAACTTGATGATCTCTAACTTACCATAACTCCAACAAGTGAGCTTGTAATTTTTGTTCTCTGAAGATATCTAATAACCCTATTAGCTGCTATCCAATGGTCCATAATATGATTCTTCAAATATCTGTCTAACATTCCAATAATGTACTCAATTTCCGAACGCATACATACTTAAGCAAAAATTATATTCTTAATAGCTTATGCATAGAGAATCTTTTGAATTTTCTAAATTTCAATGTTACTTTTAGGGCATTAAGTAAGACTAAATTTGTCTTCTTTAGCAATATGAGTATCACTTGGATTTACTCCCACTGAACTTGTAGTACATACAATTGTCAACCAAATTTATCTCAAAACGGAATGACATAATCAACATGAAATTTATAATTTCATTAATGAGAGTCCTACTTAAGCTCATAGATAGATTTCTTTAATTTACATATCATTGATATTGTATCATAAGACACAACTCTATGATTGTACCATATAAATAGTTTCTTCAATGTCGCCATTGTAAAAAAAGCTTATCATCTATCTAATGTAGCTTAAAACTAAAACAAGCAACAAGTGTAATAATTATCTTGAAAGAGCCTTTCAATAAAACTTGAGAGAAATTCTCTGCAAAATCAATGCCTTCTTTTAGAGTATATACTTCAGATACAAGACGTGCTTTATACTTATCCACATTACTATTTTCATCCCTATTGGTTTTAAATATCCATTTACAACCAATTAGTTTGCACCTTTAGGTAATAAGACAAGTTCATTAACTTTATTGTCTTGCATAAAATTATATTATTCTTGAATGACATCAATCCACTTTTGAGAGTTAGAACTTTTATGGCCTGATAAAAAATGATTGAACATTTTCTATCATTCAATTGTTACCTTATTTTCTTGAAAAAATACAATATAATAATCTGGAATAGTATTTCATCTTCCTCTCGTGGACCTCTTTAATGACACTTGTTTTTTAAGGTTGTTGAGTTTGTTCTTCTAAAACAATTACCTTATCTTGAATGATAGTTGTTCAACATTATTTTGCCGATGTACTTGATTCACTTCTTGATTAATAATGTGTGTGAAAACCTAAACATCATCAAAAGTGATAGTATGAATTAAATTCTAATTCAATTTCTCCTCAATAACAATGTATCTAACCTTATTTCTCCCTTCAAACTCAACATCCTAAAAAAAGTTATAAATCTCTCCTTAAAATAATCTTAATTGTGGGATCATAAATTTACAACCCATGGATCACTCAAAATAACCGAAGAAGTTGCTCATTTTTAAACTTTAATTACTTCACATGTGTCCTAACATGTTACAAAAGAAATCAACCCTTTGTAACTTATTTTTGTTTTCTTTTAACTAGGACCCTTAGCAACTTTATTCTAATATTTTTTTATTGCCCTTATTCTTCAAGACACTAATTAAATGAGCACTAACCAAATGATTATTTTTGCACTTATAATACTTCAACCTTTCTTCTTCTTGAACACGATGAGAAATGAACCCAAATAGAGTCTATTTCTCCCTTTGACAATGGTAACTTGAATTGGTTAAACTATATAGGAAGCTATGTCAAAACCATAAGAACAAATAATTGTTAGAAAGTTTGATCTTATGTGCCTTAAATTTTGAAGCAATATTGCAACGCCCCGGTTTAGGGCCTGGAAGTTTATCGGTTTTGATCTAGGATTAGTTTTAGGTTAAATTTAGATTCAAATGATGATTTTATAAAAATTGCCATTATTTACAATAATGCCATTAATGAAATTTGAAAATGGAAATTTTGAGTTAACTTAAATGAAATGAATAAAAGAAGTTTGAAAAATGTCATCTTCTCCAAAAAAATCCCCGTTTACCCCAAAACCTCTCCTAAACCCCATTTCACTATTCCATTGCCTCAAATACCTCATCCAAGCAAGATTTTTCTAGGTAATCTCTTCCTTGCTTAGGCTCTTACATATTTAGCTCGTACTCATTGAAAACCTTCTTTTAAAACCCATTAATATACATTTTTTTAAATTTGGGTTGGATTAGAAAAATGAGTATTTTCATGGGATTTTCGTGTGAGTATTGTAATGTCATGTTTAAGGGTGATTTTAATCATGCTTTGATGTCTTAAAGATGTTAAAATGGTGGCTAATAGTGGGAAACCCGAAATGGGTATAAAAAATGAGATTTTTGGGTTGAAAATGTTGAGTTTTTGGCTTGATTTTGGGTTGAAATCGTGACCTGTGGTTCTTTTGATGTTAAGGGATATTTTTAGATGATTTCAAATGTGTTTTGATGGTTGAAATCAATGGATTCAGTTTGGGGTTTGGTTAGAACGAAATTAGTGGAGTTTTGGGTGAAATTTGAGTTCGAATCAATGTGTTTTGGTTGCAAGGAGTGGGTTTTCGGGTTGTTTCTGGTTTACAAGTGTATTAGCATCCTAATAGTTTGTTTTGGGTTGTCTTGAAGCAGATGAGATTGATTCGGGTACTTTGGGCGCAATACCGGGTGTTGCGGAGGCTTGAGAACGGTGTTTCGGCTTTCGTTTGGGCTCTATCGGTGAGTGGAAATTGTTTTGATGTTTAAATATATTCAATGAAGGTTTTTGGGGTTTGGTGGGAGTCTTAGAGACTAACCTAGACCCAAGTGTAAGTTTATCTATTCTCACTTTGTTTGGTTAATTATTGGTGTTCGCGATTATGTGTGTTATGGTTTGTTTTTATCCCGTTTTATTGTTGTTGTGTTGTCGTAGTTGATGTCGAGCCTCACGTGATGGTTGTTGTTGTTTATGATGATGTGTAGTCCCATTGGTAGTAACTAGTAGATGAGTACGGTGATGTGTAGTCCTATCGGAAAAATGCTAGTTGTTATGTACGGTGATGTGTAGTCCCACCGGGAATTGGTTATGCATGTGCATACCATGGTTCATTTATGTTTGTGTTACATTACATCCCTTCCTTAAAATGGCTACTTTAAATCTAAGATATATGTTTTAAAACTACATTGTTGTTGTGTTTTAGAGCTCCGCTCACTAAGCTTTAAGCTTACGCTCTCTTTTTCCAACAATGCAGATCGTTTGAGGTTCCGGGAGGCAAGTGGGCAAGGGAGGAATTCTTGGAGTTCTTGCTAAGCTCAAGTATGGTTTTTATGTTTGTAATAATTCTTAGACAATGAGAATGCTAGGCTTGTTGTTATGGAGTTCGTGTTCAAACTCCTAAGTCTTGGTATTGTTAATGTTGTTAACATGTTTAAGTGTTGAAGCATGTCTTATTTTTGCCTTTGATTGTTTTGGTGGATGTTAAACATGGATGGTTGCTCATTATAACTTGGTTGATGAATTGAGTCTTGTTATGTTTTTGAATGTCTTAAATGAATGTTTCTTGTTTACCTAAAGTTGTATGCATGTTTATATGATGATCTAATGCTTGCTTAAGTTGATTAGGACAGTCTTTTTGTGCTTAAAAGCAAAATATGCAGACTTTTTGTGCAGGGCGTATCGATATGCCCAAGGGCGGTATCGATATGGTCCCTTGTTTTTAGGCCTAGCATATCGATACGTGGGGGGCATATCGATACCCAATTTGCTCTTTGCAAATATGAGATTTTGACGAGAAATTGAGGTATCGGAACGAGCCTCAGGCATACCGATACGGTCTTAGGGTTGACTTTGAGATTTTGATCGTTGAGAGCGTATCAATACCAGCCTTGGAGGGTATCGATACAGAATCTCAGAGTTGACTCTGGGGAAGGTTGACCGTTGAAGGCGTATCGATACGGTCCTTTGGAGTATCGATACGCCCTTAACTAAGTAAATAAAGCATTTAGACAAGATAATTAAAGAAAAAAAATAGGGTTGCTAATCGGGGTGAGATCTTTACGGGTTTCGCTTCGGTTTTCCCTATGTAACCCTTTCGGTTCGGTATATTGGCTAGACCTGGACGAGGGGTTACATTTGGTGGTATCAGAGCCTCGGTTATGAGGTCTTTCAGGAAGGTAAGTCAGGTAAGTTGGCTTGTTTGGATTGGTTGATATTGTACGGTGTATGAAAGCATGCTTTATTGTTCTCGTTGTTGGTTGAAGTTTAGTCGAGTGTTCCCATTGCTAGGTGTTGTTATTGGAAAATAGTTTTGATTTAAAGAGCTTGAGAACTTGGATCCTTGCCCTTGCTAACCTCATGTTTTCTTGTGTGTGATGTGTTTGTTGTTTTAGATTTTATCTTCGTTATGGTAAGACCGAGAGAACGACCTAGAACGGGTGACCAGACACCTAGGGATGTGCCGCATGTTCCTTCTGCTCCCGATGGTAATGGGGTGGGTGGCGAAGGTAATGTGCCTCAGGCTAGTGCGAATGCCGAAGGTGATGGTAATGGAGCTCAGGCCGGTGCAAATGTTGGGGGTAATGGAGCTCAGACAGGTCAGGGTCCGGCAGGTGCGGACATGACTCATTTGATTCAGACTATAGCCGAGGCTTTTCAGAGAGCTTTGGCCAATATACATGCTTCAGCACCACCTCAGGGAGCGGGGCCATGTTTACCCCTTGAGAGGCTCCGTATCTTGGGTGGAGTCGAGTTCTGTGGTTTGACTCCCGAGGGTTCAGAGGCTTTGCTCGAGAGTACTACACACAACTTAGGTCAGGTGGAGTGCTCAGACACTCGCAAGTTGGGTTGTGTTGTCTCTTTGCTTCAGGGAGATGTGTTTGCTTGGTGGACTACCGTTACTTCGGGTATGGCAGAAGCGGGGGTCACTTAGGAATACTTCAGAACAACCTTTAAAAAGAAGTATCTTGGAGTTTGATATTAGGATGAGAAGAAGAGAGAGTTTATGGCATTGGTTTAGGGTAGTAAGATGATGACCAAGTACGAGGTTCAATTTGTAAGGTTGAGCCAGTATGCTCCCAGGTTGGTTCCCAGTGAGAGGGAACGGTGTGAGCGCTTCCGTTATGGTTTCACTAGGGATGTGAAAACTTATAAGCTCGCTTCTAACTACATCGAGTTTGATGTTTTGGTCTCTAGGGCCAAGGATATTGAGCATAACTTGGGCTCGAGTACCCGTGTGAGTGGGTCTGATTACGGGAATAGACATGCGGATTGGGACAGAGATCATGCCAAGAGGCATAGAGATAGGAGGTATCAGCTCGATTCGATACATAGGGGTGGTAACCATGGACGGGGCCATCAGGGCCAAGGAGCTGTTGTTCACACTCTTGTGTGCACAAGATCCGGGAGACGCCATCAGGGCGAGTGTATGGTACCTTTGGGGTATGTTGGAACCGTGGTTCTCGAGATCATTTGAGGCGTAACTATCCACATCCAGCTAGGGGCGGACCGGATCCAGCTAGGGGGTTTGAGCATTAGAGAGGTCGTGGGCGCGGTCGAGGTAACTTTCAGTCGAGGAACGATGGTCAGAGGAACTTAGCTCATGTGGTGGCAGTTCATCCCGAGGGTGGAGTATCGGCTAAGGTGTATGTACAACGAGAGGCTGGAATGACATGAATGTCATCGTAGGTAATTTCTCGATACAGTCTTTGAATTTGCTTTCTTTGATAGATTCGGGTTCGACACATTCGTATATTTTAGGTGAACATGCAAGGTCCCTAGGTCTACCGTATGAGTGGTTAGAGGTAGGTGTAAATGTTACTAGTTCTTTTGGTGATACCGTGGTAGTTAGGAAGATGTATAAGAGGTGTCCCTTGATGGTTCAGGGCCATATGTTTCCGGTCGACATGATGGAGTTACCGTCCTATGGTTTTGATGTGATTTTGGGCATAGATTGGCTTGTAGAGCATAGAGATAGGGTAGACTTTGAGACCAAGAGAGTCACCTTGAGGCTTATGGATGATTTTGAAGTTGTAGTGGTGGGCGAGAACATTAAGTTCTTGTCCAATGTTGTATCTGCTTTAGAAGCTCAGAGATTGACGAATTCGGGTTGTCAGGCGTATTTGGCTTATGTGATGAATCCGAATATGAGTGAGGTTAGACCACAAGATATCATAATAATTTGTGATTTTCGGAGTGTTTTTCCATAAGAGTTACTGGGTTCGCCTCCAGATAGGGAAGTTGAGTTTGCTATTGAGACGTATTCTGATTCTGCACCCATTTCTATTGCTTCGTATATAATGGCACCGAAAGAGTTGAAGACACAGCTTCAGGAATTGTCAGATAGAGGTTTCATTAGGCCTAGTATTTCTCCGTGGCATGCTCCGGTCTTGTTTGTGAAGAAAAAGGACGATAGTATGAGGATGTGTATAGACTTTAGGCAGTTGAACAAGTTAACAATGAAGAACAAGTAACCTTTGCCTCGGATAGATGACTTGCTTGATTAGTTGAGAGGTGCTTTAGTGTTTTTAAAGATTGATTTGAGATCTGATTACTATCAGTTGAAGGTGAAAGGTGTGAACATATCGAAGACAACTTTCCGTACACGTTATGGGCACTATGAGTTCTTAGTAATGCCTTTCGGTTTGACTAATGCTCGAGCTGCATTTATGGATATGATGAACCGAGTGTTTCACGAGTTTTTGGATAGGTTTGTGGTAGTGTTCATAGATGACATCTTAGTGTACTCTAGGACCGAGGAAGAGCATGATGAGCCTTTACGGCTAGTGATTCAGACCTTTCTTGAAAATCAGTTGTATGCCAAGTTGAGTAAATGCGAGTTTTGGATTAAGGAGGTAGTATTATTAGGTCATGTGATCTCGGCCCATGAAATTAGTGTAGACCCCAAGAAGGTAGAAGCCATAGTGAGTTGGAAACAACCAAAGTCAGTGACAGAAATCCGTAGTTTCCTAGGCTTGGCGGGGTATTATTGAAGATTTGTCGAGGGTTTTCGAAGATTGCAAAACCTTTGACTAAATTGCTTTAGAAGAATGTTCCATATGAGTGGTCAGATGCAAGACAATAAGCGTTGGAGAAGTTGAAGAAAGCTTTGACCAAAGCTCATATTTTTATTCAGCCTGAACCAGGGAAAGAGTTTGTGATTTACAGTGATGCCTCATATGCATGTTTAGGTTGTGTGCTTATGCAAGAAGGCAAGTTTGTAGCTTATGCTTCAAGACAGTTGAAGGTTTACGAGAAGAACTACCCCACTCATGAAGATTTGGAGACATCACCTTTATGGTGAGAAGTGCACCGTTTATACCGACCACAAGAGTTTGAAATACTTGATGTCTCAGAAAGAGTTGAATCTTAGACATCGTAGGTGGATAGAACTTCTTAAGTACTATGACCTTACGATAGAGTACCATCCGGGTAAGGCAAACGTAGTGGCTGATGCTTTGAGTAGAAAAGTGGCAGTTGAGTTGCGAGCTATGTTTGCGAGATTGAGTGTGTCACGGGATGGCGGTTTGATAGCCGAGCTACAGGTTAAACCTTCGTTGGTTCAGTCGATTCGAGAGAAACAGCTGCAAGACGAGTCTTTGACACCTCACGTGCAAGATATATGTAAAACCCGGGTTTGGGGGTCGAGTGAAAATAATATTAAAATAATGTTTTGGGTTTCAGGTTTATAATTAAAATAATAAAATATTATTTGGGCTTCATATTTTCAAGCAAGCCTTATATGTTGGACTCAAATTGTTTTGGAAATCAAATTCCATGGATTTTAATTGTTAATGAGATTGCCATCTCATTAATGGCAAAACTGTAAATAAATTAACTTTCAAATTAAAACCCACTTTATGTTAAAACAAGCCTTGTCATCTTCTTCTTCACTTCCCCATTTCTTTTTTTTAACGACAAGAGAGCTATCTCTACACCAAGTTACTATTCCATCACCTAGCATCCCCATCTTTGGTGCTTTTTGAAAGGTAACTTCGTTTTTAACTTGTCCCCCTTTCCCTCTTCAAGCTAGTATCTTTATTTTTCAAAAAGCTCATAGTTTGTGGATTTTGAGGTTTTGAGTCTTAAGATTAAAAATGAGAACTTTGTAGTCTTTGACCTAAGCTATTGATTTATTAATGTTAGGTAAGTTGTTTTCAACCTAAAAGGTCCAACATATATGAATTTTAGAGTGTTTTATAAAGATTCCCGGATTTGGGTTTTGATGGGTTTTTAGAATGGTTTTAAGGTTGTTTTTGGGGTTGTTTTATGTTGGAAATTGAGGGCTTATGGTTGTATGTTGGTTGAGGATCGTTTTAGAAGCTTTTAGAGGTGTTAAAAGTGTTTGAAACAAGAGTTTTGGATTGGGTTTGAGGGCTGCTCGGGTTTGATGTTTTGGGGGTTGTTCATAGCTTGGATTCATGTATTTTATGCTTGAGTAGTGTTCCAAGTTGGCTACATGGATGTATGGACTGATTCGAAGTTTTTTTGTTTGTATTGAGTTGATTAGAAGCAAGAGTTTGTGTTGGTGAAGCATCGGGAGTGAATCCGGAAGCTTGAAGGTCTTGGTTGCTTGGTTGTTGGGCTTGGAAGTGAAAGTGAGTGGTTAAATGCTTTTAAATGGTTTTAAGGTGTTGGTTCAAGCATGTGGACTAGGTCGGGCTTGGTAGACCCACCTAGAGTTGGGATTAGAGTGGTAGCCTAATCCCAAGCTATAGTTAGAGACTATGGTTAATCTTTGCATGTGTTTATGCCTCATGTTTAATTGTGATTGTGTTGGCTATGTATATGGTGTTATACATGTATGTTGAGGCATGGTTTGAGGCATTGTTATATGCATGTGGAATGTGCATGATGTTAATCATGGTGAGTACGTGCTAAGCACGGAATGGGATATGAAATGATAAAGTGAAAGGTTTTGGATTGTGTTTAATATTGGCACTAGTATGCTTGGGTACAAATGATCGATCATTCGGATGTTTAGTGTGCACACGTGAGTCAAATGCGCGCGTGGTCTTGGTGATGGTAGTCATCAAGATGGAGTACGAGTTCGCTCGGAAATTCTTCTTGTATATATGTTAATCGATGATGAGTGTAATCCCATCGACGGGGTGTGAGGATGAGTGGAATCCCCTCCGCGTTAACGGTGATGAGTGTAATCCCACTGTAAGGTAATGGTTGTGATGGATGTGAGTTCAAACGTGTTATCCGCGTATTTGAGTCATAGCTAGGTGCCAATACGATATGAAATGTGATTCCTATACGGATTGATATATGTGCTTGCATATGATGTGATTATGGACTCGATGAGCATTACATAATATTGATTATATGTTCATGCATCATGTGTATATTTGACTCATGTGGATCGAAGGTAAGATCATGCATTGTAACGCCCCGGTTTTGGGCTCAGAAGTTTTGGGCGTTGACCGGTTCGGTCAAAGTGCTGATCGAATATATAAGAGTGAATTTAGGAAAGCCTAATTCGGGTTGCATTAAAAATATGGAAAAATGTTCTAAAATCATCTTTTAATATATATAAGTGAACTGTGAAATCAATTTTGGAAAATGAGGTTCGGAAGGTTGACATTTTGGCTAGTGACCAAAATGTAATTTTTGAAAGTTGCGTGACAGTTTTATAAAGGATTGAAACTTTGAATCTTTAAGGAGCTATTATTCCAAAAAGAGTTTCTCCAGATTTTTCTAAGATATTTTAAGGCTTTATTCTGATTTTAAAGTTTATGAAATGTGGAGGGAAATCATTTTACCATTTCATAACTAACTTTTCTATTTTCTTCCAATTTTCCTTTTCTCTCATTTTCTCTCAACCCAAACACATTTCTCCAGATTTTCTTCTCTGATTTTGTCATCTAAATCACTCATTTCAACTCTCTTTTGATTCCTAATCATCTCATCAACAAAACCTCTCAATTTGCAAGTTGTTTCATCAAGCTTTTTGGCTCTAAAAAGGAGAAACTCAAGTTTGGAGGTAAGAACGTCCTTCTCCTCTAAACTATCAGTTCTTTACTGAAATTCCTAAGTTCTCAATCCTTGATTTGTGTTTTGTTAATGGCTTTTCAATTGAAATCTTGATTTTTGGCTTAAAATGCAAGATTTGGTGATTTTTGGTGAAATTTTCGTGTGATCTGTTTGGGCAGTGTTTTGAAGTGTCAAATTGATGTTAAATGAATGCTAAATTGATTAGAAGTTGAGGTTTAATCAATGCAATCCCGGATAGGTTGATTTTCCTAAGTTTGGCTTGAGTTTTTGGTTGTTTTTGGAGTGTTTTTGGTGATCTGTTATACCTGGAGGTATAAGGACGTGTTTGTGATCATTTTGGATGTTAATTGATGTTTAAAAATGGTTAGAAGTGATGGATCTTGTCTGGGTTAAGTTTTGGAAGTGTTTGGAGGTGATTTCGGTTGTGTTTGGTAGCCGAATTGTTGGATTTGTGATGAGCAGCGAGTTGTGTTGTGTTGCTGGTGTTTTCAATGCATAATGATGCATTAATCCTCTGTTGTTGTGTGCTTGAAACAGGGGAGTTTGATCCGTGAGCTTTGAAGGTGTTGCGGAAGGTTTTCGGATGCTTGGAAGGCTTGTTGGCTAGCCTTGTTTTGTGTATCGGTGAGTGAAGTTGGGTTTTCAGCTTTTAAACCAAGGTTTGAAGGTTTTGGGAGCTTAGTTTAAGTCTAGACAACTTTGCTAAGCTCAAGAGTAAGTGAATGGATTTTCACTCTTGAATTGTGTTGTGATTTGGCTTTTAAGCAATTGTGGTTGATGATTGAAATGCATGTGTTTTGCATGGTTTAAATCTGTTTTGAAAGCATATTTTAGCATGGTTTAATGCTGGTTTTGAAAGCCATTTGAGAAGGATGCTCAAGGTAAGAGATCCTTGGTTTTGTACATGGAAATTGTGGTTTTGATGCATGGTGTTGCATGTTGTTCAATGGCTTTGTCTAATGCTTTAAAACAATGGTTTATTGTTGTTAATGATGTACTTTGGTAAGTGATGCTAAAGGTTACAAAGGTGGTTGAAAGTCCTTGTGTAAGCCTTGTTTATTTAAGAACAACATGGTGTTGGTAAGTCCATGGTTGGTTCTTGGTTAAGGTAAATGATGGTTTTGCATCATGATTATGCATGTGAATCAGTGGATTAACATGGTAAGATGGTTATATTGGCAAGTGATGAAAGTGGTTCTTGGTTCGTTGATCGGATATAGTTAGCCGGCTATAGGATTGGGTGCACCGTGAATTAAGTCGCCTTGGAGGTGGAGTGGTCAAGAGTGGATCGGTAAACTCCCTTCAAGTATCCTAACGAGATGGTTAAGGTCATAATGGAGGTTGATGCCCATTCGAGGACCTTGGTTGAGCAAAGGTTATATGGTGTTTAAAAGTCCATATATGGGAACCTTGTGCTTGTTAAGATCACAATGGCGGTGTAAGTCCATGTGTGGATCTTGTGTGGGGTGTCCCGGATCTCGTTAGTGATGTTATACAACTACCAATCGGTGATGCAAAGGTTGTATGGTGTTTAAAAGTCCATACATGGGAATCTTGTGCATGTTGAGGTTGTATGGTGTTTAAAAGTCCATGCATGGGAACCTCGGGAAAAGCTAAGGTTGTATGGTGTTTAAAAGTCCATGCATGGGAACCTTAGGCTTGTAAGGTCAAATGGTGTTTAAAAGTCCATTTGGGAGACCTTGGATTGGTAGGGTGTATGGAGCGTAGGGACAACGCTCGGGATCCGCGTATCCGATCGGGTGTTGAGTTGAAAAGTTGATGTGGTTGATCACTTGGAAGCCAATGTAATGTTCTTGATTATTAAAGAAGCATGAGATGCTTGAAATGATGCATAATTGCATGTGAAGCATGAGATGCTTGAAAAGATGCATGGTTGCATGAAAAGTGTATAGTGCTTGTGAATGCATGTTTACTTGTTAGGTTGAACAAGTATTGATTATCATTTGGTAAATGATGCATGTGAGCATGAAATCTCTTTAATGCATTGGAGTCTTGTTAAGACTTGTTTTTAAAGGCATGTGATGATGATGTTGTGGTTCATATAAGTTGCCTTTGTTTTAATGCATGTGTTGGTTTGTTTGAGTAATGGTTTTAAAAGGTTTCTTGCTTGAAATGGCTTTCAAGTTTAAGGAAGGTATGTTGTGAAATGGGAATGTTTTCCAAGGTTTTGAATTTAGCTTTGCATATGGTGTTTATGCATGGAATGGTTAAATGGATGATTTTGCAAGTTGTACATTGAAATGGTTTTCTTAGCTTGCTAAGCTAAGGGTTGGTTTTCATGTATGAGCAATGCATGGTTTTAAGCATGTTGACGAAAAGGAGTTTTCAAACTTTGCTTGGTAACAAATCGGGTTTGTTTTAAAAGTGACTTAATGACCCGCTGCATTGATGGTGTTTTGGTTTTGAGCATTCCTCACTAAGCATTATGTGCTTACGCTCCTTTTTGTCCATCAATGCAGATTCTTGAAGTTGGGACAGCAAGGAGCAAGGGATTCAAGGTGGACTCCAATTGAGATGTATGTCTCGATGAATAGCTATAGTTAATAAAGGCAATGGGGGTAGAATCTCTCGGGTTAATGTGTATGTGTTCGTTTATGTTTGGACAAGGATGTTTTTATATTGATGATGTTGTTGGAACATGTAATTGGCTTTAATGAGATTGATTTGGGAAGTTTGTGCTTAAATGGTTGCTTGTGTAGGAAGCATGCCTTTAGATTTGGGGCTTTTCATATATGATGTTATTTTGATGAATTGTTGATGCAAGTATGTCTCATATATGTTGAATTGCATGTTGGTAAAGTTTGGTGGCTTTTGGAGCATGTTTGAATGATCAATTGTGTGTTTGAGTGAGCAAAATGCTGCAATCTGTGCAGGGTGTTTCGGAACAGTTGACACCGTTTCGGAACGGGTGCCCTGCATAAACCCAGGCGTCCGAAACGGGTGCCACCGTTCCGGAACGGTTTGGCTACTGCCAGTCCCCCGTTGCGGTACGCGTTGCGGAACGGCCCCGTGTTTCGAAACGGGCTCTGCCTGTTTCGGAACGGGTGACCGTTGGGGGCTGACATGGGCGGTTAAATGTTTCAGAATGTTTGCATTTTGGTCCTGAAACTTGTTTGTGCAATTGTATGAGTTTGGGATGTCCGTTTGAGCTGAAATTTAGCAGAGAAGCATGAAACCTGATTAATTTTAAGTTGGTAACTTAAAATCTGGTTAAGTCCTTAAAGTTTTCAGAATTTACAATTTGGTCCCTAAAGTTGTAAATTGTTCAATTGGGTCCCTGTTTGATCTCTGATGTTTGTGATCTTTGAGTATGCTGTTTGCATGATCACATCTAAGGTTATTGTGCATCTAGACAAGTTTAAAAAGAAAAAAAAAGGGTCGTTAATCAAGGTTGACTTTCGGGTTGACTTTGGTTTTCCCCGTGTGACTTTCTTAATTCGGGCCAACCGTCCGGGCCGGGTTAAGGGGGTTACATTTGGTGGTATCAGAGCTGAGTTGCGAATGCTTGGGGAAAACGGTAAGTTGTTGTGATGTGTGTTTGATGTTTACCTTGATGTGTGGTTGAAAGTTGGTTGAAACACGTGTTTCTGAGCAAATTGTTGATGTTTCTGAGCATGTTGTTGATGTGTGCAAGCATGCTTTATGGTTATGAATCTTGGTTGAGCTTATGTGGATATGTGCTGATGAGGTGAACTGATGTTATGCATGATGAATGTGTAATGAGCATGTTATGTTGCTATTATGCTGATGCAAATGGATGCTGTTTGGTATAAGCATGATCAAAGTATGTTGTTTGATATGCTTGATGTTGTGATATCCATGTTGTGTTGACTGTTATGTCATGTAAAGGGGAGGATTCGGGATACCCATTGCCTTATTAATATAGCTATTGTGTTATTTTGGAGTTGGAGTTTGAATCCTTGCTTAATGCTGGTCTAACTGGTTTGTTTGTTTTGTTGTGATTGTTGTTGTTGTTAGTAGTATGGCAAAGTCGATGGAAGAGTGGCAGTTGAGTGAGATGGTTGTTGCCTTAGGGCAGGTTGTTAAGGCAAGGAATTCACCCTTTTGTAGAGGTGTTTTGTCTCAGTCTTCTGTGCCTGGGGTTGAGGTGGTAAGGCAAGGGAAAGAAGCTGGTTCTGTGATGAAGAGTTCATCACCTGTTGAGCAGGAGGTGTTGGGAACATCTCAGGCTGTGGTAAAGGTAAGGTCAGTGGATGTGCTGGCTGTGGGATGTGTGGGTTTGCCGAAGCAGCGTTTGCTTGATTTGGGTGCTGTGGAATATCATGGTTCTTCACCGGAGATGTTTGGGGCCTGGTTGGCCAGTGTGATTCTGATTCTGGATCAGGAGGGTTGTGATTATGCCTGTAAGCTGGGGAGTGTTGTTTCTCTGATGTTGGAGGATGCGTGTGTCTGGTGGACATCTGTGGCGGTGGCGTCACATATTCCTAATATTGATTGGGATTTCTTTGTATCTGCTTTTTGTGAAAGGTATCTTGGAAGGGAATTTCCAAGGGTTAAGCAATGTGAAGGTAGTGCTGTTGTGGAGCAAGTGCTGCTTGAGCAAGGAGTGGAAGCTCAGCCACCGGTATGTGACCGTTGTGAAAGGCGCCATGTTGGAGGTTGTTGGGGCGTGGGTGCTTGCTGGAATTGTGGTTCCAAAATGCATGTTAAGCGTGATTGTCCTCTTGGAGTGAAGTCAGCTTTGGTGTTAGCCAAAGGGTCTTTGAAAGGTCGTGGGCACGGCCGAGGCAAGGTTCAGAGGTGGCAGAAAGAGTAGAAGGTTGTGAAGAATTTGGGAAAAGAGAATTGCTGGAAATGTGGGTCTGCTGGACACATGAGACGTGATTGTTTGAGGTTGGCTCGGAACAGCCAAGGTTCCTTACCGCAAGGAGTTGATGGTGACCCTGGTGTGTTAGTTGGTGCTGCAGTTGTGCCGCAGGAGGTTGAAGGTTCCGCGAGGAAGAGAGCTCGTCTGATGAAGCTTCAGGGTGGTGTTGTGTTTTCAGGTAACCTTGTTTAGTAATCTTTGCTCTAGTTACCTTAGTATGGTTTCGGTTGGTTTTTCTTGCGTGGTAAGTTTAGTCTTGTTGCTAGCATGTTTGGGGTAATGGTAGTTGTATGGAAACATCTTTGGTGTGAAGAAGGCTTAGTGAGTATCTGGTGGTTAATGGTTGTTGGTATGATGGAGTTAGATAAGTTAGAAGTGAGGTAGGAGGTTGTTCTTAGACGGATTCTGAGGATGTTATTTGAGGGTGTGAACTGGCATTCATGCACAGTTAAAATCATTTTTATACGCTATATTATATATGTGTTGGTCCATGCATACATGTGGCATGACATTAGAGGTTTTGCATACATATACATCAGGCATTGATAGGGCATGTAGGTGACCATGCATACGATGTTCACACTCGCTAATAACTAATCGAATCTGTTAGTGTGGTGGTTGGTTTGGATGATGGGTTTTAGAGGTTGTTTTGGTGCTGAGTGAGAGTTAGAAGTAACATTAAGCTGGTTGCTAGTAATAGTGAGAGTGGTATGGCCTGTTGGTAGAAGGATAGTGTTTGTTGCTTAAAGAGAGTTTAGTGGTTTTGTGGTGAAGAGTAGCGGTTGAGGTTAGAATCGGTCAAGTGGTTTGAATAGCTAAGTGGGAAGGGTAGTTCCTTGGTGCTAAGTGATGTTGCAGTTTAGTGGTTGGGTTTCCAAGTGCTGAGGTAGCTTAGCTTTTAAGCTGTTGTGGAAGGGTTGTGTTTGTAAGTGTTGGTTCTTAGTAACCTTTGAGGAGTTCAGAAGCTGATATGTATGTCAGGTTGGGCGATGTCCTAGTAAGACAAGTGTTATGGTTGAAGTTTGAAGTAAAAGGACAATGAAAGATCGAAGGCTTTTGTTGGTTGTTTGGGTTCTTGTGAGAAGTGGTTGGCTGGTTGTGGTTAAGAAAGTTCCGTTTGAAGTCAGCTGGTGGTGTGTGGAACGGCTGACGGATTCAAGTTGGGGTTATGTTGTAATTCTTGGAATCTGGGTGAGTAATCCTGGTGAGCTGTTATGGTAATGTTAGCGGCGGATGTGAAGGATTGTCAGCTTCGTTGAAGAGTTTGAGTAATCAGTTGATGTTTAAGGATTTTTGCTTGTTGGGAAAATCCTTGGAAGAGGTTTGGGAGTTTGCAAGAGTTTTAGAAGCAGAAAGGTTTGCATAGTGGCTGTTTTGGATTGGTTGTTGTCACTGTGTAAATAAGTCTTGGAAGTTGTGTGTTACAGTGTGGTGTGCTGTAAAAGTTGAGGTTCTTCAGGTTGAGGTTGGGGCTGTGTACAGTCCGGGTATGTGAAAGGTTAAGTTGTGGCTATCTTTGAGTGTTCTGGATTTTGTGAACAGCATGTGGTGGTGCTAAGTTGGTGGAGTTTTGTGTGGGAAGTGTTCAGTGTTGGTTGAGGTTTTTGTGTTGCCTTGTGTGTGATTTGAGAAGGTTGTTGTTCTCTTTTCGCCGGATGAAATTTCGAGGACGAAATTTCCTAAGGGGGGGAGAGTTGTAACGCCCCGGTTTTGGGCTCAGAAGTTTTGGGCGTTGACCGGTTCGGTCAAAGTGCTGATCGAATATATAAGAGTGAATTTAGGAAAGCCTAGTTCGGGTTGCATTAAAAATATGGGAAAATGTTCTAAAATCATCTTTTAATATATATAAGTGAACTGTGAAATCAATTTTGGAAAATGAGGTTCGGAAGGTTGACATTTTGGCTAGTGACCAAAATGTAATTTTTGAAAGTTGCGTCACAATTTTATAAAGGATTGAAACTTTGAATCTTTAAGGAGCTATTATTCCAAAAAGAGTTTCTCCAGATTTTTCTAAGATATTTTAAGGCTTTATTCTGATTTTAAAGTTTATGAAACGTGGAGGGAAATCATTTTACCATTTCATAACTAACTTTTCTATTTTCTTCCAATTTTCCTTTTCTCTCATTTTCTCTCAACCCAAACACATTTCTCCAGATTTTCTTCTCTGATTTTGTCATCTAAATCACTCATTTCAACTCTCTTTTGATTCCTAATCATCTCATCAACAAAACCTCTCAATTTGCAAGTTTTTTCATCAAGCTTTTTGGCTCTAAAAAGGAGAAACTCAAGTTTGGAGGTAAGAACGTCCTTCTCCTCTAAACTATCAGTTCTTTACTGAAATTCCTAAGTTCTCAATCCTTGATTTGTGTTTTGTTAATGGCTTTTCAATTGAAATCTTGATTTTTGGCTTAAAATGCAAGATTTGGTGATTTTTGGTGAAATTTTCGTGTGATCTGTTTGGGCAGTGTTTTGAAGTGTCAAATTGATGTTAAATGAATGCTAAATTGATTAGAAGTTGAGGTTTAATCAATGCAATCCCGGATAGGTTGAATTTCCTAAGTTTGGCTTGAGTTTTTGGTTGTTTTTGGAGTGTTTTTGGTGATCTGTTATACCTGGAGGTATAAGGACGTGTTTGTGATCATTTTGGATGTTAATTGATGTTTAAAAATGGTTAGAAGTGATGGAACTTGGCTGGGTTAAGTTTTGGAAGTGTTTGGAGGTGATTTCGGTTGTGTTTGGTAGCCGAATTGTTGGATTTGTGATGAGCAGCGAGTTGTGTTGTGTTGCTGTTGTTTTTAATGCATAATGATGCATTAATCCTCTGTTGTTGTGTGCTTGAAACAGGGGAGTTTGATCCGTGAGCTTTGAAGGTGTTGCGGAAGGTTTTCGGATGCTTGGAAGGCTTGTTGGCTAGCCTTGTTTTGTGTATCGGTGAGTGAAGTTGGGTTTTCAGCTTTTAAACCAAGGTTTGAAGGTTTTGGGAGCTTAGTTTAAGTCTAGACAACTTTGCTAAGCTCAAGAGTAAGTGAATGGATTTTCGCTCTTGAATTGTGTTGTGATTTGGCTTTTAAGCAATTGTGGTTGATGATTGAAATGCATGTGTTTTGCATGGTTTAAATCTGTTTTGAAAGCATATTTTAGCATGGTTTAATGCTGGTTTTGAAAGCCATTTGAGAAGGATGCTCAAGGTAAGAGATCCTTGGTTTTGTACATGGAAATTGTGGTTTTGATGCATGGTGTTGCATGTTGTTCAATGGCTTTGTCTATTGCTTTAAAACAGTGGTTTATTGTTGTTAATGATGTACTTTGGTAAGTGATGCTAAAGGTTACAAAGGTGGTTGAAAGTCCTTGTGTAAGCCTTGTTTATTTAAGAACAACATGGTGTTGGTAAGTCCATGGTTGGTTCTTGGTTAAGGTAAATGATGGTTTTGCATCATGATTATGCATGTGAATCAGTGGATTAACATGGTAAGATGGTTATATTGGCAAGTGATGAAAGTGGTTCTTGGTTCGTTGATCGGATATAGTTAGCCGGCTATAGGATTGGGTGCACCGTGAATTAAGTCGCCTTGGAGGTGGAGTGGTCAAGAGTGGATCGGTAAACTCCCTTCAAGTATCCTAACGAGATGGTTAAGGTCATAATGGAGGTTGATGCCCATTCGAGGACCTTGGTTGAGCAAAGGTTATATGGTGTTTAAAAGTCCATATATGGGAACCTTGTGCTTGTTAAGATCACAATGGCGGTGTAAGTCCATGTGTGGATCTTGTGTGGGGTGTCCCGGATCTCGTTAGTGATGTTATACAACTACCAATCGGTGATGCAAAGGTTGTATGGTGTTTAAAAGTCCATACATGGGAATCTTGTGCATGTTGAGGTTGTATGGTGTTTAAAAGTCCATGCATGGGAACCTCGGGAAAAGCTAAGGTTGTATGGTGTTTAAAAGTCCATGCATGGGAACCTTAGGCTTGTAAGGTCAAATGGTGTTTAAAAGTCCATTTGGGAGACCTTGGATTGGTAGGGTGTATGGAGCGTAGGGACAACGCTCGGGATCCGCGTATCCGATCGGGTGTTGAGTTGAAAAGTGGATGTGGTTGATCACTTGGAAGCCAATGTAATGTTCTTGATTATTAAAGAAGCATGAGATGCTTGAAATGATGCATAATTGCATGTGAAGCATGAGATGCTTGAAAAGATGCATGGTTGCATGAAAAGTGTATAGTGCTTGTGAATGCATGTTTACTTGTTAGGTTGAACAAGTATTGATTATCATTTGGTAAATGATGCATGTGAGCATGAAATCTCTTTAATGCATTGGAGTCTTGTTAAGACTTGTTTTTAAAGGCATGTGATGATGATGTTGTGGTTCATATAAGTTGCCTTTGTTTTAATGCATGTGTTGGTTTGTTTGAGTAATGGTTTTAAAAGGTTTCTTGCTTGAAATGGCTTTCAAGTTTAAGGAAGGTATGTTGTGAAATGGGAATGTTTTCCAAGGTTTTGAATTTAGCTTTGCATATGGTGTTTATGCATGGAATGGTTAAATGGATGATTTTGCAAGTTGTACATTGAAATGGTTTTCTTAGCTTGCTAAGCTAAGGGTTGGTTTTCATGTATGAGCAATGCATGGTTTTAAGCATGTTGACGAAAAGGAGTTTTCAAACTTTGCTTGGTAACAAATCGGGTTTGTTTTAAAAGTGACTTAATGACCCGCTGCATTGATGGTGTTTTGGTTTTGAGCATTCCTCACTAAGCATTATGTGCTTACGCTCCTTTTTGTCCATCAATGCAGATTCTTGAAGTTGGGACAGCAAGGAGCAAGGGATTCAAGGTGGACTCCAATTGAGATGTATGTCTCGATGAATAGCTATAGTTAATAAAGGCAATGGGGGTAGAATCTCTCGGGTTAATGTGTATGTGTTCGTTTATGTTTGGACAAGGATGTTTTTATATTGATGATGTTGTTGGAACATGTAATTGGCTTTAATGAGATTGATTTGGGAAGTTTGTGCTTAAATGGTTGCTTGTGTAGGAAGCATGCCTTTAGATTTGGGGCTTTTCATATATGATGTTATTTTGATGAATTGTTGATGCAAGTATGTCTCATATATGTTGAATTGCATGTTGGTAAAGTTTGGTGGCTTTTGGAGCATGTTTGAATGATCAATTGTGTGTTTGAGTGAGCAAAATGCTGCAATCTGTGCAGGGTGTTTCGGAACAGTTGACACCGTTTCGGAACGGGTGCCCTGCATAAACCCAGGCGTCCGAAACGGGTGCCACCGTTCCGGAACGGTTTGGCTACTGCCAGTCCCCCGTTGCGGTACGCGTTGCGGAACGGCCCCGTGTTTCGAAACGGGCTCTGCCTGTTTCGGAACGGGTGACCGTTGGGGGCTGACATGGGCGGTTAAATGTTTCAGAATGTTTGCATTTTGGTCCTGAAACTTGTTTGTGCAATTGTATGAGTTTGGGATGTCCGTTTGAGCTGAAATTTAGCAGAGAAGCATGAAACCTGATTAATTTTAAGTTGGTAACTTAAAATCTGGTTAAGTCCTTAAAGTTTTCAGAATTTACAATTTGGTCCCTAAAGTTGTAAATTGTTCAATTGGGTCCCTGTTTGATCTCTGATGTTTGTGATCTTTGAGTATGCTGTTTGCATGATCACATCTAAGGTTATTGTGCATCTAGACAAGTTTAAAAAGAAAAAAAAGGGTCGTTAATCAAGGTTGACTTTCGGGTTGACTTTGGTTTTCCCCGTGTGACTTTCTTAATTCGGGCCAACCGTCCGGGCCGGGTTAAGGGGGTTACATTTGGTGGTATCAGAGCTGAGTTGCGAATGCTTGGGGAAAACGGTAAGTTGTTGTGATGTGTGTTTGATGTTTACCTTGATGTGTGGTTGAAAGTTGGTTGAAACACGTGTTTCTGAGCAAATTGTTGATGTTTCTGAGCATGTTGTTGATGTGTGCAAGCATGCTTTATGGTTATGAATCTTGGTTGAGCTTATGTGGATATGTGCTGATGAGGTGAACTGATGTTATGCATGATGAATGTGTAATGAGCATGTTATGTTGCTATTATGCTGATGCAAATGGATGCTGTTTGGTATAAGCATGATCAAAGTATGTTGTTTGATATGCTTGATGTTGTGATATCCATGTTGTGTTGACTGTTATGTCATGTAAAGGGGAGGATTCGGGATACCCATTGCCTTATTAATATAGCTATTGTGTTATTTTGGAGTTGGAGTTTGAATCCTTGCTTAATGCTGGTCTAACTGGTTTGTTTGTTTTGTTGTGATTGTTGTTGTTGTTAGTAGTATGGCAAAGTCGATGGAAGAGTGGCAGTTGAGTGAGATGGTTGTTGCCTTAGGGCAGGTTGTTAAGGCAAGGAATTCACCCTTTTGTAGAGGTGTTTTGTCTCAGTCTTCTGTGCCTGGGGTTGAGGTGGTAAGGCAAGGGAAAGAAGCTGGTTCTGTGATGAAGAGTTCATCACCTGTTGAGCAGGAGGTGTTGGGAACATCTCAGGCTGTGGTAAAGGTAAGGTCAGTGGATGTGCTGGCTGTGGGATGTGTGGGTTTGCCGAAGCAGCGTTTGCTTGATTTGGGTGCTGTGGAATATCATGGTTCTTCACCGGAGATGTTTGGGGCCTGGTTGGCCAGTGTGATTCTGATTCTGGATCAGGAGGGTTGTGATTATGCCTGTAAGCTGGGGAGTGTTGTTTCTCTGATGTTGGAGGATGCGTGTGTCTGGTGGACATCTGTGGCGGTGGCGTCACATATTCCTGATATTGATTGGGATTTCTTTGTATCTGCTTTTTGTGAAAGGTATCTTGGAAGGGAATTTCCAAGGGTTAAGCAATGTGAAGGTAGTGCTGTTGTGGAGCAAGTGCTGCTTGAGCAAGGAGTGGAAGCTCAGCCACCGGTATGTGATCGTTGTGAAAGGCGCCATGTTGGAGGTTGTTGGGGCGTGGGTGCTTGCTGGAATTGTGGTTCCAAAATGCATGTTAAGCGTGATTGTCCTCTTGGAGTGAAGTCAGCTTTGGTGTTAGCCAAAGGGTCTTTGAAAGGTCGTGGGCACGGCCGAGGCAAGGTTCAGAGGTGGCAGAAAGAGCAGAAGGTTGTGAAGAATTTGGGAAAAGAGAATTGCTGGAAATGTGGGTCTGCTGGACACATGAGACGTGATTGTTTGAGGTTGGCTCGGAACAGCCAAGGTTCCTTACCGCAAGGAGTTGATGGTGACCCTGGTGTGTTAGTTGGTGCTGCAGTTGTGCCGCAGGAGGTTGAAGGTTCCGCGAGGAAGAGAGCTCGTCTGATGAAGCTTCAGGGTGGTGTTGTGTTTTCAGGTAACCTTGTTTAGTAATCTTTGCTCTAGTTACCTTAGTATGGTTTCGGTTGGTTTTTCTTGCGTGGTAAGTTTAGTCTTGTTGCTAGCATGTTTGGGGTAATGGTAGTTGTATGGAAACATCTTTGGTGTGAAGAAGGCTTAGTGAGTATCTGGTGGTTAATGGTTGTTGGTATGATGGAGTTAGATAAGTTAGAAGTGAGGTAGGAGGTTGTTCTTAGACGGATTCTGAGGATGTTATTGGAGGGTGTGAACTGGCATTCATGCACAGTTAAAATCATTTTTATACGCTATATTATATATGTGTTGGTCCATGCATACATGTGGCATGACATTAGAGGTTTTGCATACATATACATCAGGCATTGATAGGGCATGTAGGTGATCATGCATACGATGTTCACACTCGCTAATAACTAATCGAATCTGTTAGTGTGGTGGTTGGTTTGGATGATGGGTTTTAGAGGTTGTTTTGGTGCTGAGTGAGAGTTAGAAGTAACATTAAGCTGGTTGCTAGTAATAGTGAGAGTGGTATGGCCTATTGGTAGAAGGATAGTGTTTGTTGCTTAAAGAGAGTTTAGTGGTTTGGTGGTGAAGAGTACCGGTTGAGGTTAGAATCGGTCAAGTGGTTTGAATAGCTAAGTGGGAAGGGTAGTTCCTTGGTGCTAAGTGATGTTGCAGTTTAGTGGTTGGGTTTCCAAGTGCTGAGGTAGCTTAGCTTTTAAGCTGTTGTGGAAGGGTTGTGTTTGTAAGTGTTGGTTCTTAGTAACCTTTGAGGAGTTCAGAAGCTGATATGTATGTCAGGTTGGGCGATGTCCTAGTAAGACAAGTGTTATGGTTGAAGTTTGAAGTAAAAGGACAATGAAAGATCGAAGGCTTTTGTTGGTTGTTTGGGTTCTTGTGAGAAGTGGTTGGCTGGTTGTGGTTAAGAAAGTTCCGTTTGAAGTCAGCTGGTGGTGTGTGGAACGGCTGACGGATTCAAGTTGGGGTTATGTTGTAATTCTTGGAATCTGGGTGAGTAATCCTGGTGAGCTGTTATGGTAATGTTAGCGGCGGATGTGAAGGATTGTCAGCTTCGTTGAAGAGTTTGAGTAATCAGTTGATGTTTAAGGATTTTTGCTTGTTGGGAAAATCCTTGGAAGAGGTTTGGGAGTTTGCAAGAGTTTTAGAAGCAGAAAGGTTTGCATAGTGGCTGTTTTGGATTGGTTGTTGTCACTGTGTAAATAAGTCTTGGAAGTTGTGTGTTACAGTGTGGTGTGCTGTAAAAGTTGAGGTTCTTCAGGTTGAGGTTGGGGCTGTGTACAGTCCGGGTATGTGAAAGGTTAAGTTGTGGCTATTTTTGAGTGTTCTGGATTTTGTGAACAGCATGTGGTGGTGCTAAGTTGGTGGAGTTTTGTGTGGGAAGTGTTCAGTGTTGGTTGAGGTTTTTGTGTTGCCTTGTGTGTGATTTGAGAAGGTTGTTGTTCTCTTTTCGCCGGATGAAATTTCGAAGACGAAATTTCCTAAGGGGGGGAGAGTTGTAACGCCCCGGTTTTGGGCTCAGAAGTTTTGGGCGTTGACCGGTTCGGTCAAAGTGCTGATCGAATATATAAGAGTGAATTTAGGAAATCCTAGTTCGGGTTGCATTAAAAATATGGAAAAATGTTCTAAAATCATCTTTTAATATATATAAGTGAACTGTGAAATCAATTTTGAAAAATGAGGTTCGGAAGGTTGACATTTTGGCTAGTGACCAAAATGTAATTTTTGAAAGTTGCGTGACAGTTTTATAAAGGATTGAAACTTTGAATCTTTAAGGAGCTATTATTCCAAAAAGAGTTTCTCCAGATTTTTCTAAGATATTTTAAGGCTTTATTCTGATTTTAAAGTTTATGAAATGTGGAGGGAAATCATTTTACCATTTCATAACTAACTTTTCTATTTTCTTCCAATTTTCCTTTTCTCTCATTTTCTCTCAACCCAAACACATTTCTCCAGATTTTCTTCTCTGATTTTGTCATCTAAATCACTCATTTCAACTCTCTTTTGTTTCCTAATCATCTCATCAACAAAACCTCTCAATTTGCAAGTTTTTTCATCAAGCTTTTTGGCTCTAAAAAGGAGAAACTCAAGTTTGGAGGTAAGAACGTCCTTCTCCTCTAAACTATCAGTTCTTTACTGAAATTCCTAAGTTCTCAATCCTTGATTTGTGTTTTGTTAATGGCTTTTCAATTGAAATCTTGATTTTTGGCTTAAAATGCAAGATTTGGTGATTTTTGGTGAAATTTTCGTGTGATCTGTTTGGGCAGTGTTTTGAAGTGTCAAATTGATGTTAAATGAATGCTAAATTGATTAGAAGTTGAGGTTTAATCAATGCAATCCCGGATAGGTTGAATTTCCTAAGTTTGGCTTGAGTTTTTGGTTGTTTTTGGAGTGTTTTTGGTGATCTGTTATACCTGGAGATATAAGGACGTGTTTGTGATCATTTTGGATGTTAATTGATGTTTAAAAATGTTAGAAGTGATGGATCTTGGCTGGGTTAAGTTTTGGAAGTGTTTGGAGGTGATTTCGGTTGTGTTTGGTAGCCGAATTGTTGGATTTGTGATGAGCAGCGAGTTGTGTTGTGTTGCTGGTGTTTTTAATGCATAATGATGCATTAATCCTCTGTTGTTGTGTGCTTGAAACAGGGGAGTTTGATCCGTGAGCTTTGAAGGTGTTGCGGAAGGTTTTCGGATGCTTGGAAGGCTTGTTGGCTAGCCTTGTTTTGTGTATCGGTGAGTGAAGTTGGGTTTTCAGCTTTTAAACCAAGGTTTGAAGGTTTTGGGAGCTTAGTTTAAGTCTAGACAACTTTGCTAAGCTCAAGAGTAAGTGAATGGATTTTCGCTCTTGAATTGTGTTGTGATTTGGCTTTTAAGCAATTGTGGTTGATGATTGAAATGCATGTGTTTTGCATGGTTTAAATCTGTTTTGAAAGCATATTTTAGCATGGTTTAATGCTGGTTTTGAAAGCCATTTGAGAAGGATGCTCAAGGTAAGAGATCCTTGGTTTTGTACATGGAAATTGTGGTTTTGATGCATGGTGTTGCATGTTGTTCAATGGCTTTGTCTATTGCTTTAAAACAGTGGTTTATTGTTGTTAATGATGTACTTTGGTAAGTGATGCTAAAGGTTACAAAGGTGGTTGAAAGTCCTTGTGTAAGCCTTGTTTATTTAAGAACAACATGGTGTTGGTAAGTCCATGGTTGGTTCTTGGTTAAGGTAAATGATGGTTTTGCATCATGATTATGCATGTGAATCAGTGGATTAACATGGTAAGATGGTTATATTGGCAAGTGATGAAAGTGGTTCTTGGTTCGTTGATCGGATATAGTTAGCCGGCTATAGGATTGGGTGCACCATGAATTAAGTCGCCTTGGAGGTGGAGTGGTCAAGAGTGGATCGGTAAACTCCCTTCAAGTATCCTAACGAGATGGTTAAGGTCATAATGGAGGTTGATGCCCATTCGAGGACCTTGGTTGAGCAAAGGTTATATGGTGTTTAAAAGTCCATATATGGGAACCTTGTGCTTGTTAAGATCACAATGGCGGTGTAAGTCCATGTGTGGATCTTGTGTGGGGTGTCCCGGATCTCGTTAGTGATGTTATACAACTACCAATCGGTGATGCAAAGGTTGTATGGTGTTTAAAAGTCCATACATGGGAATCTTGTGCATGTTGAGGTTGTATGGTGTTTAAAAGTCCATGCATGGGAACCTCGGGAAAAGCTAAGGTTGTATGGTGTTTAAAAGTCCATGCATGGGAACCTTAGGCTTGTAAGGTCAAATGGTGTTTAAAAGTCCATTTGGGAGACCTTGGATTGGTAGGGTGTATGGAGCGTAGGGACAACGCTCGGGATCCGCGTATCCGATCGGGTGTTGAGTTGAAAAGTGGATGTGGTTGATCACTTGGAAGCCAATGTAATGTTCTTGATTATTAAAGAAGCATGAGATGCTTGAAATGATGCATAATTGCATGTGAAGCATGAGATGCTTGAAAAGATGCATGGTTGCATGAAAAGTGTATAATGCTTGTGAATGCATGTTTACTTGTTAGGTTGAACAAGTATTGATTATCATTTGGTAAATGATGCATGTGAGCATGAAATCTCTTTAATGCATTGGAGTCTTGTTAAGACTTGTTTTTAAAGGCATGTGATGATGATGTTGTGGTTCATATAAGTTGCCTTTGTTTTAATGCATGTGTTGGTTTGTTTGAGTAATGGTTTTAAAAGGTTTCTTGCTTGAAATGGCTTTCAAGTTTAAGGAAGGTATGTTGTGAAATGGGAATGTTTTCCAAGGTTTTGAATTTAGCTTTGCATATGGTGTTTATGCATGGAATGGTTAAATGGATGATTTTGCAAGTTGTACATTGAAATGGTTTTCTTAGCTTGCTAAGCTAAGGGTTGGTTTTCATGTATGAGCAATGCATGGTTTTAAGCATGTTGACGAAAAGGAGTTTTCAAACTTTGCTTGGTAACAAATCGGGTTTGTTTTAAAAGTGACTTAATGACCCGCTGCATTGATGGTGTTTTGGTTTTGAGCATTCCTCACTAAGCATTATGTGCTTACGCTCCTTTTTGTCCATCAATGCAGATTCTTGAAGTTGGGACAGCAAGGAGCAAGGGATTCAAGGTGGACTCCAATTGAGATGTATGTCTCGATGAATAGCTATAGTTAATAAAGGCAATGGGGGTAGAATCTCTCGGGTTAATGTGTATGTGTTCGTTTATGTTTGGACAAGGATGTTTTTATATTGATGATGTTGTTGGAACATGTAATTGGCTTTAATGAGATTGATTTGGGAAGTTTGTGCTTAAATGGTTGCTTGTGTAGGAAGCATGCCTTTAGATTTGGGGCTTTTCATATATGATGTTATTTTGATGAATTGTTGATGCAAGTATGTCTCATATATGTTGAATTGCATGTTGGTAAAGTTTGGTGGCTTTTGGAGCATGTTTGAATGATCAATTGTGTGTTTGAGTGAGCAAAATGCTGCAATCTGTGCAGGGTGTTTCGGAACAGTTGACACCGTTTCGGAACGGGTGCCCTGCATAAACCCAGGCGTCCGAAACGGGTGCCACCGTTCCGGAACGGTTTGGCTACTGCCAGTCCCCCGTTGCGGTACGCGTTGCGGAACGGCCCCGTGTTTCGAAACAGGCTCTGCCTGTTTCGGAACGGGTGACCGTTGGGGGCTGACATGGGCGGTTAAATGTTTCAGAATGTTTGCATTTTGGTCCTGAAACTTGTTTGTGCAATTGTATGAGTTTGGGATGTTCGTTTGAGCTGAAATTTAGCAGAGAAGCATGAAACCTGATTAATTTTAAGTTGGTAACTTAAAATCTGGTTAAGTCCTTAAAGTTTTCAGAATTTACAATTTGGTCCCTAAAGTTGTAAATTGTTCAATTGGGTCCCTGTTTGATCTCTGATGTTTGTGATCTTTGAGTATGCTGTTTGCATGATCACATCTAAGGTTATTGTGCATCTAGACAAGTTTAAAAAGAAAAAAAGGGTCGTTAATCAAGGTTGACTTTCGGGTTGACTTTGGTTTTCCCCGTGTGACTTTCTTAATTCGGGCCAACCGTCCGGGTCGGGTTAAGGGGGTTACATGCATTCTACCTTGGTTGTGCTCGTGCTTGGACCATGCATTGTTGAGTTTTGTTTTACGAGCTTACCCTCACTATGCTTTATGCTTACGCTCTCTTTTGTTCGATATTGCAGATCCGTAGTTCGTGGATTGCTAGTGCAAGAAGGGGCCACCAAGTGTGCTTTGTGGTGCTATCTTAGCCATCAAGTATGGATATTTTAGTTAAAGGATGTAATAGTCAAGCAATGGGATATGTATTTGTTGCTTTGATGCTTTTGAAGTATGTTGGTGTTGGTTGTTTAGGAGCATGTTAGGCTCCTTTAAATGCCTATGTTGTTTTGGCTTTTGGATGCCATGTTTGGATTGTAAACCATGTTTGAATTGCCTTCCTTGAATGCCTAAGTGTATGCCTTGTTGAAGCATGTTAACTTAGTTGCCATGTATGAACCTTATGTTTGGTTTGTTGTTGGATGATCCATGAATGTATGGTTTGGATGTTGGTTAAGTGCTTAACTTGTTGCTTATGATGCTATGCATCTAGAGAGGTGTATGATGGATGCTTGAGGCTTTAGGTTGTGTTTAAGGCAGCCTTGTGCCTTAAAACCAGCTAAAACCAATCTGCAGACAGAGGGCGTTTCGAAACGGTTGGTTCCGTTTCGATACGTCCCTTTGTTTTGGGCCAGGCGTTTCGGTACGCTAGGAGGTTGTTTCGATACATTTTTGCTACTGGAAATCTGAGAATTTGACGAGAAATTAACGTATCGAAACGGGCTTTAGTGTTTCGGAACGGTCTTTGTATCTTTGACCACGAGAAGTTGACCGTTAAGGTTGTTTCGATACGGGCCACCCCTGTTTCGAAACGGTCTCACCATGTTGACTTTAGCTAGTTGACCTAGTCAAGGCATATCGAAACACCCTATGGGCGTTCCAATACGGCCTGCTGTTTAAGATAAAAATGGGCTGTTTAATGTGGGCTGTTGTTTGTTTACCTCGTCGGTTTCCTTCTGTTGTTTCTCTTCGCACATAGGACATAACAACATCTAGAAAAGATAATAACAATGAAAAGTTTTTCTTGGGTCGGTAACCGAAGTGGAGCCTTAACGGGTTTCGCCTCGGTTATCCCCATGTAGCCCACTCGGATCGGTCAAGCTTCCGGACCGGGACGAGGGGGTTACAATATAGCCGAGGGTAGACCCACAGATTATTTCTTTGGTGAGAATGGGATCCTATGTTTCAAGGATAGGGTAGTTGTTCCGGAAGATGCCGAGTTAAGGTGTACTATTTTGAAGGAAGCACATAACAGTCCTTTTGCTATGCACCCGGGTAGTACGAAGATGTACTGTGGGTTAAAAGAATAGTACTACTAGATTGAGTTTAAGAGAGACGTGACCGAATTTGTGAGTAAGTGTATGGTATGTCAGCGAGTTAAAGCCGAGCATTGGTTTCCTTTAGGTTTGTTACAACCGTTGAAGATTTTGGAATGGAAGTGGGAACGTATCACCATGGACTTTGTATCGGGTTTACCGTTGACTCCTTCGAAGAAGAATTCAGTGTGAGTGATAGTCGACAGATTCACTAAGTGTGCCCATTTCATACCTGTTCATACTACCTACACCTTAGATAAGTTTGTCGATCTGTACATCAGTGAGATAGTGAGATTGCATGGGGTACCGAAATCAATAAAATCAGACCGAGATCCGAGATTTACAGCTAAATTTTGGGAGTGGTTGCATCGTGCCTTGGGTACTTGGTTGAACTTCAGTACTTCGTATCATCCGCAGTCAGATGGTCAGTTAGAGATAGTTATTCAGGTGTTGGAGGACATGTTAATGTGTTGTATCATTGACTTGCAGGGTTCTTAGGAGAAACACCTACCGTTAGTAGAGTTTGCGTACAATAATAGTTATCAGGCTAGTATTTAGATCGCACCGTATGAGGCTCTGTATGGTAGGAAGTGTATAACACCTAATTGTTCGGCCGAGGCCGGACAGAAGCTTGTACCGATGTCCAACTTGCTTAAGGATACTACTGAGAAGGTAAAGTTGATCTTTGATCACTTGAAGGCAGCTTCAGACCGATAGAAGCCGTATGCCGATTCGAAGAGAAATGAGATCGAGTATGTCGTGGGCGAAAAAGTGTTTTTGAAAGTCTCACATTGGAAGAAGGTGATGAGGTTTGGTAGGAAAGGTAAGTTGATTCCGCGATTCATTGGTCCTTATGAGGTAGTTGAGAGAATTGGACCTATTTCTTATAGATTGAGACTCCCGACCGAGTTAGAGAAGATTCACGATGTGTTCCTCGTTTCTATGCTTCGGAAGTATAGATCAGATTCGTCTCATGTAATGCCAATAGAAGAGATTGAGTTGAATCCTGACTTGTCATATGATGAAGATCCGGTTGAGATTCTTGCTACGGACAGGAAAGTATTACGTGGGAGGTCTATCGAGTTAGTCAAAGTTTTGTGGAGACACCGAGGTGTAAGAGGCTACTTGGGAGAGGAAGGAGGACATGTAAAGATAGTTTTCGTATCTTTTTTCGTCAAGTAATTTCGGGGACGAAATTCCTTAAGCGGGAGAGAGTTGTAACGCCCCGGTTTAGGGCCCAAGATTTTATCGGTTTTGATCTAGGATTAGTTTCAGGTTAAATTTAGATTCAAATGATGATTTTATAAAAATTACCATTATTTACAATAATGACATTAATGAAATTTGAAAATGGGAATTTTGAGTTAAATGAAATAAAGAAAAGAAGTTTGAAAAGTATCATATTCTCCACAAAAAAATCCCCTTTTCCCCTAAAACCTCTCCTAAACCCTATTTCACTATTCCATATCCTCAAATACCTCATCCAAGCAAGATTTTTCTAGGTAATCTCTTCCTTGCTTAGGTTCTTACATATTTAGCTCGTACTCATTGAAAACCTTCTTTTAAAACCCATTAAAATTCATTTTTTAAATTTGGTTTGGATTAGAAAAATGGGTATTTTCATGGGATTTTCATGTGAGTATTGTAATGTCATGTTTAATGGTGTTTTTAATCATGCTTTGGTGTCTTAAAGATGTTAAAATAGTGGCTAATAGTCGGAAACCCGAAATAGGTATAAAAATGGGATTTTTTGGTTGAAAAGGTTGAGTTTTTGGCTTGGTTTTGGGTTGAAATCGTGGCTGGTGGTTCCTTTGATGTTGGGGGATATTTCTAGATGATTTCGGATGTATTTTGATGGTTGAAATCAATGGATTCAGTTTGGGGATTGGTTAGAACGAAATTGGAGGAGTTTTGGGTGAAATTTGAGTTCGAATCAATGTGTTTTGGTTGCAAGAAGTGGGTTTCCGGGTTGTTGCTGGTTTACAAGTGTATTAGCATCCTAATAGTTTGTTTTGGGTTGTCTTGATGCAGATGAGATTGATTCGGGTACTTTGGGCGCGATACCGGGTGTTGCGGAGGCTTGAGAATGATGTTTCGACTTTCGTTTGGGCTCTATCAGTGAGTGGAAACTGTTTGAGGTTTTAAATATGTTCAATGAAGGTTTTATGGGTTTGGGTGGAGTCTTAGAGACTAACATAGACCCAAGTGTAAGTTTATCTATTCTAGCTTTGTTTGGTTGATTATTGGTGTTCGCGATTATGTGTGTTATGGTTTGTTTTTATCTCGTTTTATTGTTGTTGTGTTGTCGTAGTTGATGTCGAGCCTCACGTGATGGTTGTCGTTGTTTACGATGATGTGTAGTCCCATCGGTAGTAACTAGTAGATGAGTACGGTGATGTGTAGTCCTATCGGAAAAATGCTAGTTGTTATGTACGGTGATGTGTAGTCCCACCGGGAATTGGTTATGCATGTGCATACCATAGTTTGTTTATGTTTGTGTTACATTACATCCCTTCCTTAAATGGTTGCTTTAAATCTAAGATATATGTTTTAAAACTACATTGTTGTTTTGTTTTAGAGCTCCGCTCACTAAGCTTTAAGCTTACGCTCTCTTTTTCCAACAATGCAGATCGTTAGAGGTTCCAGGAGGCAAGTGGGCAAGGGAGGAATTCTTGGAGTTCTTGCTAAGCTCAAGAATGGTTTGTATGTTTGTAATAATGCTTAGACAATGAGAATGCTAGGCTTGTTGTTATGGAGTTGGTGTTCAAACTCCTAAGTCTTGGTATTGTTAATGTTGTTAACATGTTTAAGTGTTGAAGCATGTCGTATTTTGGCCTTTGACTCTTTTGGTGGATGTTAAGCATGGATGGTTGCTCATTATACCTTGGTTGATTAATTGAGTCTTGTTATGTTTTTTAATGTCTTAAATGAATGTTTCTTGTTTGCCTAAAGTTGTATGCATGTTTATATGATGATCTAATGCGTGCTTAAGTTGATTAGGATAGTCATTTTGTGCTTAAAAGCAAAATTTGCAGACTTTTTGTGCATGGCATATCGATACGCCCAAGGGCGGTATCGATATGGTCCCGTGTTTTTAGGCCTAGCGTACCGATACGTGGGGGCGTATCGATACCCAATTTTCTCTTTGAAAATCAGAGATTTTGACGAGAAATTGGGGTATTGGTACGGGCCTCAGGTATATCGATACGGTTCTAGGGTTGACTTTGAGACTTTCACCGTTGAGTTTGTATCGATACCGGCCTTGGAGGATATCGATACGGACTCTCAGAGTTGACTCTGGGGAAGGTTGACCGTTGAAGGCGTATCGATACGGTCCTTTGGAGTATCGATACGCCCTTAGCTAAGTAGATAAAATTTGTCTTAAAATTGTCAATTTTGCTTGGATCGAATTAGTGGTTGCTTTTCTCCTGTTTTCTTATCTCACGTAGGGTCAAATAAAGCATTTAGACAAGATAATTAAAGAAAAAAACAGGGTTGCTAATCGGGGTGAGATCTTTACGGGTTTCGCTTCGGGTTACCCTGTGTAATCCATTCGGTTCGGTCTGTTGGCTAGACCGGTACGAGGAGGTTACAAATATTAAACATTTTCACAATGTACTCCATCACATTTATTTGACCCCTATACTTCATAAACATCAAAGAAGGCATAAGTGATGTCATTTTAACCTTAATGTTTTGGGTAAAACATTTCTTAATTTCATCAAGGAAACCCTTAACATGAGTAATATCTTTAGACTAGTGCTCCTAAAGACATCTAAAATGTAGTCATTTATGATCATTAGACTCATATGATTCGAACGATCTCAACTCTCAAAATGCCTTTTATGGGTGCTTACCGTTGTGAGAGGTGCAAAAGGTTCTTTCCTTAGTGCAAAGTCTAAGTTCATACAACCAAATACTATATGTAAGTGTATTTTCTTATTCCTTGAAATTAATTTCACTAAACATGAGTGTAGAATGTATTTAACAGATATTGTGATAACAAAGATAAATTACCTAAATATAAAACAAAAATAAAATAAAATAAAACAAGCTCACATAAATATTCATAAGTAAACAAATAAATTCAAAATAATGGTTAGTTCCCCTCAAGATACCAAGCACAACATTAATATCAAGTCTTTGGACAATAATATTAACTGTAAGTGGTACTCTTGTTGTAGCAATCAAACATTGACAATAAACTATGTCAAACAATAGGCTAATCTTTGGACTAACGTATTGCTCACATAAAATACCTTATAATTGTCACACATTTATCGCTACAGTTGTCTTTGTAATTCTGCCAAATATTAACTTTCCTTTGGGCCAATTAATAAACGCATGAATTACAAAAACTAATAATTATCTTAATATTTTAAATAAACTAATCTACACAAAAGCGGTCACTTTGGTGACATTATGTTTCATTTAATCCATTAAAATATTAGACATTCGAAGCCCAAATATGAATTTAATTGTTTCAAAATATTTTGCTTAATTTTGTCTTTCAATTGAAATAAAGATAACCAAAGTAATAATAAATTTGAATAAAGGTAAACCTCATATCAAGATATCAGACACACCATTTGTAACCCCCTCGTCTCGGTCCAGACGTTTGACTGGTCCAAGTAGGCTGCACGGGGAAAACCGATGTGAAACCCGTTAAGGTCCCACCTCGGTTAGCAACCCTAGAAAATTTCTTTTATTTAAATCTTGTCTAAAGGCATATTATTTCCTAAGTGATCACGACAGCGGAAAACATTATGAGGTAAAAGCAACCAAGCCAAAAAAACATGATAAACAGCCAATTTTACACTTACAGAGCAGGCCGTATCGATACACCAATCAAGGATATCGATACGCCTTGACCAATTCAACTGCCTTCAGTCAACACAAGAAGACCGTATCGATACAGCCTTTGAGCGTATCGATACGCCCTTCTCAGTCAACATCTCGCGGTCAATGAGACAAAACTGTACCGATACGCCTAGAGCCCATACCGATACGCCAAAGACTCGTGAAAATCTCAGAATTCCAGTGAGCTTTGGGCGTACCGATACACCTCCGAGTATCGATACCCCTGGCCAATTATGTGTCCCGGAGTGTAGGATCATATCGATATGGCCCTTAGGCGTATCGATACGCCCTGCACTTCAAGACACCAATTGGCAGCAAAACAACACAAGACTCAACACTAAATTCATTTTAAGACTTCCCTAGCCACATACAAGCATTCATACATCCTTCAACAACCAAGATATCAACATACATGGCATTCAAAATGAACAAGAATCATACATCGAAAGGATTCATATGTTTACTCAAAAGGAGACATACTTTGCACTTAAGATACATGCCTTAGAAACAAAATATATAGGCATTCATGACATGCATAATAAGCAAGATTTACAATTCAAACAAAGCTTCCAAAAGCCAAACCAACATCAACATACATCAAAGCTCAAATCAACAACACCTATCCCATTGCTTGACTATTACAATCTACAATTTAAAGTTCATACTTGAGCTAACCAAAAGCGACACTTGGAGGCCCTTCCTTGCCCTTGCTACCTACAAGCTACTGATTTGCATTGTCAAACTAAAAAGAATGTAAGCATAAAAGCTTAGTGAGAGTAAGCTCATAAAACAAACCTCGACAATGCAGATACCAAGCATGAGCAACAACCAAGATAGAACGCATGATCTTACCTCTGATCCACAAGAGCAAAAATATACATGATGATGAACATATAATCAACTTTATGCCATGATCAACAACTCATAAGTCAAACACACGAAGGTACATATAACAATGTATTAACAACATCATATATCAATCCATATTGGAATCACATTTCATATCATATTGGCACCTAGCTATGACTCGAATACGCGGATTACATTCAACAACAACATTACCTCGGTGGGATTACACTCATCACCGGACCTTGCATGGATGGGATTTCACTCATCATCACATACCCTGCAGATGAGATTCCATTCATCATTAGGTATAATATAAATATTTCCGGTGGAATATTACATCACCGTACTCCTCCTTGATGGCTTAACGCCACCAATACCACACGCGAATTTGACTCTTGTGTGCACACTAAACATCCTAATGATCGATCATTGTACCCAAGCATACTAGTGCCAATATTAAACACAATCCATAACCTTTCACAACATCATTTCATATCAACTTCCGTGCTAAGCACGTACTCACCGTGATCACTATCATGCACAATTCACAATCCAAACCACATGCATAACAATGCATCAAACCATGCCTCAACAACATGTATAACACAATATACATAACTACCATAAACACAATTAAACAAGAGGCATAACAAGCGATTAGGAGTTCAACCAAAAGTTTCCTAAACTAAGCTTGAGATTAGGCAACCTTTTTAATCTCAACTCTAGGTGGGTTTACCAAGCCCAACCTAGGTCCACATACTTGAACCAATATTTAAGAACTATTTGAAAACAATTACCACTCACCGACCACTCCAATTAGCACAAACCGACTAGCCTACCAAGCATCCAAGTTTCCGGATTCGAGCCCGAAGCTTCTCCATTGTTTTCTCTTGCTTCTAACCATTCAGAAACAACACATTAACCTCAAAATCAGCCACAAACCCAAAGATTAACACCAACACACAAATCCACTACAATTTCTCACAATACAAAGCCAAGTTAATCCTCCAAATTCTCATTTTCGTTCTTCCACAAAAACCCATCAAAATTCAACAATGTAGTCATCCAAAGCACTCTTAAAAATGTTCAAAACACTACCCAAACATAATATAACCATCAACCCCCAATTTCCAACATCAAACACACCCACAACTAACCCTAAAACCCTTCCAAGAACCCCTCAAAACCCAAATCCGAAAATCAATTTAAAACAATGTAAAAATCTAGTATGTTGGATCCCTTGGGTTAATATTAACTTATCTATTATCAAGGAATAAAAAATTCAAGCAATGGATGGTAAAGTTTGCATCTTTTTCTTTCAAAACCCAAAAACACAAAACTCTAAATAGTGGATTTTAATGAAAACTAAAAGTATGGGAAGAAAGAGGAAGTTGAGGATAAAAAGAATTTGTTGTTACCTTTGCAAGAGTTCCAAAATTGAAGGCAAGATTTGATGGAAAAGCAAAATGGGAGAAGGGAGGATAAAGTTCACGTTCAAAAGAATAGAAAGGGGAAGAAGATGGTGAAATGGGGTTTTATTTTTGTTTTATTTTATTGGGCTATTTCAAAAATCCCCAATTATACAATTTTGCCATTAATGAGATGGCAAACTCATTAATTCCAAAATCCATGGGATTTGATTTCCAAAACAATTTAAGTCCAACATAAAATAATTGTTTTGAAAATACGAAGCCCAAATATTAATTTATTATTTTAATTGTAAAACCGAAACCCGAAACATTATTTTAATATTATTTTCATCCGACCCCCAAACCCGGGTGTTACAACTCTCCCCCACTTAAGGAAATTTCGTCCCTGAAATTTATCAGACATGAAGAGTCACTGAAACTGCTCCTCCACACTTCCCTTTTCTTCCCACCACAACATTTTAACCAACCCGATAGACTTACCACACAACAATAGATATCTGATGCTAAGATCTCAACTGGTTCTCAATTGCATGTCAATTTTAAACTCAACTCAATCTCTTCGCAACATAGCATGAGACAGACCTGACACACATTTCCGAATCATAGATACATGGAACACATCACGAACCCCTTTCTAACTCTGGTGGTAACCGCAACAAATAAACAACAGAACTAGCCCAATTCACAATCTCATATGGCACCGTATGAAAACTTGACCCCTAACTTTCTCTGACTGACCATCTGACTTCAACAGGTAACCAAACACTATGCAGATGTCTTCAAAAATCTAGTTGAAATCTCGAATTCCAGTCGGTCACTATCGATTTCAAGACACTGTACGACTCACACTCTTGCTAAGGCACGACTCCACCATGTTACACAAGGTACAAGTAACGTGAACATGTATAAAATGAGCACACTCGGTGCAACTATCATTGTTTACTCAGCTAAGTTCTCACGGAGGAAATCGAAGGCGAATCAGACACAAGGTCCCTCAAATCTATTACCCACTTTCATTACGAATCTTCTACGACTGTAACAAACTAGAAGAAAACTGATGCTTGGCCTTGACACGCTGGCAATTTACACACTTACTCTCATACTGAACCACATCATCCATCAACTCAATCCAGAAGTACTCATCTTCAAACCACAATACGTCTTTATACTACTCAGATGCAATACAATGAACTGTCGTGCTTTGGCCAAAACAATACGTCTCAGAACACTACGTCATTCGGCACAACTATTCTATCTCTAAAAGAAAAACTCTATCATCTCTGAAACTGTCTTCTAGAGGTCCTCCTACTTCTATGCCTTGCACGTGACGTGCCAAGAACCTGTCTTGCAACTGTTTCTCTTCAAGCATCTGACTCAAAGTAGGTTTAACCTGAAACTTGGCCGCAGAACCACTATCATTTGTCAAACTGAATCCAGGAAACAACTCGCAACTCGACTGCCCAAACTAACAACAAATATAACTCGAAGCATCAGTTACAACATTGACTCTCTTCGGATGGTACTCAATCTTGAGATTACGGTCCTCAAGCAATTCTAACAACTTATGTTGTTCAAGTTTCAACCCTTCACAAGTCGTCAAATATTTCAAGTTCTGATGATAAGTATATATATACATTGTGCATTTCTTACTATACATGCTTTGTCTCTAAGTCTTCGAAGCAATTACAACTGCAGTTAACTCTATGTCTTGTGTCGGATAATTTTTTTCATGTACTTTCTACTGTCTCGACGAATAGGCCACAAATCTTCTGTCTTGCATAAGCACACAACCTAACCCTACATGTAACGCAATCACTATGGTTCACAAATTCTTTCCCTGATATAGGCTGGATCAAGGTTGAAGCTTTCATCAAAGTTTCTTTCGGTTTCTCGAGGGCTCGTTGTCTTGAATCTGACCACACAACTAAACATTCTTCTGTAGCAATCTGTCCATGGAGAAGCTATCTTCGAAAGGCTATTTACAATTCCCCGAAAGTAACAATGCTAGACCTAGGAACTATAGATACCTATCACTGTCTTCGGTTTCTTCCATCTCACATCTTCTTCTGTCTACATAGGATTTACCCTAATACACTCGGCTAATCTACATGTCCTTGGAGAACATCTTCCTTGACTCGGAGTTCACGTTTGCTCAACTTGGCATACAACTGATTCTCTAATAGGATCTACAACACTAACTCCAAAGCTTGTCATGATCTTCCTCGGTACTTGAATATACCCATGTATCATCTATGAGAACTACTACAATTGATCAAGGAGCTCAGAAAGTATTCTGCTCGACATCTCTATAAAAGTAACTAACACACTAGTTAAACAAAACGACATAACCCAGAACTCAAAGTGATCACATCTTGCCCCGAAAGCTGTCTTCGGTACATCAACTTCTCTAACTTTCAACTGGTAGTAATCGGATCTCAAATTAATCTTGAAAAGACTAAAGCACCCCTCAACTGATCAACAAACCACCGACGTTCAGAAATGGATACTACTCATTTACTGTCAATTGTTTCAACTACCTGTAATCTAAACACATTCTCGTATAGTCATCTCTCTTCTTCACAAATTTCATTGTCGTACTCTAAGATTATGTAATAGGCCTAATGAATCTAAGGTCTAACAAAATCTCGTAGTTGATTCTTCAACACTCTCAATTCTTTCGGGAATCATAAGATACAGAGCGAACAAAACATGAGCAAACTCGAAGATGGTATCAATAATATACTCTTCTTCCCTATCAAGAGACAAACCGGGAATTCTTACAAACACTTCTAGGAAAATCACAAACTATTCTAACATTCTGCGGTCTAATCTTCATTCAAAAATCAAATTCATCACATTTGCTAGGCAAGCATGTCAACTAAACTCAATCAACCTTTGACCTCATAAAGCTGGATCAACATTCAATAAGAAGTTCACATCCTCACCTACCACTACAGTCTCACAAAAATCTGCAACTTCAAAGCAAATCTCTCTTTGTCTCAACGTATACCCTAGCTTTGTGTTCTACGAGCAAAACCATGCCAAAAGTTACATCAAAACCGTAAAAAGACAATTACTTCACATCTACTAGAAACACATAACCCTGAACAATCAACAAACATCTTATGCATATCTTTCTGACCACCACTATCTCACCAGAAGGTCTACTCACATGCGTCCCTACGTCTAAGGTCTCAACAGGTATATCAAATTTCTTTGTATGCTCCCACAAAAGGACGAATCCGTAGAAATCGCAACTTCACATGTACACAACTGATAGTTTTCGGTTCTCTTGTTCTCAGGTTGGCCCTTCAAACATAACCTAACTCTTCATAACCGTTCTTAGAGCATCTCGAAACCTCAAAATTCAGTTCTGATCACACACAAACAATCATGCTGGAACTTGTTCTATAACATCGGTCCCGACGACTCAAAACATCCCACTACCAAACAACCTGAAGTTAAAGCTCAATACTTCCTTCTCGGCTCAACTATATCGGAAGCGACTTCATCTCTCCTTCTTGCTGGAAGACAACTCAGACGCACACTGGCCCAAACGCACAAATCGATTCCCACTCACGGATACTGACCGACTGTCTTGTATTAAAACCATAGGCCAAACCCCAACGATCATTAACTAACATTTCTGAGTTTCAGATTACCTACACGAGACCCTTACATTGATCTCGCCAAAAGAACTAAGGTACTCATACCTACCTCTAGCACTTCACCGGGCACATTCAACTTTGCATGCTTGCTAACAACATACGGAAGTACAAATTCAGAATTAACCGGAGGAAACAAACTCAAAATTGTACCAAGGGCTTATCTACTATAACATCGATACCACTCTGACTCCCACTCATAGGCCTTCACCTCTTTTTACCAACTAATACCAGAATTGATCACATCGTCCCTCATCAACAGGAATCGGCCCACATACCTACTACTCAAACAAACAAATTGTACCTCAACTCCGGTACAACCATACCTCCTTGACTATAGCGATGAACTCCCTCAACATCATCCACATCTTCAGAAACCACAGCTCCCACTAACCGATTTACGGCCCACGCCTTACTTACCAAAAAGCAATAAATCAACAACAACAACAAATTTACATACAAACTGGGTTAGCAAAGGAAAGGGTCCAAGTGGCTCAAGTATGATTCCCTCACTTAAAATCTTTTTTTCCGATGTAATAGAAGCAATGAGACTCTACTCAGCATGCTTCAAATAACATATATTCACAATCAAACAATCACACATCACAACATACTCGATAAACAAGCAACATGCTTACATGGCAAACAAACACCGTGCAATTACAATACAAAAATTTAAACTTACCTCACTTACCTGCCCGAGGTCTCGGTAACCTCAGGCTCTGATACCAACAAATGTAACCCCCTCGTCCCGATCTAGACGTTTGACCGGTTCGAGTAGGCAACATGAGGAAAACTGATGTGAAACCCGTTAAGGTCCCACCTCGGTTAGCAACCCTAGAAAATTTCTTTTCTTTAAATATTGTCTAAAGGCATATTATTTCCTAAGTGATCACGACATTGGAAAATATCACGAGGTAAAAGCAACCAAGCCAATACAACATGTTAAACAACCCATTTTACACTTACAGAGCAAGCTGTATCGATACACTAATCAAGGGTATCGATACGCCTTGACCAAGTCAACTGCCTTCAGTCAACACGAGAAGACCGTTTTGATACAGCCCTTGAGCGTATCGATACGCCCTTCTCGGTCAATGAGACAAAACTGTACCGATACGCCTAGAGCCCGTACTGATACGCCAAAGACTCGTGAAGATCTTAGAATTCCAGTGAGCTTTGGGCGTATCGATACACCCCCGAGTATCAGTACCCCTGGCCAATTATGTGTCCCAAAGTGTAGGACCATATCGATACAACCCTTAGGCATATCGATACGCCTTGCACTGCAAGACACCAACTGGCAGCAAAACAACACAAGACTTAACACTAAATGTATTTTAAGACTTCCCTAGCCACATACAACCATTCATACATCCTTCAAAAAACCAAGATATCAACATACATGTCATTCAAAACGAACAAGAATCATGCATCGAAAGGATTCATATGTTTACTCAAAAGTAGACATACTTTGCACTTAAGATACATGCCTTAGAAACAAAACATATAGGCATTCATGACATGCATCATAAGCAAGATTTACAATTCAAACAAAGCTTCCAAAATCCAAACCAATATCAACATAAATCAAAGCTCAAATCAACAGAACATATCCCATTGCTTGACTATTACAATCTACAATTTAAGGTTCATACTTGAGCTAACCAAAAGCGACACTTGGAGGCCCTTCCTTGCCCTTGCTACCAACAAGCTACTGATCTGCATTGTCGAACAAAAAGGAGCGTAAGCATAAAAGCTTAGTGAGGGTAAGCTCATAAAACAAACCTCGACAATGCAGGGTCCAAGCACGAGCAACAACCAAGATAGAATACATGATCTTACCTCTGATCCACAAGAGCCAAAATATACATAATGCATGAACATATAATCAACTCCATGCCATGATCAACAACTCATAAGTCCAACACACGAAGATACATATAACAATGTATTAACAACATCATATATCAATCCATATTGGAATCACATTTCATATCATATTGGCACCTAGCTAAGACTCGAATACGCGGATTACATTCAACAAAAACATTACCTCGGTGGGATTACACTCATCACCGGACCTTGCATGGATGGGATTCCACTCATCATCACATGCCCTACGGATGGGATTCCACTCATCATCGCGTATAATATAAACATTTCCGGTGGAATATTACGTCACCGTACTCCTCCTTGATGGCTTAACGCCACCAAGGCCACACGCGAATTTGACTCTCGTGTGCACACTAAACATCCTAATGATCAATCATTGTACCCAAACATACTAGTGCCAATATTAAACACAACCCATAACCTTTCACAACATCATTTCATATCAACTTCCGTGCTTAGCACGTACTCACCATGATCACTATCATGCACAATTCAAAATCCAAACCACATGCATAACAATGCATCAAATCATGCCTCAACAACATGTATAACACAATATACATAACTACCATAAACACAATTAAACAAGAGGCATAACAAGCAATTAGGAGTTCAACCAAAAGTTTCCTAAACTAAGCTTGAGATTAGGCAACCACTCTAATCTCAACTCTAGGTGGGTTTACCAAGCCCAACCTAGGTCCACATGCTTGAACCAATATTTAAGAACCATTTAAAAATAGTTACCACTCACCGACCACTCCATTTAGCACAAGCCGACTAGCCTACCATGCATCCAAGTTTCTGGATTCGAGCCCGAAGCTTCTCCATTGTTTTCTCTTGCTTCTAACCATTCAAAAACAACACATTAACCTCAAAATCAGCCACAAACCCAAAGTTTAACACCAACACACAAATCCACTACAATTTTCACAATACAAAGCCAAGTTCATTCTCCAAATTCTCATTTTCGTTCTTCCACAAAAACCCATCAAAATTCAACAATGTAGTCATCCAAAGCACTCTTAAACATGTTCAAAACACTACACAAACATAGTATAATCATCAACCCCCAATTTCCAACATCAAACACACCCACAACTAACCCTAAAACCCTTCCAAGAACCCCTCAAAACCCAAATCCGAAAATCAATCTAAGACAATGTAAAAATATAATATGTTGGATCCCTTGGGTTAATATTAACTTATCTATTATCAAGGAATCAAAAACTCAAGCAATGGATGGTAAAGTTTGCATCTTTTTCTTTCAAAATCCAAAAACACAAAACTCTAAATAATGAATTTTAATGAAAACTAAAAGTATGAGAAGAAAGAGGAAGTTGAGGACAAAAAGAATTTGTTGTTACCTTTGCAAGAGCTCCAAAAATGAAGGCAATATTTGATGGAAAAGCAAAATGGGAGGAGGGAGGGTAAAGTTCACGTTCAAAAGAATAGAAAGGGGAAGAATATGGTGAAATGGGGTTTTGTTTTTGTTTTATTTTATTGGGCTATTTCAAAAATCCCCAATTTTACAACTTTGCCATTAATGAGATGGCAATCTCATTAATTCCAAAATCCATGAGATTTGATTTCTAAAACAATTTAAGTCCAACATAAAATATTTGTTTTGAAAATACGAAGCCCAAATATTAATTTATTATTTTAATTATAAAACCAAAACACGAAATATTATTTTAATATTATTTTTATCCGATCCCCAAACCCGAGTGTTACACCATTAATATTTCATCTTTGGACAAAATATTTACTTGCAAGTTATATCTTGGTACAATAATCAAACATTGATAATAAGAATATGTCAAACAAAAATCTTCCTTTGGGCTGATTTATTGTTCACATATAAAACTAAATAATTAACACATGTTTATTACAGTAGTTGCACATATAATAATGTTAATTATTAACCTTCCTTTGGGCCGATTAATACTAACATAATCCAAATTACATGCACAAAATCTTCTATGTTTTAAAATAAAATAATTTTCACAATAGATGTCACTTTGGTGACTTAATGTTTCAATTAAATTATTTAAAATATATACAATAAATATACCAATATCCAAATTTAAAATTTTTGTAACAGTCAAAACTAAAATTTCTGATAACACTTAAGTTTCTAAAATAACCCAAAATAAAGTTATCTAAATGGGGCTATCAGAAATCGAAAAACCGAAATCTTTGAATGTTTATCAAATTAAATTTATTAAGCATACATTTACCAAAATAAAACTTGAATTCAAAACAACCAATCTTTAACTTTAAAGCCAAAATTAAGTATCATACAGATAAGTAATTCATATAATAATCACAAAAATTTTAATAAATTCATAATAACCTAATGATCAAAAATGAAATTATTGATCAAACTGAATTAAATATATACTAAATCAAAAAATAATTGCAGAGAAACAAATTATCTTGAATTGTGCAGAAACATCAAAACCTAATTGTCTTGAATTGCTAAAGATAATTGCCCTGAATAGCAATTGTCATGATTCGCAATAATTTCTTTCTTTTTAATGCAGCGATAAAGAAACCAAAAATTTTTCTTATTCAATCAAAACCCTAAATTATTATAATTGAAACTTGACAGTAAAAAAATATATGCATAAATTCGATCAGACATAAAAGTAGATCGATAGCACATATTATCATTCTAAAAAAATATTCTTGATGATCTAATATGACGAGGCTCTAATAAAACTTGGTAGAACCAAACCGTAATAGATATGAAATCTAAACCTAGAATCTATCAAGTCAAATCATCAAGAACAATAAATCGAAAGCGGAAGCGTACCTGAATTAATCGATAGATGACAACCTTGAATCCTTTGATAAAGATCGCTTAAAAGGTGGTTGTAATCTTCCAAGAAGATAGGTTAGCTTTTACCGTAAAAACTCTCTGAGGATGACAAAAGTAATACAAGTTAACATATTTCTTGGGGACCACTACCTCTTTATATAGTTGATTATTAAATCAACTATTAAATATTTATAACTATGTCCCTCATTGAATTATAAATATATCTTACGGCATCTACACTTTTATTTCCATGACACTTTAATACCTATGACACACCTAACATAATTGGTCACTTGATTTTGTGTCATACTTTATAATAGCAACATGCATTTTACATATATACCCACAATAGCGGATTGTAATCGAACACAATTATTAGGACTATAAATATGTAGTGAGTGTTAGTGTGCAAAGTGTACAAAAAAAAAACAAGAAAAAGAGTGAGTGTGTGATCGTGAGAAAGAAATAACAATAGGAAAGAGTGAGTGAAAGTTAAGAAATAGCAATAACTATTCATTGTATGCATTGTGTGTTCCTGAAGTAAAAATATAGTGAGATAAATTATATCGAGTGCTCACCAACGCTTCCAACAAGTGGTATCAGAGCCAAGTTCGAGTTCAAGTTCAAGCCACGGGGAGATTAAGAACGTGATTCGGCCCCAAATTTCGAGATTGACCAAGACAAATTATGACAATTGAAGTATTCAGATGAAGGCGATACTCGGTTCTCAAGATTGTTGGGACATCGTTGCAAAAGGATACATCGAGCCGAAAAATGCGGCAGCAGAAGCGGCTCTAACCAATGAAGAAAGAAGAGCAGTAAGGGATGCTCGTAAAAAAGACCAAATGGCGTTATATTACATTTTCCAAGCAGTAGATGAATCTAACTTTGAAAAAAACGCAGAAGTAGCAACAGCGAAGCAAGCATGGGAAACTCTGCAGAAATCACTCCAAGGAGTTGAAAAAGCAAAGAAGGGTATGACTTTAATCACTCAGAGTCGAATTTGAAATGATGAAAATGAAAAACACGTAAAGCATAGATGACTATGTTAACCGTGTGAAAGTCATAGCAAATGAAATGAAAAAAATGGCGATACGCTCGGCGAGGTCAGATGGATAGAGAAAATTGTACGATCGTTTTCATATAAATTTTAATATGTGGTCGTTGCAATTGAAGAATCAAAGAATTTAACTTAAATGACTATCGGTAAGCTTGTGGGATCACTCAAAGCACGTGAGCAGAAAATAAAACTAAATGAAGAGATAGAAAATCTGGAGCAAGTCCTACAAAGAAGGTTGCACGTTAACAAAGGCAAAATGAGTAGCAACTATGCAAGAGGTAGAGGAAACTATGGTGGATATAGTGGAAGAGGAACATGTGGACGTGGAGGTCGTTCATATGTTAGCAACCAAATAAGTGAAAATTACCAGACACCAGGTCGTGGACAAGTATATAGATGCGAGGAAGAGGCAAATATCAACAAGAAGATAAATCTCAAGTACAATGTTATAATTGCAACAAATATGATCATTACAGCTACGAGTGTAGATTATCTCCAAATCAGGAAGTAAAATGTTATATAGCAGCAACTGAAGAAGATAATACCGAAGAATCTCATGTATTCCTCACTTATAAAAGAAATGAAGAATCAAAAGAAAATATATGGTATCTTGATAATTGTGCCAAAAATTATATGTGTGGTCGAAAGGAGTTTTTTGTTGCGTTAGACGAAACAATCCATGGACGAGTAATTTTTGGTGACGACTCGCACAAAAATGTCAAAGGCAAGGTCAAAGTCATGAATACTCAGAAAAATATAAAAAAGAAATACATATCAGACGTTTACTATGTACCAGCTATGAAAAGCAACATCACCATTCTTGACCAACTTGTAGAAAAAGGATATGAAGTGCATATGAAAAATCGTTCGCTTGCCATAAAAAATAATAATGGAGAATTAGTTGCCTAAGTCAATATGACGAGGAATCGTCACTTCACTATTGACATCAAGTCAGGAGAAGTAAAGTGCATGAAGACTGCAATCAAGGACGATTCGTGGTTGTGGCACTTGAGGTATGGACATCTTGGATTTTCTGGCTTGAAGTTATTGTCAAGAACAAAGATGGCGAATGGATTACTAGAAATCAACCCTCCAAATCAATTGTGCGAGGCCTGCATCAAAAGAAAACAACACAGACAAAGCTTTGAAATTGGAAAATCTTGGTGAGCTAGAAGACCATTGGAGATTGTACACAATGACATAGTCGGTCCTTTCGACATACCATCACTTAGAGGAAACAGGACTACCTGACTTTTATTGATGATTATAACAGAAAGTGTTGGGTATATGTTCTTAAACAAAATTCAGAAGCATTGGATAAGTTCAAAGAATTTAAAGCAATGGTGGAAAAGCAAAGCGGCCAATACTTAAAAAATATTATGATCTGATAGAGGAGGCGAGCATACAATAAAGTTATTAGAAGATTTCTGCAAGGAGCATGACATCATTCATCAGTTGATAGTTAGATACACACCTCAACAAAATGGAGTTGCAGAAAGAAATAATCACACTATTCTTGACATGGCAAGGAGCATGGTAAAGGGCAAGCATCTACCAAGAAATTTTTGGGTCGAAGCAGTTCAATGTGCAGTTTACTTGTTAAATTGTTGCCCAACAAAGAGTGTGAGGAACATGACGCCGAACAAAGCATGAAGTGGTAAAAAACTAAGAATTGGCCATCTCAAGATTTTTGGATGCATTGCATATGCCCACGTACCTGAGCAGATAAGAAGGAAGTTTGATGAAAGATGAGAGAAATGCATTTTCATCGGTTATGATGAACGATGTAAGGCTTACGGACTCTACAATCCACTCACCAAGAATATGATAATCTCAAGAGATGTTGAGTTCGATGAAACGGAATACTTGAGATGGAGTTCAGAAGAAAAGAAAGTTGACGTACCATTTTTTAACGAAGATAAAGAAGATGATGACTTCATCAACCAAGATGAACAAGGTGATGATCAAAGTCCTCAACAAAATCTGACTGAACCGTCTTCATCAAGAAACAACAGAACAAAGAATCTTGAAGTCCAACTGACTGAAGTTCGAAGATCTATAAGGGAGAGAAGTGTTCTAGAAAGGTACAAGGATTACGAAACTCAAAATATTTCACTTTTCTGTTTACTTGTAAGCATTAATCTAATAACATATAAAGAAGAAATTGAAGATGACAAGAGGAAGAATGCCATAAACGAAGAAATTGCATCAATAGAATGAAATGACACGTTGGAGCTTACAAGCCTACCAGAAGGACATAATCCAATTGGAGTCAAGTGGGTGTACAAGACGAAGACAAATAAAGAAGGACAAGTAGAGAAATACAAGGTGAGATCAGTTGCCAAAGGCTACAAGCAAAGACGTATTCGCTCCAGTAGCAAGGATTAACACTATCAGACTTCTCACAGCAGTTGCAACACAAAACAAAAGGAAGATTTATCAGATGGATGTGAAGTCGACATTTTTAAATGGCTACCAAGAAGAAGAAGTTTATATTGAGCAACCACTTGGATACATTAAACAAGGACATGAAGATAAGGTCTACCGCTTGAAGAAATCCTTATATGGATTGAAGCAAGAAGCAAGAGCATGGAACACAAGAATAGATGAATATTTTTAGAAGAATGGGTTCATAAATAGTCCATACGAACATAGCTTATATACAAAGAAAAATAAAGATGGTGATATCATGATCGTGTGCTTATACGTGGACGACATGATCTTCACTGGACACAACCCACACATGTTTCAAGATTTTATGTAAGCTATGACTAAAGAATTTGAAATGAAAAATATTGGCGAGATGTCATACTTTCTTGGGGTTGAAGTGAAGCAAATGGAAGAAGGAATTTTCTTATCCCAAAAGAATTAGGCCGAGCAAATCTTAAGCAAATTCAGAATGAAAGATTGCAAGCCGGTAGCCACTCCAGCAGAAACAAGCATGAAATTAAGTGTTGATTCAACAAGAGAGCCAATGAATCCAACATTGTTCAAAAGCATTATTGGGAGTTTGAGGTATCTAACTATCACACGACCAGACATAACATCCACTTTGGGATTGGTAAGCAGATTCATGGAGAATCCAAAACAAGATCATTGGATTGCAGCAAAGAGAATTTTGAGATATGTTAAAGGTATGTTGGATCATGGATTATTCTATAAGCATTCACAAAATTCGAAGTTAGTTGGATATTCCGACATTGATTACGGGGGAGACATAGATGATCGAAAGAGTACTTCTAGATACTTATTTAATATCATCTCCATAACATTTTCATGGTCATCAAAGAAGCAACAAACGGTACCTCTCTCAACATGTGAAGCAGAATACATAGCCGCTGCATCGTGCACCTGTCAAGCAATTTGGTTGAAAAATATTTTGGATGAGCTATATTTTGCACAAGAAGGACCAACTACAATATATGTTAACAACAAGTCCACTATATCTCTTGCAAAGAATGACATCTCCCATAGCCGAAGTAAGCATGTCGATACAAAGTATCACTTCATGTGAGAGAATGTGAATAACAAAACTATGGAGCTAGTCTACTACAGAACTGAAGATCAATTGGCCAAAGGTCCCAGATATGTAACTGCTCAAGACATCATCTTACCACCTTCTGTGGAAATCGTTGATAATACATAGCATATAGCCAGCCTAACCGAACCAATTGATTTGTGTATTGGATTACAAATCGAGAGAAATAGAGGATACAATATAAAAACGTCAAAGAACTTTCAACATTTTTACGAAGCCGTTGAAAGTAGAAATAATTTACAGACTAAAAGAAAATAATCAACTTTGAGGGGGAGTGATGAAAATCAAACTTAATTAAAACAAATCAATGCTGGAGACATAAAGGAACTCTCTGGAAACATATAGAACATGTCGAAAACAATGTGGCAGTAGCTAGAAATTTCAAGAATCCTTAACATCTAAGGAAATGGTAATTGAAAGCAACATGGAAACTCCTCCATGAAGCCCAAGAATCATGTTGTAATTTCTAGAGAAATTTAAGATTGTCTTTAATATTATTTAATTAGTTTCTAGAATTTGTTTAGGTCGGTTATTAGGACTATAAATATGTAATGAGTGTTAGTGTGCAAAGTGTAAAAAACAAGAAAAAGAGTGAGTGTGTGATCGTGAGAAAGAAATAACAATAGAAAAGAGTGAGTGAAAGAAATAAAAATATAGTGAGATAAATTATATTGAGTGCCCACCAACGCTTCCAACATTACTTTGCTCATCCAAACCTTCGTATTTAGTGATGATTAATACAACTTAGGGTGAAATAGCTAATTAACACTGAATAAGAAGAAATGATAAATTGTGATGGCCAAAAGAGGTCAAATAGAGATATGTAACTTAAAATTATCCAAATTGATAGTATATTTGCAATCCATGTATATACCTTGTTTGAAGAACATGAGACTTCAGGGAGGTAGATATTAAGTGTTGCACTGGGTTGACTTTTCGGAGACCTTGAATCCGAAGGTAGGTACAACAAGAACCTTTTTATTAGGGAAGAGAGAAAATTCTTTGATTCGTTCAAATATAAGACTTTTTTGACGAAGAAGAACAACCATTCAATATTAAAGTAAATCTGAACAACACAAACAAATGTCGTCAAGACCCAGAACAAAAAGGCTAACAAAAAGCTCAAGAAAAAGAGCATAAAAATAGAAACATTTCAAATGTAGAATTGGTGGCCAGCCGAGAAGCAATCAGAGTTTGAGGCTTAAGGGGTAGGAAGGTGGTACCATACGCCTGGATCGACAAAAGATCCACCAAATGTGGATCTTGATAGCAAATACTGAGGGCACTGATGTGAGCTCCAAGGGTTGAGCTGACATAGACGATGAAAATAAGGCCGTAAAGGTTGTTTGAGACTAAAAACTTCTCCCCGGAGCAACACTTGAAAGTATTAGGACTTTTGACGAAGACTCAAAAGGAGGGGCAAAGCCCTAAAAGCCACAAACTGATCGGCCAAAAAGAGGGCTGACTACATGCATATCCTCTCGCTATCAAAGTATTCAGAACAAAAAACCAAAAAGAAGGAACCAAAACCATAAGAAATATGGGGCTAGAGAGAACAGACGGCCCAAAGACCCCCACCAGATCTCCTCAATCCTAAGCTCCAGAGAAAGCCAAACAACCTCATCTCAAAAATAGCTTCGTTCTTGGATCATGACCACCAAGGAAGGTGGTTCCCAATGAACCCACTATAGAGAAGCATCAAAAACAGTTATAAAAAAGAAAACAAATTTGATGGTCTGAAGAAGAGAAAAAAAAAAGGAGGATGGGGTACGGAGACATCTATCAAGAAAAACACATCTGACCATCGAAAAGAAAAAAAACTCAAAGGATTTGAAAGTAGAGATGAAAATCTTTAGGATTTTTTGACATGACATTCAAGTATAAGACTACGGCCTTGTTTGGCAATTAGCGGATAGCTGATAGCGGATAGTGGATTACATTAGCAGATAGCTTATTGCATTAGCTGATTTGACTAGCGAATTGTATTAGCTGATTGTATGAAAGTGTTTGGTAAAATTAACTGATAGCTGATAGCTATTAGATCATTTAAACAAGCAAAATGACATAAGGACATGATTATATTCAATACTTGTTTAAATAGTTTATTAGTTATCAATATTTTGTATCTAATTATTATTAATTAGATCTATAAAACTATTTTTAATATATCTTTTCTAAACATATTTAAATGATTTATATATTAATTTATTAATAATATAATTATTTTAATATAATTTAATATAATTATATAATCATTTCAAGATTGTTGGGACATCGTTGCAAAAGGATACATCGAGCCGAAAAATGCGGCAACAGAAGCAACTCTAACCAATGAAGAAAGAAGAGCAGTAAGGGAAGCTCGTAAAAGAGACCAAAGGGCGTTATATTACATTTTCCAAGCAGTAGATGAATCTAACTTTGAAAAAATTGCAGAAGTAGCAACCGCGAAGCAAGTATGGGAAACTCTGCAAAAATCACTCCAAGGAGTTGAAAAAGCAAAGAAGGGTACGTCTTCAATCACTCAGAGCCGAATTTAAAATGATGAAAATGAAAATCACGGAAAGCATAGATGACTATGTTAACCGTGTGAAAGTCATAGCAAATGAAATGAAAAACAATGGCGAAACGCTCGGCAAGGTCAGAGGGATAGAGACAATTGTATGATCGTTTTCATGAAAATTTGAATATGTGGTCGTTGCAATTGAAGAATCAAAGAAGTTAACTTAAATGACTATCGGTGAGCTTGTGGAATCACTCCAAGCACGTGAGCAGAAAATAAAACTAAATGAAGAGATAGAAAATCTGGAGCAAGTCCTACAAAGAAGGTTGCACGTTAACAAAGGCAAAACGAGTAGCAACTATGCAAGAGGTAGAGGAAACTATGGTGGATATAGTGGAAGAGGAACATGTGGACGTGGAGGTCGTTCATATGTTAGCAACCAAATAAGTGAAAATTACAAGACACCAGGTCGTGGATGAGTATATAGATGCGAAGAAGAGGCAAATATCAACAAGAAGATAAATCTCAAGTACAATGCTATAATTGCAACAAATATGATCATTATAGTTACGAGTGTAGATTATCTCCAAATCAGGAAGTAAAAAGCTATATAGCAGCAACTGAAGAAGATAATACCGAAGAATCTCATGTATTCCTCACTTATAAAAGAAATGAAGAATCAAAAGAAAATATATGGTATCTTGATAATTGTGCCAGAAATTATATGTGTGGTCGAAAGGAGTTTTTTGTTTCGTTAGACGAAACAATCCGTGGACGAGTAATTTTTGGTGACGACTCGCACAAAAATGTCAAAGGCAAGGTCAAAGTCATGAATACTCAGAAAAATATAAAAAAGAAATACATATAAGACATTTACTATGTACCGGCTATGAAAAGCAACATCACCATTCTTGACCAACTTGTAGAAAAAGGATATGAAGTGCATATGAAAAATCGTTCGCTTGCCATAAAAAATAATAATGGAGAATTAGTTGCCTAAGTCAATATGACGAGGAATCGTCACTTCACTATTGACATCGAGTCAGGAGAAGTTGTAACCCCCTTAACCCGGCCTAGACGGTTGGCCCGAATTAAGAAAGTCACACGGGGAAAACCAAAGTCAACCCGAAAGTCAACCTTGATTAACGACCCTTTTTTTCTTTTTAAACTTGTCTAGATGCACATTATCCCTAGATATGATCATACAACCAGCATACTCAAAGATCATAACCATCAGAGAACATTCAGGGACCCAATTGCACAAAATAGGACTTTAGGGACCAAATTGTAAATTCTGTAAATTATAAGGACTTAATCCAATTTAAAGTTGCCATCTTGAAATTTATCATCTTTCATGCTTCTCTGTCAAATTTCAGCTCAAACGGACATCTCAAACTCATACAATTGCACAAACAAGTTTCAGGACAAAAATGCAAACATTTCAAAACATATAACCAACAATTTCAGTGCCCAACGGTCGAGTGTTTTGGAACAGGGAAGACCCGTTCTGAAACGCGGGACCGTTCCGCAACAGGTTCCGAAACAGTGCCTGGTAGTGGCATATCCGTTCTGGAACAGTGCCTCTCGTTTCGGAACGCCCAGGCCATTTCAGGCCCCCGTTCCGATACGGTAGCACCTGTTCCGAAACAGGTTTCCCAGATTGCAGAAAATTTGCTGGTTTATCATGCAATTGACCTATCGAACATGCTCCAAACGCAACCAAACTTTACCAGCAAGACATTCAACATACAAGGAACATAATTGCACCAATCAAACATCAACATGGCATCAAACATGAAAATCTCCAATTCTAAAGGCATGCATCCTACTTTTCAAACCATTCAAGCATCAAAATACTAAATTCACTTCATAAAGGCCAATTACATGTTCCAACATTATTAACAACATATATCCAACTTAGGGAGTCCAAAACATCTCCCAAAACATCCACATAGGTCCCTCATTGCCAAATGCCAAAAGCTAATAGTGTTTAAGAAACCTTCACCATACTTGAGCTTAGTTATCCACTTGGTTGCTTGCCCTCCTTGCTGCCATCAATGCACTTTAATGCTCTGCATTATTGGTTTAAGAAAAGAGAGAGAGCGTAAGCAAAAGCTTAGTGAGGAATGCTCATTTAAAACCACACAATAATGCATTTATAAAACTCATTTATAAACCATTCTTCAAGCAACATTTATACATGCTCTTAAACATTTAAAAACAAGCATCTCATGCTTCACTTTCATTACATGTCATATTGGCAACAAGTGATACATTCCACATAAGATCCACACATGGACTATTAAACACCATTGTGATCTTATACTTTCCAAGGACCACACATGGACTTTTAAACACCATTGTGTCCTTAACCCCATGGACTTTTAAACACCATGGCAAGGACCACACAAGGACTTTTAAACACCTTTGTGTCCTTAACAAGAATCTCCCAAGGACTTTTAAACACCTTGGAGTTCTTAAGTAACAAGGCTTACACAAGGAATTTTAACCACCTTGAGCCTTAACCAAGAACCAACCATGGACTTTTAAACACCATGTTGTTCTTAAAATTCACAAGATTCACACAAGGACTTTTAACCACCTTTGTGATCTTAACCAAGAACCATCCAAGGACTTTTAACCACCTTGATGTTCTTAAATATACAAGGCTCACACAAGGACTTTTAACCACCTTTGTGACCTTAACCATCACTTGCCAATATGCATCATTAACATCAATATTCCACTGTTTTAAAGCATTTAAACAAGCCATAAACATCATGCATTTTTAAGCATCAAACCACATTAAAACAATGTTCAAAAACAAGAAACTCTTACCTTGAGCTTCCTTCAACACATGGCTTATAATCTCAGCAAATAAACATGCTAGATATGCTTTCAAAACAGATTTAAAATCATGCAAACAAAACACATTGCATACAACCACATCCATGGCCATCACCAAGAGAGTTTTTCCGAAAACTTACTCTTGAGCTTAGCTAAGTTGCTTAGACTTAAACTAAGCTCCCAAACCTTCAAAACACTGGTTTCAAAGCCGAAAACCAAAATCCACTCACCGATTCCGTTTCGCCTCTTGCCGAAACACCAATCAAGCTTCCAGATCACCACCACTTGGATCCAAAGATGACTCCCCTGTTTTAAACACATCAAAGCAGAGGATTAATGCATCATCATGCATTAATATCTTCAATGAAAGCATCTAAACTCGCTGCTCTCATCCACACCCCATTTTCGGCTACCAAACACAACCGAAAATGCATCCAAACAACTCCACAACATTGCCCAGCCAAGATCCATCAAATCTAAACATCCTTAAACATCATTTAACATCCAAAAAGGATCTAACATCATCCTTATACCTCCAGCTATAACAGATCTACAAGATCACTCCAAAAACAACCAAGAACACAAGCTAAACTTAGGAAATTCAACCTATCCAGGATTGCATTAATTAAAACCCAATTTCTCATCAATTTAACATTCATTTAACATCAAATTGACACCTCAAAACACTGCCCAATCAGATCATACGAAATTTCATCAAAAATCACCAAATCTTGCATTTAAAAGCCAAGATCAATAACTCAACTTAAAAACCATTTATAAAACACAATTTAAGGATTGAGAACTTAGGAATTTCAGTAAAGAACTGAGAGTTTAGAGGAGAAGGACGTTCTTACCTCCAAACTTGAGTTTCTCCCTTTTTAGAATCAAAAAGCTTGAAGATCCAATTAGCAAGTGCAAAGGATTTAATGAAGAGATGATTGAAGATCAAAAGGGAAATGAAATGAGTGATTTAGATGACAAAACCAGAGGGAAAAGTTCTGGAAAAGATGTTTGGTTTGAGAGAAAGATGAGAGAAAATAGAAAATGGATAAGTTAGTTGGAATTAGGAAAATATCTTCCCTCCACTTTTCTTTTGTTTAAAAACCAGAAATAAATCATTTAATATCTTAGAAAAATCTGGAGAAACTCCCTTTGGGTAAATAGCTCCTTAAAGATTCAAAGTTTCAATCCTTTCTAAAACAGTCCCACAGTTTTCAAAAATTACATTTTGGTCACTAGCCCAAAATGTCACCCTTCCAAACCTCATTTGGCAAAATTGATTTCACCTTACTCATATATATATAATAAAAGAGGATTTTAGAACATTTCCCATATTTTTAATGCAACCTAAACTAGGCTTTCCTAAATTCACTCTTTTATATTCGAACCGCACTTTAACCGAACCGGTCCGCGCCCAAAACTTCGAAGCCCAAAACCGGGGCGTTACAACTCTCCCCCCTTAAGAAATTTCGTCCTCGAAATTTACCTGAAGGAAAGAGATAAGGAAACTGCTTCAGCATGTCATCCTTCCGCTCCCACGTGGCTTCCTCAACACCACGATGCTTCCACAACACCTTTACCAACTCAATGGTCTTGCCATGAAGAACCTTGTTATCCGAATCCAGAATCTTCACCGGTTCCTCATCATAGGTCAAATCCGGATTCAATTCCACTTCTTCCACAGGCATCACATGCGAAGGATCTGATCTATACTTCCGAAGCATAGAAACATGAAACACATCATGAATTTTCTCCAACTCTTGAGGTAGCCTCAACCTGTACGCAACAGGACCCACACGCTCAATCACCTCGTATGGTCCAATGTACCTAGGGCTCAACTTACCCTTACGGCCAAACCTCATCACCTTTTTCCAAGGGGAAACCTTCAAAAACACATAGTCACCCACCGCATACTCAATCTCCTTACGCTTCAAATCCGCGTAAGACTTTTGCCGATCAGAAGCTGCCTTCAACCGCTCACAGATGAGCGTCACCTTCTCGGTGGTTCCTTTCAACAAAGCTGGCATCGAAACCAACTTTTGACCCGTTTCAGCCCAACAAAGAGGAGTCCTACACTTCCTCCCGTACAAAGCCTCATAAGGTGCCATTTGAATACTTGCCTGATAACTATTATTATAAGAAAACTCCACCAAAGGCAAATGCTTCTCCCAAGAGCCTTGGAACTCAATCACGCAGCACCTCAACATATCCTCCAAAATCTGGATAACACGCTCTGACTGACCATCCGACTGAGGATGATAAGATGTACTGAAATTCAACCGTGTACCCAAAGCTTGATGCAAACACTGCCAGAAACGCGATGTAAACCTCGGATCCCTATCCGACACAATCGACTTAGGCACACCATGCAGCCGCACAATCTCCGCAATGTACAGCTCCGCAAGCTTATCCAAAGAAAACGTAGTATGCACAGGCAAGAAATGCGCGCACTTCGTCAGTCGATCCACAATCACCCACACTGAATTCTTCTTCGATGGTGACAAAGGTAAACGAGATACAAAATCCATGGTAATCCTTTCCCACTTCCACTCAGGGATTTTCAACGGTTGCAACAAACCTGAAGGAACCTGATGCTCAGCCTTAACTCGCTGACACACCATACACTTGCTCACAAACTCAGCAACATCCTTCTTCAAACCCACCCAATAGTACTATTCACGAAGATCACGATACATCTTAGTACTACCAGGGTGCATAGCAAAAGGACTACTATGACCTTCAGTCAGAATATCACGCCTCAACTCAGCATCACTGGGCACTACTATCCGACTCCCAAAACACAACACACCATCATTATTAAAGCAGAAATCCGAAGGCCTACCCTCCGCGATATCCTGAACATGCGGCACCAAGGAATCATCCAGCAACTGCTTTTCCTTGATCAACTGAACCAAAGATGGTTTCACTTGCAACTCAGCCACAAGACCACCATCACGCGAAATACTCAAACTGGCAAACATAACCCTCAGCTCAACAGCTACCTTCCTACTCAAGGCATCCGCTACAACATTAGCTTTTCCAGGATGGTACTCAATCGTCAAATCATAATCCTTGAGCAACTCCACCCAACGCCGTTGCCTAAGATTCAACTCCTTCTGAGACATCAGATACTTCAAACTCTTGTGATCTGTGTACACAGTACACTTCTCACCGTACAGATAATGTCTCCAGATCTTCAAAGCAAAAACCACCGCAGCCAACTCAATGTCATGCGTAGGATAATTGCGCTCATGCACCTTCAACTGCCGCGATGCATAAGCCACCACCTTACCCTCTTGCATCAACACACATCCCAAACCAACATAGGACGCATCACTATAGACCACAAACTCTTTCCCTGATTCAGGTTGAACCAAGATAGGAGCTTGCGTCAAAGCTGCCTTAAGCTTCTCAAAAGCCTGCTGTCTCGCTTCCGTCCATTCATACTTAACATTCTTTTGCAACAACTTCGTCAAAGGTGCAGCAATCTTAGAAAACCCATCCACAAACCTCCGGTAGTAGCCCGCCAAACCAAGGAAACTACGAACCTCATGAACAGACTTAGGAACCTTCCAATTCATCACCGCCTCAATCTTCTGAGGATCAACACGAATCCCCTCAGCAGAAACTACATGCCCAAGAAACACCACCTCCTTAAGCCAGAACTCACACTTACTCAGCTTGGCAAAAAGCTGATTCTCCAACAAAGCCTGCAGCACAATCCTCAAATGCTCTTCATGCTCCTCCTCAGTACGCGAGTACACGAGAATATCATCAATGAACACCACAACAAACTTATCCAGGTATTCATGAAACACACGATTCATCATGTCCATGAAAGCAGCAGGAGCATTTGTCAAACCAAACGACATCACAAGGAACTCATAATGCCCATACCTTGTCCTGAAAGCTGTCTTAGGCACATCCACATCCTTTACCTTCAACTGGTAATACCCTGACCTCAAGTCAATCTTAGAGAACACAGCTGCTCCCCGAAATTGATCAAAGAGATCATCAATTCTCGGCAAAGGATACCGATTCTTGATAGTCAACTTGTTCAGTTGACGGTAATCAATGCACATTCTCATAGTGCCATCCTTCTTCTTCACAAACAAGACCGGTGCACCCCAAGGTGACACACTCGGCCGAATGAACCCACGATCAAGCAACTCTTGCAACTGCGTCTTCAGCTCCTTCAACTCTTTAGGTGCCATTCTATAAGGAGTAATGGACACAGGAGTTGTATTTTCATACAGCTCAATTCCAAACTCCACCTCACGATTAGGAGGTAACCCAGGCAACTCCTCAGGAAACACACCAGGAAACTCCCGCACAACCCTGATATCTTGCACACGCAACTTTTTAGAGCTAGGATTCATCACAAAAGCTAGATAAGCTTCACATCCTTGCCTCAACATCCGGCTCGCCTCCAACGTAGACACCACATTGGCAAGAAACTTCACATTCTCACCAACCACAACAACCTCATAATCATCCGCAAGCTTCAGCGAAACTCTCTTATTTTCACAATCCACTACCGCACGATGCTCAGCAAGCCAATCCATACCAAGGATTACATCAAAACCATAGAAAGGCAACTCCATAAGGTCAACATGAAAAACATGATCTTGAACAACCAAAAGACACCTTCTATACAGCTTTCGAGTCACAACAGTCTCACCAAAAGAACTAGTGACACGAACACCAACATCCAAAGACTCAACAGGCAAACCAAGCAATTCAGCATGCTCACGCAAAATGTATGAATGCGTAGATCCAGAATCAATCAAGGAAAGTAATGACAAGGATTGCAGAGTAAAAGTACATGCGATCACATCCGTATCATTCCTTCCCTCCCGCTGTGCATACACCCTGGCTTGGCCGCCACCCTCAGGCTGAATAGCCACAACATGAGCCACACCTCGACCACCTTCCTCTCTACGCTGAAAGTTACCACGGCCGCGCCCACGACCTCTCTGCGGTGCAGCAACAACAGGAGCACGCACTTGGCCACAGCCAACATAGGACACTCTCGCCTCACGTGATCCATAGATCCACCATTCCAGCACCCGTTACCAGCTGCCGCAACAGGAGCTTGCACCTCCCTCAAGCACGAGGACAATCACGCTTCATATGGCCACGTGAACCACAAATCCAACACGCACTCGGATCAACTCTAGCGTTGCCTCCCCGAGCAGGCGCACCACCACCTCGTTTAGCCGAGGACTGATACTTCTGATCGCGTCCCCTCTTGTTCCGTCCACCACCGGAACTATATTCAGCTGCCCGCTTACCAGCACTTGCTCCAGCACCTCTAACAGATAAACCCAAGTTCATCTCAATATCCTTTGCTCGGCCCACCAGCACATCAAAATCATCATACTCGGTAGCCAGCACATACATCTTCACATCCGTTACTAAACCATAACGGAATCTTTCGCACCTCGCCCGCTCATCAGGGACCAGCTCAGGTGCATATTGACTGAGTCGAACAAACTGCACTTCATACTCAGCCACAGACATGCTCCCCTGGGTGAGAGACATGAACTCCCGCTTCTTTTCATCTAGGTACCTCACACCTAGATACCTTCTCTTGAACGCATTCTGAAAGAATGTCCAAGTTATGTCAGCTTCCGCCATCCCAGCAATAGTGGTCGTCCACCACGTATAAGCATCATCCTGTAGCAAGGATACAACGCACCCCAGCTTTTGCACATCAGTGCAACTCATCTGACCCAAGATCCTCTTGGTACTCTCCATCCAAGATTCCGAACCTTCAGCTGACAAACCCTTGAACTCAGTCCCGCCTAGACTGCGTAAGCGTTCCAAGGGTAGTCTAACACCAGCATCTCCCTGATGCCCAGCTCCTTGAGCCCCAGCTACTGCCGCTCGAAAAGCACCAGCAATAACTTGCACTAACATTGTCATATCAGGCATAGCTTGCCCCTGACCAGCCTCAGGTCCAGCGACCCCAGCATCGGCTGCAGCTCCAGCTCCTTCACCCCTAGCACCACCACCACCAGGTGGAGGAGGTAACACCGCACTCTCAACATTCTCCTCATTCTCATTCTCATTCTGAGTCGTAGCTCGCACATTACTCCTCAACTCTCTATGAGGTGCCATACTCTAACAATGCAATCACAATGCAAATTAAACAAAGTCAGGCCCAGCAAGGTAAGAAATCCAAGTACTCAAGCTCATTTTTACTTAAAAACAACATCAATACATTAGCTTTGATTTGGCAATGGGTACCCACAACATGCTTCACCTCTGCATACACCTCAATTGCAACATAATCAAAACCACTCAACATGCTTCCACTCAACAAGCATACAAAGCATACATACTTCAATCATGCACACAATCATTCCCAATTACTCGAGAACTCAGCTCTGATACCACCAAATGTAATCCCCTTAACCCGGCCTAGACGGTTGGCCCGAATTAAGAAAGTCACACGGGGAAAACCAAAGTCAACCCGAAAGTCAACCTTGATTAACGACCCTTTTTTTTCTTTTTAAACTTGTCTAGATGCACATTATCCCTAGATATGATCATACAACCAGCATACTCAAAGATCATAACCATCAGAGAACATTCAGGGACCCAATTGCACAAAATAGAACTTTAGGGACCAAATTGTAAATTCTGTAAATTATAAGGACTTAATCCAATTTAAAGTTACCATCTTGAAATTTATCATCTTTAATGCTTCTCTGTCAAATTTCAGCTCAAACGGACATCTCAAACTCATACAATTGCACAAACAAGTTTCAGGACCAAAATGCAAACATTTCAAAACATATAACCAACAATTTCAGTGCCCAACGGTCGAGTGTTTCGGAACAGGGAAGACCCGTTCCGAAACACGGGACCGTTCCGCAACAGGTTCCGAAACAGTGCCTGGCAGTGGCATATCCGTTCCGGAACAGTGCCTCTCGTTTCGGAATGCCCAGGCCATTTCAGACCCCGTTCCGATACGGTAGCACCTGTTCCGAAACAGGTTGCCCAGATTGCAGAAAATTTGCTGGTTTATCATGCAATTGACCTATCGAACATGCTCCAAACGCAACCAAACTTTACCAGCAAGACATTCAACATACAAGGAACATAATTGCACCAATCAAACATCAACATGGCATCAAACATGAAAATCCCCAATTCTAAAGGCATGCATCCTACTTTTCAAACCGTTCAAGCATCAAAATACTAAATTCACTTCATAAAGGCCAATTACATGTTCCAACATTATTAACAACATATATCCAACTTAGGGAGTCCAAAACATCTCCCAAAACATCCACATAGGTCCCTCATTGCCAAATGCCAAAAGCTAATAGTGTTTAAGAAACCTTCACCATACTTGAGCTTAGTTATCCACTTTGTTGCTTGCCCTCCTTGCTGCCCTCAATGCACTTTAATGCTCTGCATTGTTGGTTTAAGAAAAGAGAGAGAGCGTAAGCAAAAGCTTAGTGAGGAATGCTCATTTAAAACCACACAATACTGCATTTATAAAACTCATTTATAAACCATTCTTCAAGCAACATTTATACATGCTCTTAAACATTTAAAAACAAGCATCTCATGCTTCACTTTCATTACATGTCATATTGGCAACAAGTGATACATTCCACATAAGATCCACACATGGACTTTTAAACACCATTGTGATCTTATACTTTCCAAGGACCACACATGGACTTTTAAACACCATTGTGTCCTTAACCCCATGGACTTTTAAACACCATGGCAAGGACCACACAAGGACTTTTAAACACCTTTGTGTCCTTAACAAGAATCTCCCAAGGACTTTTAAACACCTTGGAGTTCTTAAGTAACAAGGTTTACACAAGGAATTTTAACCACCTTGAGCCTTAACCAAGAACCAACCATGGACTTTTAAACACCATGTTGTTCTTAAAATTCACAAGATTCACACAAGGACTTTTAACCACCTTTGTGATCTTAACCAAGAACCATCCAAGGACTTTTAACCACCTTGATGTTCTTAAATATACAAGGCTCACACAAGGACTTTTAACCACCTTTGTGACCTTAACCATCACTTGCCAATATGCATCATTGACATCAATATTCCACTGTTTTAAAGCATTTAAACAAGCCATAAACATCATGCATTTTTAAGCATCAAACCACATTAAAACAATGTTCAAAAACAAGGAACTCTTACCTTGAGCTTCCTTCAACACATGGCTTATAATCTCAGCAAATAAACATGCTAGATATGCTTTCAAAACAGATTTAAAATCATGCAAACAAAACACATTGCATACAACCACATCCATGGCCATCACCAAGAGAGTTTTTCCGAAAACTTACTCTTGAGCTTAGCTAAGTTGCTTAGACTTAAACTAAGCTCCCAAACCTTCAAAACATTGGTTTCAAAGCCGAAAACCAAAATCCACTCACCGATTCCATTTCGCCTCTTGTCGAAACACCAATCAAGCTTCCGGATCACCACCACTTGGATCCAAAGATGACTCCCCTGTTTTAAACACATCAAAGCAGAGGATTAATGCATCATCATGCATTAATATCTTCAATGAAAGCATCTAAACTCGCTGCTCTCATCCACACCCCATTTTCGGCTACCAAACACAAACGAAAATGCATCCAAACAACTCCACAACATTGCCCAGCCAAGATCCATCAAATCTAAACATCCTTAAACATCATTTAACATCCAAAAAGGATCTAACATCATCCTTATACCTCCAGCTATAACAGATCTACACGTCACTCCAAAAACAACCAAGAACACAAGCTAAACTTAGGAAATTCAACCTATCCGGGATTGCATTAATTAAAACCCAATTTCTCATCAATTTAACATTCATTTAACATCAAATTGACACCTCAAAACACTGCCCAATCAGATCATACGAAATTTCATCAAAAATCACCAAATCTTGCATTTAAAAGCCAAGATCAATAACTCAACTTAAAAACCATTTATAAAACACAATTTAAGGATTGAGAACTTAGGAATTTCAGTAAAGAACTGAGAGTTTAGAGGAGAAGGACGTTCTTACCTCCAAACTTGAGTTTCTCCCTTTTTAGAATCAAAAAGCTTGAAGATCCAATTAGCAATTGCAAAGGATTTAATGAAGAGATGATTGAAGATCAAAAGGGAAATGAAATGAGTGATTTAGATGACAAAACCAGAGGGAAAAGTTCTGGAAAAGATGTTTGGTTTGAGAGAAAGATGAGAGAAAATAGAAAATGGAAAAGTTAGTTGGAATTAGGAAAATATCTTCCCTCCACTTTTCTTTTGTTTAAAAACCAGAAATAAATCATTTAATATCTTAGAAAAATCTGGAGAAACTCCCTTTGGGTAAATAGCTCCTTAAATATTCAAAGTTTCAATCCTTTCTAAAACAGTCCCATAGTTTTCAAATATTACATTTTGGTCACTAGCCCAAAATGTCACCCTTCCAAACCTCATTTTGCAAAATTGATTTCACTTTACTCATATATATAATAAAAGAGGATTTTAGAACATTTTTCCATATTTTTAATGCAACCCGAACTAGGCTTTCCTAAATTCACTCTTTTATATTCGAACCGCACTTTGACCGAACCGGTCCGCGCCCAAAACTTCTAAGCCCAAAACCGGGGCGTTACAGAAGTAAAGTGCATGAAGATTGCAATCAAGGATGATTCGTGGTTGTGCCACTTGAGGTATGGACATCTTGGATTTTCTGGCTTGAAGTTATTGTCAAAAACAAAGATTGTGAATGGATTACTAGAAATCAACCCTCCAAATCAATTGTGCGAGGCCTGCATCAAAAGAAAACAACACAGACAAAGCTTTGAAATTGGAAAATCTTGGTGAGCTAGAACACCATTGAAGATTGTACACAATGACATAGCCGGTCCTTTCGACATACCATCACTTGGAGGAAACATGTACTACCTAACTTTTATTGATGATTATAACAGAAAGTGTTGGGTATATGTTCTTAAACAAAATTCAGAATCATTAGATAAGTTCAAAGAATTTAAAGCAATGGTGGAAAAGCAAAGCGGCCAATACTTAAAAAATACTATGATCTGATAGAGGAGGCGAGTATACAATAAAGTTATTTGAAGATTTCTGCAAGGAGCATGACATCATTCATCAGTTGATAGTTAGATACACACCTCAACAAAATGGAGTTGCAAAAAGAAATAATCACACTATTCTTGACATGGCAAGGAGCATGGTAAAGGGCAAGCATCTACCAAGAAATTTTTGGGTCGAAGCAGTTCAATGTGCAGTTTACCTGTTAAATTGTTGCCCAACAAAGAGTGTGAGGAACATGACACCGAACGGAGCATGGAGTGGTAAAAAACTAGGAATTGGCCATCTCAAGATTTTTGGATGCATTGTATATGCCCACGCACCTGAGCAGATAAGAAGGAAGTTTGATGAAAGATGAGAGAAATGCATTTTTCATCGGTTATGAGGAACGATGTAAGGCTTACTGACTCTACAATCCACTCACCAAGAATATGATAATCTCAAGAGATGTTGAGTTCGATGAAACGGAATACTTGAGATGGAGCTCATAAGAAAAGAAAGTTGACAAACTATTTTTAACGAAGATAAAGAAGATGATGACTTCATCAACCAAGATGAACAAGGTGATGATCAAAGTCCTCAACAAAATCTGACTGAACCGTCTTCATCAAGCAACAGTGGAACAAAGAATCTTGAAGTCCAACTGACTGAAGTTCGAAGATCTATAAGGGAGGGAAGAGTTCTAGAAAGGTACAAGGATTACGAAACTCAAAATATTTCACTTTTCTGTTTACGTGCAAGAATTAATCTAATAACATATGAAGAAGAAATTGAAGATGACAAGTGGAAGAATACCATGAACGAAGAAATTGCATCAATAGAAAGAAATGACACGTTGGAGCTCACAGGCCTACCAGAAGGACTTAATCCAATTGGAGTCAAGTGGGTGTACAAGACGAAGACAAATAAAGAAGGACAAGTAGAGAAATACAAGGTGAAACTAGTTGCCAAAGGCTACAAGCAAAGACAAGGTATAAACTATGATGAAGTATTCGCTCCAGTAGCAAGGATTAACAATATCATACTTCTCACGACAGTTGCAACACAAAAAAAATGGAAGATTTATCAGATGGATGTGAAGTCGACATTTTTAAATGGCTACCTAGAAGAAGAAGTTTATATCGAGAAACCACTTGGCTACATTAAACAAAGACATGAAGATAAGGTCCACCGCTTGAAGAAAGCCTTATATGGATTGAAGCAAAAAGCAAGAGCATGGAACACAAGAATAGATGAATATTTTTAGAAGAATGGGTTCATAGAGAGTCCATACGAACATACCTTATATGCAAAGAAAAATAAAGATGGTGATATCACGATCGTGTGCTTATACGTGGACGACATGATCTTCACCGGAAACAACCCACATATGTTTCAAGATTTTATGAAAGCTATGACTAAAGAATTTGAAATGACAAATATTGGCGAGATGTCATACTTTCTTGGGGTTAAGGTGAAGCAAATGGAAGAAGGAATTTTCTTATCCCAAAAGAAGTACGCCGAGCAAATCTTAAGCAAATTCAGATTGAAAGATTGCAAGCCGGTAGCCACTCTAGTAGAAACAAGCATGAAATTAAGTGTTGATTCAACAAGAGAGCCAATGAATCCAACATTGTTCAAAAGCATTATTGGGAGTTTGAGGTATCTAACTATCACACGACCAGACATAACATCCGTTTTGGGATTGGTAAGCAGATTCATGGAGAATCCAAAACAAGATCATTGGATTGCAGCAAAAAGAATTTTGAGATATGTTAAAGGTATGTTGGATCATGGATTATTCTATAATCATTCACAAAATTCGAAGTTAGTTGGATATTCCGATATTGATGCGGGTCCATGCCTGAAATGCCCCCAATTTATTGGTTTTTCATGCTTTAAAGGTTCCAAACTCATACCAACATGCCTTAAACATTACTGCATGCACATGAGATTCCAAACCATGCCAATCTAACACAAAATTATCAACAAGAATCAACCATCATATTTCAAAGGAAATCTAGAGGCATGCTCCCTAGAGAATAAATCATCCAACATCAAAAACATTAATCCAAAGCAAAGCCAACATATAAAGGCCATTTACAACTTCAAAACAAAAATATAAATTTGCTCAAAACAGGGAGTTTAACAAACACACTCCCAAATCAACAATGAACCTCATTGCCTTTATTACTAAAAGTCTAGTTTGAAACCATACTTTCAAGAACGAAGCCCTTGGATCCTCTTTGCTTACTTGCTGCCTCCACTCCTTTAATTCTCTGCATTGATGGACAAAGAGAGCGTAAGCACACTAGGCTTAGTGAGGAGTGCTAAAAACAAATATCATCAATGCATTTAAAATAATTTTCTCAAAATCATTGAAATCATTATTTCAAACCACTTGTAAAACATCATACCTTGAAAACCATGCACTTAAACCTTTCCAAAATCAACATATTAAACCATATGTCCCATGTATCATTAATCAACAACAAATACCATTGCTAAACCTCAATTTAAGCCTTCCCATGCATAACAACCATATGCAAATCTTAAAGAGTAAACATGTATAAATCACAGTATACAACATAAACCTTTTTCATGAAACATCAACAATTATATTGGCTTACAAGTGGTCATTAACCAAGTTCCATTCCCAAAATATCATATCGGATACACGGATTCAAAAGTGTTGTCCTAACACCTCATACATTCTCACTGGCATCTCAGAGTCACACACGGGAGCTTCCCCTCGATCGTTGTGACACCCGTGGTGGAGTATTCGGTACCTTACAGCCCCTCGACACCACTCATCAGTAGATGTATAACCCCACTAATGAGAGACAGGAGACTATACTTCCTCGATCGTTAGGGTACTTGGATGGATCCAGACACCAACCTCCTCGACATCCAAGACGACTTATTTACAGTACACTTAATTTTATAGCTGGCTAACTATATCTGATAGCATTTTTAAAACCACATCACTTGCCAATATAATTCATTATAACCACATACATCTCTATTTTCGTATGCATTATAATAAAACCATTTTCCAAAGCATCAAACCATGCTTTAAACACAAGTATAAAACACATACTTACATGGATCACTTACCACGTGCATCCATCATCATCTCATGATTAAAAATATTATATCACATACTTAAAACATGCATAAACAGTAGGTAAATCCATGTAATCAAAATCTTGCATAAACCATTTCGTAAAAAAGCGATCGAGAGAGAAAACAACTTATACTTACTTCCAAACTTAGACAAGCGTTTCAATCTTAAATATAAGTTCCCAAAACCACCTTTAAAACATTTCAACACTGAAATTCATGTTCTCACTCACCGACATGCAAAACTTCAATTTGTCGGCGCGAATTCAAGCGTCTGAAGCCTCCAAAGCCTCACCGATCTCTTTCGGATCAACCTCCCATGTTTTAATCACATAATAACAGAGGATTCATGCATTTCAATTCACCCAAAATCCCAGCAAGCAATTTCACAACATTGCCTTGCCAAAAACTATCAATCGCCTATCCAAAACTACCGAAAACAACATCGATTAACCTACAAACTTAACCCAACCAAAATCTAACACTTTCAACCATCAATTATAATTGATTAAATTCCAAAATAATCATATTATCAACCTTATACCTCCAGCATTCACAAAACCACCACAACACCACAAGAAACCAAATTTAGCAACCTAAACAACTAAAGATTCACATAGTTTCGAGATTACAATGTTAAAACATTTATCTTAACATTATTAAACATTAAAAACATGATTAAAATCAATCATAAACCCAACAAAACATAACGAAAACAAATCTCAATCAATTTCACCAATTAAACCTCAATTAAAGCAGATTTCCACAATTAAAACATCAAAATTCATTAGAATATATATATATATATAAAGGATCAAGAACTTGGAAATTTCGGTAAAGAACCTTACATTAGAGGAGAAGAACTAACCTTACCTCCAATGTATGAGTTTCCCCTTAATTGGATGTTTTCCTCTTGAAAATCAAAGAGATTCAATAAGATTTTTGGAAAACAAATCGAAGAATCATTTAGGAAATCAAAGAGTTAAGAAATCAAGATCATTACCTTAAATTTCTGATTAAAAGAATTTGTTTGTCTAAAGAGAAGTTGAGAGAAAATCTTGATAAGAGAAAGTTACGTCAAATTTTAATTTTAGAAAATAATCACCTTCCTTAATTAAATCCTTTTTAATTCCTTTAATTAAAACACATTTAAAATAATCCTAATTAAGGGAAAACTCATATTAGACCAAATGGTATAATAGCTCCTTAAAGATTCAAAGTTTTGACCCTTTACAAAACAGTCATTAAAAGCAGTTTTCAAACTTTACATTTTGGTCACTAGTTTGAAATGTCATATTTCCAAAACTCATTTTCCAAATTTGATTTCACCAAACCCTTTTATATATTTAAAAATGATTTGAGATAATTTTTCCATATTTTTATCACCTTCCAAAGAATATTTTCCCTGAACTCATCTCGAAACTTACTCGAATCTCTAATCTCAGTCCAACAGACCCTAAAACCATCCCAAAAACCTCTAGGCCCAAAACCGGAGCATTATAATCCTTTTACTCCCTTAGTCAAATTTACTATCTAAACTCGGAATTTTTATTTTATTCTTGCCAAGGGTTTTAGCTGGCAATATTTTAAGCTTGCTTCGTAATACTGTTTGGTGTGAGAAATAAGAGGGAGCATACCACGAACCCCCATGTTAATCCAAACATTATTAGGCTTTCTATTTAACTCATACCCTAAATTTTTGGACTTGAGAACTAAGAGAGAGCAAACCACGAAGCCCCAAGTAACTTATAATCTATAGGTAGATGAGAGTTTAAGTTTTTCTTGCCTTGGCAAAACAATTTTTCCTTATTCTTTTCTTTTTACCCTGGCATAAAATTTTCTCTTTTTTGTGAGCTTAGTTTCAAAAATTCTAAGTTTGTTTGGGAACTAGATGCATACTACGTGTTTGAGTGAAAGTTCATTCCCTAAACTAGATATCAATTGTCAAGCACACATGGCATTACTATTCTGTTGGCCTAGGCAAACTAAAGATTTAAAATTTCTTCATCGGACAGCTTATTCTAAAACTTAATTAAACTTGCCTAACAAATTGTTAACATTCTTCAAATTTTGGGCGAGGCAAAATTTTCTTTTTCTTTTTTTTAGTGGTTCAACATGCATAACTAAAACCTAATCTATATGGCATACATGGCATGTCAACATATATGTAAACATGAATGCATGGCATGGCATAAATGTGAGGCAACACACACCCTCAAACCCAAGATGCGCATTGTCCTTAATGCATGAAAACAACACGTATATACAAAAAAAAAAACAAAAAAATGCATGAACATGAAAATGCAATGAAATGATATGCAAGGGAGTTTAGGAAGAGGCTCCAACATCACAGAGGACTTCCTCCACAATACGAACATGCTCCGAAGCAACTTGTACATCGGTGGCACCGAACGGGACAGGTAGAGCAAGCGTTGCGAAAGGCTTTGCTTTGGTTTATTTTGAATCGATCAGAGTGTCAGTACTAGTAGATTCAACTTGCACGTGGGACAATGGGACAGTAGCATCATGTGGGGTATGAACTGATCGGGGACTGGCTGGCATGGCATCATCTTTGGTAGAGATTTCTGTATGGAAATTTGGGAAAGTTGGCAAGAAATTTGGGGACATCTTCTCTAGGGTTTCCCTGATGGCAACATCCCTGGAATGATTATACTGTCATATCTTGTTATTCTTCTCCTCGGCTTTCTCTAATTTAATGGGAATAATCTCCTGGTGATGGTTGATCTGTGAAAGTAATGCCACTGCACTAGCTGGCGTGGGAGCGTCAGATTCTGCCTTTGGCACTTTGAGATTTGGTGTTGGCATAGTTGTCTTTCCCTTTCCTTTATCCTTGGACTCGGTGGCAGAGCATTGTCTCCATATAGTCGGCGTGATTGTGGTGCCCTTAATTTCTTGGCCTTTGTCTGAGTCGGTCTTGGGCACACCATGTCTAATGCAAATGTTAGAAATTAATAAAGGAAAGAATAAACTACCATTAGGCTTACCAGTACATTTATATGTTTCCTCGATGATGATCCGACCGACATTGATTTACTGGCCAACTATGATTGAGTGTAGTAGTGCCAGCCATTTCTCCGACACTGTTTCGTTGTGGGTGGTTGGCATCAGGTTTTCCTTGAGAAAGTGGTTCCACCCCTCGGCTGAGATTTTAAGGACAGTCTCTTGACGGTTCGGTGTCCCTTGGAAAACACAATCCATGCCTAGTTCACACGTATCTGCCAGCAACTTCTTCTTGGCAGCGATCATTAACTCAACACCTTCCACCAGATGTTCATCCTCGGCATCCCCCAACTTGAACATGGCGTTGATATAACCCTCATCAAAACACACGCATGTGCCTCGAATCATCAAGAAAGGGTTGTTTTTCGTTGTCAAGTGAGCATAAATTTCCTAGACGATATTAGCGTAGACCTCACCCATTTGTTGGTAGAAAAGTTCCCACTTGTGCGTGGTTACTACTGCAATAAAATCTGGTAGAAATCCCACGGTTAGCTCGCCTTTGAAGTCGAAGTGCTTCTCCTGGTAGAAATATCTTGAGGAAAAAATTTTCTTGTGTTTTTTGCGTATCTCCTCGCTGAAAAGATTTTGAAGGGAGTCAATGAAGAAGCCATGGAATCAAGCTGAAAGTTTGGGCGTTTTGGACAAGGAGAAGAAAGTGAATCTTGGTGTTCTTGTTCGATAAAGAAAAATAAAGAGAAAAGTGAAAAGGCTTGATCTTTGAAATGGCTACAGGTAAAGAAGATGAAGTGAAAAGGTTTAGTTGTTTTAATGAGGTTATTAAATTGGTCGGTTTAAGAGGGAATAATGGTGGATTTTAGGTGTGTTTTAGGGAAAGAAAAAGGGTTGATGTGATAAGGGGTTAAGTGATAAGGTTTTAAGTGATAGGGTAGGTTTAAAGAGTGGGGTGATAAGAATTTAAGTTGAGTTAAAATTTCAACTTATCCAATTTGGGCGGCTAGGGTAAAAAATTCAAAGACAAAATTTCACTCTTCAATGGGCCGATTTTCACCAAGCTAGAGTAAATTTTTTTCTTCCATAATTCAAATAGCCGCATGCCAAGCTTCTGTCCTGGCATTCTTTCTAGCACACTAAATCTGCACATACTCAAATAAAAACCTTTCGACACAGCCAAGGAAATTTTAAAACTAAAAGAAGAAAAATCAAATTAAGAAAATTCTAAAAAGGAAAAAACATCTAACCTAATTTTTACAAAAAATCAAAACTTGATGATGATGTTACGGAACTTCTACCAAGAGAATAACCTCATTGGCAGTCTTCTTATCTCCTTCCAAATAATGTTTTAACTATTGGCCATTTACCTTAAAAAATTCACCTAACTTCAAATCTCTAATGACCACAGCTCCATGGACATAAAGTTTCAAGACTTCAAAAGGGCCTGACCATCTTGACTTGAGCTTGCCTGGAAACAATTTAATTCGTGATTTAAATAACAAAACATGTTGGCCTACCTCAAATTGTCTTGGCATTATCCTTCTGTCATACCAACGTTTTGTCATCTCCTTGTAGAGTATGGCATTCTCATAGGCTTTTGTTCTGAACACTTCCAACTCATTTAGGTCTAGTAATCTCTTTTCTCTAGCAGCTCTTCATGCCATATCAAGCGTTTGGATTTCTCAATATGCATGATACTCCATCTCCACTGGTAGGTGGCATACTTTTCCAAAAATGAGTCTAAATGATGAAGTGCTCAAATGAGTTTAAAAGCCAGTCCTATAAGCCCAAAAGGACTAATCTTGTATCAAGCGTTTGGATTGCTCAATATGCATGATACTCCATCTCCACTGGTAGGTGGCATACTTTTCCAAAAATGAGTCTAAATGATGAAGTGCTCAAATGAGTTTAAAAGCCAGTCCTATAAGCCCAAAAGGACTAATCTTGTCTCAAGGATCAGTCTTTCCTTGATGGATTGACAGTCTTCTCTAAACTATTTTTGATCTCCTTGTTTGAAATTTCAGCTTGCCCATTTTGGGGGGGGATGGTATGTTATGGCAATCCTCTGCTGAATTCCATACATGCATAAATCTTTAGAAATTAGATTGAATTTAAAATGGGTACCCTCATCATGAATAATTGCTCTGGGCACCAAATTGAGTAAAAATATGTTTTTGCAAAATCTTGGCAATCACCTTGGCATCATTCGTTGGTAGTGCAACAACCTCAACCCATTTCGATACATAGTGAACGACCACAAGAATATATAGGTTACCAAATGATGGGGAAAGGGACCTATAAAGTTTGTCACTCATACATCAAATAAGTCCACAATCATAATGTTTTGAAGCAACAGTTGGTGTCTGCCAAAGATGTTTCCTATCCTAATGCATCGATCACATGCCTTGACATAGTTGTAGACATCTTTGTATAATGTGATCCAAAATAATCCTGACTGCAACACCTTGGAAGCAGTTTTCATCCCGGTAAAGTGTCCTCCATATGCTGTAGCATGGCATAGTTACAATATATTGTGTTTTTCATTCTCTAGCATACATCGGCGGGTCACTTGGTTGGCACAATATTTGAACAATATTGGCTCGTCCCAATAATATTGTCAAACATCTCGTAGAAAATATTTCATGGCATTGTATACCAAGTTTGGTGGTAGAATGTTTCTTACCAGGTAGTTGACTATGTCAGCACACCATGGCACAACATTAACTGCAAGCAAATACTCGTCTGGAATTCATCTCTTATGGCAGCGGTCTTACCATCTTCAAGGTGATGCTCTAGGCGTGATAGGTGGTCAACTACCAAATTTTCACTACCCTTCTGGTCTCGGATCTCGAGGTCAAATTCTTGTAGAAGAGGCATCCATCGGATCAATGTGGGTTTGGCATCCTTCTTTTCCAATAGGTACTTCAGTTCCGAATGATCTGTATACACCACAACTTTGTTACCAACTAAATAAGATCTGAATTTATCAAAAGCAAATACAACTGCAAGAAATTCTTTCTCAATTGTATAGTAATTCAGTTGTGCTCCATTTAAAGTCCGGTAGCATAATAAATGGTATGAAAATCTTTGCCACGCCACTTTCCCAACACTGTATCGATGGCATAGTCCCTGGCATCGCACATGAGCTTGAATGGCTCATTCCAATCTGGTGCCACAAATATAGGGGTATTAATCAACTTCTCCTTAAGTTCCTAAAACACTCTTAAACAAGCATTACCAAATGAAAAAGTGGCATTGTGTTCCAATAACAAGCATAAATGTTTAGAAATTTTAGAAAAATCTTCGATGAAATGGTGGTAAAAACCTGCATGTCCTAAAAAACTTCTTGTACCTTTTACACTCGTAGGAGGTGGCAATTGCTTGATTACCTCAACTTTTGCTTAGTCAACCTCTAATCCTCTCTCGGTTACCTTGTGCCCGAGAACAATGCCCTCCTTCACCATGAAGTGGCATTTTTCCCAAATCAAGACTAGGTTTGTCTCAATGCATCTCCTCAACACTTGCTCCAAACTCTAAAGACATTCCTCAAATGTTTTGCCAAACACTGAGAAATCATCCATGAATACTTCCAAGTTATCCTCAATCATGTCAAAAAATGGTCATCATGCAACATTGAAATGTTGACGGGGCATTACACAACTCGAACATTATTCTTCTAAAGGTATATGTTCCAAATGGACATGTGAAGGTGGTTTTCTCTTGATCATCAGAGGCAATAGAAATCTGGTTATAACCTGGATAACCATCGAAAAAGCAATAGAAAGTTTACCTGTCAGCCTATCTAACATTTGGTCGATGAAAGGCAATGGGAAGTGGTCCTTTTGTGTGGCATTGTTCAGCTTTCTGTAGTCCATGCACAATCTCCATCATGTGATAGTCTTGGAGGGAATCAATTCATCCTTGCTATTTTGTACAACTGTCATGCCACCCTTCTTTGGCACGCATTGTACTAGGCTAACCCACAAGCTATCGAAAATGGGATAAATTATACCAGTATCAAGCCATTTGATAATCTTCTTCTTCATTACTTCTTTCATGCTCAGATTAAGCTTTTTCTAGCCTTCAAAGGTCATGTCGTGGTACTTCTCCAAGATAATCTTGTGCATAAAAATTGTTGGGCTTATACCTCAGATATCGGCCAAGGTCCAACCCAAAGCTTGCTTATATTTGCTTAACAATTCCAACAATCTTCCCTTCTGGTCATTAGTGAGATCACCTGCAATGATCATTGACAAAGTTAAGTTTTTACCTAGATAAGCATACTTTTGGTGGTCTGGAAATGGTTTCAGCTCCAATTCTGGTGGCTCCTTAATTGATGGTTTTGGTGCCTTGATTTCTCTTCCAGCCAAGTTTAGTGGCTCAAAATAGCTCACTTATTCAGCCTCCAAGGTTTCTTCAGGCTCCTCACTCATCTCGTCATTACCATTCAGTCCACCGGCATCATCATCTACGTTCTGGCACAATTATGCCACGTCCAAAGTGAAAATGGACTCCATCATCTCATAGGTTCGGTATTCCTCAGGTTCATCTACGCATTTAAGATCTTGAAACACAACAAATGTAACATGTTGATCATTCATGCTCATAGTAAGTTCACTCTTATGAACATCAATTAAAGCTCTACTCGTCGCAAGGAACGACCTACCCAAAATAATTGGGACATCAATATTTGCCTCGTAATCTAAAATGATGAAATCAGTTGGAAAAATAAATTTGTCTACCTTTACCAACGCATCATCAATCTTACCCTTAAGATGTGCAAAGGATCGGCCTGTCAGCTGAAGTGTCACCATGGTAGGTCTTGCTTCTATGCCAAGCATCCTGAAAACTGACATTGGCATCAGATTGATGTTGGCTTCTAGGTCACACAGTGTCTTGCCCATGAATCTGTTGTCAATGGTGCAGGGAATAGTAAAAATTCCCAGATCTTTCAGCTTTGGTGGCAATCGATTGAGGATCATGGCACTACATCATTCGGTGAGAGCTATTGTCTCAAAATCTCCCAACTTCCTCTTTTTGGACAAGATGTCCTTTATGAATTTGACATAGTTGGGCATTTTCTCAAGAGCCTCTACCAATGGTGTGTTGATTTGCAATTGTTTAAGAACTTCCAAGAAGTGCTTAAATTGCTAGTCTTGCTTATACTTTTGAAGCCTTGCTAGAAATGGTGGTGGTGGATAAGTAAATGTCGGCTCCACTGGCTTTGCCAAGGTGGTGCTGGCATCTGGCTCTTGTATGTCATTGGTTTGTTGTTTGGCATCGGTTAGTGGCCTAGCATCATTTTCTTTTGTTTCTTTCTTCTCTATTTCTTTGAGATCATCAGCTTTTCAGTTTGGCAATCACTTGGCTTCTTGGCGGACATCTCTGTCTCGCATTGTTTGCCACCCCGAATAGTTACAGCTTTTCATTTCTCATTATCTTTATGTCGAGCATCCTTCGTATCACTTGGAAACGCTCCATGGGGTTGATTGTTGAGTGCATTAGCAATCTGCCCAAGCTAAACCTCCAAGTTTCCCATTGATGTTGCATAAATCTAGATTGTTGCATCATTCCTCTCCATGTACTCCGTGAGAGTATTTCCTTGGTTATAGCTCTACCCTTGCTAAAAATTATTTTGGTCTCTCTGTGGCATGGCATTCGGATTGAATGTTGGCATGGAATTTTTATTTTGCCTCTAGAATTATTGTTCTGACAGTGGGCATTGTACTGGTTACCTTCTTGATTTCCTCAAGCTAGATTTGGGTGTTGTATCCAACATGTATTGTAAGTATTGGTTTTAGAATTATAGTAACGACCAAAATTACCAACATAATTTACTGACTCATTGTTGGCAGGGCAATCATTCGTATGATGATCTTCTCTACATATTGTGCAAAATGGTTCTAATGCCTTAACTTCTCGGGAATCATTATTCTTTTGCAAAGTTTTCACAATGCTAGTAAGATTCGAAATTTGAGCATTGATGGATGTAAGAGCATCTAGCTCATATTTTCCAATTGGTTTTGTGCTAGTCCCTAGTATGGCAGTGGGATACTCAAAATCATTGGCCGCAATCCTCTCAAGGATGACATCTGCTTCTGTGTAATTTTTGTCTAACAGTGAACCATTTGCTGAAGAATCAATAAGTTTCCTAGCATAGGCATTAAGTCCATTGTAGAAGGTCTCTATTTGGGTCCAATTGGGAAGCTCATGCATAGGACACCTCCTCAACAAGTCTTTGAATCTTTCCCAAGCATCATATAAGGTCATTTCATCAACTTGACTAAATGTCGTGATCTCGTTTCTCAGTTTGGCGTTAAGCTTAGGTGGTTGCTATCGCAATAAAAACTTTTGGCATGGATTTACCCATGTAGTCACTAATCTAGGTAGCAAAGAACTTAGACACGTCTTAGCTCTATCTCTAAGGGAAAATGTGAATAATTTTAGCTTCATTGTATCCTATGAAACTCTAGGTTACGAAGATAGTTAACAAACTTCCATGAATTGCTTCAAGTGTTGCCTTGGATCACTAGTGGGTGATCCATCGAACTGACCTACATTCAAAAGAGTTTGAATCATTACTACTTTAAGTTCAAAATTGGCAGTATTTACCTCTAGCCAACTAGGTATGGCATCAAATTGTAAACAATTGGTGCCAAGTGCACTCTAATAGGTTGCTCTATGGCATCGTCCACTACAGGTGCGGCAGAGGCAGCCGGTATCCCTCCGTGTATAGGTGGATCTCCTTGATTGCATGGGACACCGTCAACTCCTCCATTAGCGTGTTGAGCCATCTCTCTGAGTTTCTTTTTCAAACAGTGGTAGGTTTGTTCAATTTCAGGGTCGTATGGCCAATATTCCATCTCAGGGCGGTTCCTGGTCATACACAAAACAAAACAATTAAGTAAAATAAGACAAAATAAGTAAAACAAAACAATAAACTCCGTTGCAAACCCTGGAAACGACGCCAAAAACTTTTTGACTGTGTAAGTGCTTGGAAAAGGGTGGAAAATGTATTGGAAATGTATGAAAACAATGCAAAGTAAGAGTCTTTTTTGTGCAGGTATACACGGTCTGCAAGTAATATAGTTGTGAGTTGAGTATCGTCTCCACGGGGATTGGCCAAGAGTTTGATTGCTTGCTCGTTTACTTGTCAAGAGAAAAGTGTTGTTTGATTTGGAGTTGTTTGAAAATGATTTAAAAGAAGAGAAGTGAAAGGAAAACAACGTTGGCAGTGAGAGTTTTCAAATGAGTGATGAGCGTTGGCAAGGGATGCCTAGTTTTCATGCTATTCATGAAATGCCAGCCTTTAATAATGTTTTGTCTTGGAATTAATTATCGAGAAGATTCAAGGTTGGCATTGCCTCTGTCGATGGCAATTCCCTAAATTAATCATGTAAAAACCCATATATGTTTATAGTAAAGTTTTTTATAAATCAATTTGATTAAGTTCCAATCTGTACTCCTAAGGGGTAGACTCACTCCTGAAGTACGTTCATCTACTTGAACATCTTTTGTCGAAGCATCTCGCCTTAGTATCTAGCAACTAATCATTGCCCTCTAAGTCTGTTAAGATATTAAGGAGAATTAAGCAAACAATGTCAGTGGTCGCTCGACACAATATTCAGAAAAATGTAAAACATCAGATAGGGAAAATAATGCATGGGCATTTTTTATTATTAAAAACTAAGCATAAAAATAGTGTTCAAACGCAAACATCCCCCACCAACTGTAAATTTAGTTCATGGTGGGGTACCCTCCAAAAACCTTCATCGTTTCTCAACAACATCATCATTTAAAAAAATAACTAAATAAAGAGAATGGGCGAGAAGGGGATTGGTCAATACAGCCCTTAAAGGTCCTGGCTCTTGATCAAGCTTGGTCGAACCACATCTCGTTGGTGCATCCTCTTTAATCTGGTTGTCGATTCTCCCTCAAGTGCTTGCTTGAGTTCTTTAAATAGGCATACGTGAGTGACCTATGATAAGTCATGAATTAGAATTTTGAATGCTCAAGGGTTAAGGGATGCGATCATCTTATCCTATATCTGAATCCTAAGGATGACGTGTACAAGGTCCAACATCTACTTGGCTAGGCATCAAACTCATCTTCTCTGCCAACCAGTGCTTCAGTAATTTTTGGTCCATCGTTACAAACAACAACTCGTTATTCTCTATGGAATTCCTTTCTTTCTGCGTTGCTTTGCTCTACCAAGCCTGCAAAAATGCCAACAAAGCAACCCTGCACACTGGCATAAACATAATTCCTAACTTCTTATGCAAATGCATGGATTTTAAGGCTAAATGCAACTAATTGTACTTAAAATCAAGAAAAGACGATATTAAATAGGCATAAAAGTTAGTACTTTTGAAGTGTCTACACATGAGATTGAGTTTTGTTGCTCCGCTTTGTTTGGTGATAAAATAAGGAAAAGGAAAGTTGTGGAATGTGCATGTGTGGTAATATTATGGGGAGTCAATCAACCTTCAATGTTAATTATCCTATGAATGGAGACATAGGGAGGTAAACAACGTGTAAAGCACGATAATAAGGTGTGAAGGGCATGGGGAAGTTGTAGGGCATGTAGGTGTTCCCTTTTTGTGGGAGCGCAAGTGCACACTCCTGTCAAGTTATAGTATATAAGATTTCGAATCCCACGAGGATTGGACAGCTTGTCTCGTTCTTTAGTTCCTGCACAAAGGTAAAGTAAAAGCACAAGTGAATGATTAGTTGAGATCGAAAAGTAAATAAAAACACAAGTAAAAGAGAAGATGTGAATCATGTTGATCGAGTAGGCAGGGTTATGCTGCCACTTAGTGTGAAAATTGTGTTGAAATAGGTATGAGTTATCCTTTGTTGCCACGATATGCTGCCTCGGCGGGTACGGTGGGCGGAAAAATATGACCCTGTCACGCGGTCGCAGCAGGTCACTGCCACTGCAGGGGTGTGTACTGTATTGGCAGGTGGAATGGAAAGACGTCATGGTGGCAAGTCTGGCAAGATACTCCATGTTCGGTAGGATAGTCGACAGTGATCCCTCCTATTTCTAGGTTAGGATGCTCGAGATTAATAACTTGAGAACTAGTGTGGAACCAAATCAATCAACTCGGTTAGTGATCCATTTTAGCAGCTAAAACTTGTGGAATAGTGTGGAACCAAGTTAGTCACGCCTCCGGTTGTGACCGTACTTAACCCTTTCGTGCCTGACAAATAGATTCTCTCAAGCGACTAGTGTAGAAAGATTGAAACAATAAAGATCAATGGATTAAGTAAACTTGGAATATTTTATTAAAGAAATAACTCAAAAACCTAAAACAATCGTTTCACTCTTGTTACAACATAACCGTAACCCAAGGGGAATTTAGAACATGGCGGCAGAGAAGAACACAAGTAAAGTCTATAGAAAACCTATGATGATTTAAACTAGAAGTACAATGGGTATTTATAGACTCAAAACTAGGTTAAGTCCTCCTTGAAGTAGAAGTCCTCTAAAGTGGCTTTTCTTCTTTAATGTAGCTTTAAATGCTGACTTCTTTGCTTGGAATATGGACTCTTCCTCAATTTCCTTAGCCCGCAAGTAAGCTTGGGAATTTAGCTTCGGCAGCCCTAGCCGCTGCTATAGAGGTCGGAAAATCTTATGAACACTGGCGATAGATTCGTGAGTTTTTGCTCTACAAATCATGCTCCAATTCTTCCAACTTCCACAGTCAACTGCCGAGGGCAGCAGGGTCGGCGGTAACTTTACTCAGCAGGTGCTCGGCACCAACTTGCCTTTAGTTGGAACTGCTTCAGTACCGCTCCTGGGTTTGCTTCTCAGCATTGTGTCCTTCTTTCCTCAGCTCCCTTGTTCAACGATTAGTACCTACAAGCAAGAATACACTAAAACAGTGCCTCTTGTTCACCAAATGAATGTTAAGTTATAAAAGCAAGGTAGAACAAAGAAATACTGTAAAATGATATGCATGAACCTACTTATGCCTAAGATGAGCTTAAAAATAGTAATAATAAGAGTTGGAAAGTGCATGAAATATAGGACTTTTAGACACTTTACACACCCCTAAACTCAAACTATTGCTTGTCCTCAAGCAATGCAACCTAAAGTACTTGCTATAATAAAAGTCAAAAAGAAAGGCATGTTTTTAACCTGATTTTTTGCCTCACGGCCGTGGCACCTATATATATATAACTAAATGAAGGGAAGTAAACAAGAAAACAAATCAGAATTAAATTCCAACTGCCTGTGTGATGTTTGAAAATCTGTAAACAAGTTGAATATGCAGAATAAAGGATTAAACAAAGATACTGCTGTAATTTAAAGGTTGTTGTCGAGGCAGCACAGTTTCAGCACATTATTATTTTTAATCAAGGCAGTGAGGGCTTCAGCATATCACAACTACTCTTCCAGATCTAACGTTTAGATAGGAGCAAACTATAGAACCCTGAACCCTTTGAGTAGAGTCATCTCGTAAAGGCTTTCATTCACTCATGCTACTTTATCCGTCACTTTTAGGTTTTAGATTCATGGACTTTGAAAGCAGCGAAGTATCCTCGCACATGATTCTTCCTAGAGCCTGTTGTGGGCACATCTAGGGTAACACAACACTTTTTTCTTTGTTTTTGATTTTGTTGCCTTTGGCAGTTATACATTCTTCTGTTTCTTTTTCCTGCCTCGGCAGCTACCTGTAATTATTGTTAGAATTTTGCAAATAAAACAAGCAGGTAGTGTTCATCAAATATTCTAACACATTCAGCAAATAACAGAGATATTTAACATTTTAAGGCAAAAATAAAAAAATCTAAGTCATATTTCATGCTCTTTCCCGAGATTAAGTTTAATTTTTAATTAGGTGCGAAAATAAAGTAATCGGTTATCCTATCATAGGCACAAGTCATAACAAACTTTTCTTTTCCGATTATTACTAAGGCAAGTACAATGCAACCTATATGCAACTAAGAATGCCTACAAATGATGCGAGAGCTATCAACCCCCCCCCCCCCCAAACTCGAGATGGGCATTGCCCTCAATGCACAAAACAGAAAATAAGAAAATATACATGTTAAAGAAAAATAAAACAAGAAATAAAAAGAAAAGAAAATAAGTTAAAAGTTTGTTGAGGGTTGAGAGGAGGCTGGATTCTAGTTAGCTGAGGAGGAGGAGGATGTTCGGACGACAAAGCGGTGGTTGGTAGATGCCTTGGTGGCGGTTCTAGCAGGTAAGGTCTTTGCTTTTCGCGGCGGCTGGATTTTCTTTGGCATATGTTGTGGCTCTTCTGAAGGCTTGGCAGGGGGAACGACGGGAGATGTGTCGCTTCCTTCTGACTATGTCTCAAGGTCCACAGGTTCTTCTACTATTATGTGTCGCTTCCTCTTCCTTGTCTCTTCCTTTGTGGGTGCTGTCGGAGGGATGAATGCCATTGGGATTGATGTTGTTGCCGCTACTACTTTTGTTTCCGGTTCCAGTGGCGGTTTCCCATTCTCCTTTGATGAGGAGGAGTCTGCTACTGTATTGGATATGCAGGCTGGGGAGAGATTCAATTGCTGCCTCTCAGGGGAGTCTGCCACTGTGTTTGATGGGGTGGCGGCTGAGTGATGCGAAGAATACATAGGAGAGGGCACCTGATGGTCTATCTGGTGGGCAGTGGCGGCTGGTGAAGTTCTTCGTGCTCTTGCTGCTGCTGCAAGCTCATCAGGAAAGGGTTGCATGGTGGGCACATCACCAGAGAATATTTGCAGGAAATAACCCATCAGGGCTTCTAGGGCCTCCCCCATGTAATTCATGAAGGCCAATTGTTGTTGCTCTATCCGTTTTGTGTGTTTGAGGAGTGTGTAGAGCAACGGAAGGACTTCTCTATCTAGGGCAGCGTTAGTACTCCCGAGGGCGGCTGGCGTTTCAAACTGTGTGGCGGAGGGCTGACTGAGCGTGGTTGGTTCTTTCTCTGCATCCTGCATCATCTGAATGCGGACCTTTTTGGTCTAGCCCTCCTTGGCAGTTGTAAACTCATTTGTGGGCTCTGTCGGGACTCGGAAATTGGTGCAGAGACATGTGATGAGGAACGAGAAGTATACCCTATCCTTTTTCTTCTTAAAGCAGTTGTATTTTTCCGTGTAGATGATTTCCCCCACGTTGATCGACCGGTTCATTAGGATACTGTGAATTAAGGCTAGGCGCGACCAATCAGCTGTTGAGTTGTGAGATGTGGGCAGCATGCGCCTTTTCACAAATGTGTTCTGCAACATAGCTTCAAGCAGCAAGTGGCGGCGCTGGACAGATCCAACATGTTTACCCCCCAGTCATGGTGTGTTGGGCTTGCAGATTCTGGCCTTGATATTCTCATATTGGGCAGTCGTCAGTGACTGCCTCCATTCCTCGTGCGGGTTGTCGTTCATAGCAAGGCCATAATAGTTGTTGATGACAGCAAGTTGAGCTTGATTGCCTCTCCGCGGAGGTAGACGAATGGCTTGTTTGGGCAGGGCTAATGTGAGTATAATTCCTTGACTATAGTGATGTTCGCTATATCAGGCTGATGAGCAAACATCTCCCATCCCTTGTAGTGGATGGTTCGGAACAAGGTGGGCTCAAGACCATGGTCTCTCGTTTGCTTCGGGTAATAGAAGCCTTGTTCCTCCCAAACGACCTGCTTGGAGAATTGTGCTATATATCTCTCCTCGTCTGCCTTAAAGCGAAACCTGTTGCAGGTGGGTTTTTGGGTTGATGTGGAAGCCATGTGATCGGTTGTATTCTAATTGAAAATAGAAAGGAAATACTATGAGAGAGCAGAAGAATAAGATGGAAGCTAGCAAAGAGGTGGAAGTGAAGTAAAATGAAATGAGTGAGTAGTTTATATAGGAGCTGTCGAGAAGTGTCAGGGCAACATTAAATGATCAACGGTCCGATTTCCTTGTGCACGTTATAGATTTTTCTGCCCATTATTTTCAGAACCGTTGGCAACTAGCCGTTGGCGGCCAACTAGCCGTTACACTTTGCTACGCTGGCTGCTGACTCGGCAGGATGGTTGGCGGGCTTTTAGCTGGTCCTCCTTTTTAATCCTGCTCTTTTATTCTTGACCCTAAAGGAAAAATAAAAATAATTAAATGACAAAACACTGAAAATTAATCTAATCCTAAAACAAAATAAACTCTAATACTAATGCATAAAAATAAAAGTAAGAAAATTAAAATAAAAATTAAGTTATGTTGGGAGTACATTTGGGTGCATCTCCCAGACATAACCACTTCCTGAGGTGGTTTATCTTCTTCTCCCTTCCTGGGGGTCCTCTTGTTTCTTCAGTTTCTGTGTAATGAGGTCCTTCAATCTGCCCCTTGGTCGGCCGCGGCAACTGCTGCCTTGTCTTGTTTCCACACTTATCTTGGCAGCTCTTTCATCTGGGTATTCCTTTCCTTCCTCTAAGGGTTGTAGCACATTCATCCTTATGCTTTGGTCCTCCACCCTCATTGTAAGCTCCCCGAGCTCCACATCTATCAGTGTTATGCCCGTGTCCAAGAAGGGTTACCCGAGAATTATGGGGGCTTTCTCATCGGCCTTACAATCCAAGATGAGGAAATCAGCTGGGAGAATTAGGCTGCCCACCTTGACCATTATGTCTTCAATCTTTCCCTCTGGTTGCACGAACGAGTAATCGGCAAGTTTAAGCATTACAGAGGTTGGCTTGGCAGGTCCAATATCTAGTTTGTCAAAGATAGCTTTTGGCATAAAGTTTATACTGGCTCCCAAGTCACATAGGGCCCTGGTCTTGTGCTTGCTGCCTAGCCTACATGGCAAAACAAAGTTTCCTGGATCTGTCTTCTTGGATGGCAGCTTGTTATGTAGCATAGCCATGCATTCTTCAGTGACGGCCACCGTATTGAATTCCCCTATTCGTCTCTTCTTAGAAACTATATCTCTGAGATATTTGGCGTAGTTGGGCATGCTTTGTATAGCTTCTATCAGAGGTATGTTAAAGTGCACCTGTTTCAGAATATCTAAGAATTTTCTGAATTGGTGCTCCTGCTACTGTTGTTTGAGCTTTTGGGGGAATGGAGCTAGCGGGTGGTTGTCCTCTATTTGCTCCTTTTATATGGGCTTAGTTTGGGGAGGATCATCCTTGTCATGACTGATTTCATGTTCTGCTGTTGGGGCGGCTAGAGTCGGTGTTGCTATTGGGGCAGCTAATATTGGTATTCCTAGGGCAGGTTTTCTTGTCTGTTTCGGCTGAGTTCCTAGTTGTTCTACAATCCTAGGTTCATCCAGCTGCTTCCCACTTCTTGTAGTTATGGCCTTGCAATGTTCAAAAGTAGGCTTGGTTACTTTTGGCGGGCTGCTGGATGTTGCTCCCATGGTCCAGCTGTGGTAGATTTCGGTGAACATCTCAAATTGGGTCTCTAGGTTCTTAATAGCAGCCTCCTAGTTGTTCACCTTCATCTTCATCCTGTCCATAAAAGACTCGATTTTTTAATAAATTTATTTGTATAAACAATAAATTCACCATTTTGTTTCATAAAGTTATTCAGAGTTGCTTCTAGTGAATTATTGTGTTGTGGCTGCTGAGTGTGCTGTCGGGACTGATTCTCCTGGTAGCCTCCCTGTAGCTGTTATGGATTTGTTATTGTCTGTGGGTTGCTCCATGAGAAGTTGGGATGGTTTCTCTAGTTGGGATTGTTTGTGTTCTAGGTTGGCCTGCTATTCCTCTCATATCCTCCCCTATAGTTAGCAGATGTTGTGCATTCAGAGGAATCGTGGTTGGCCCCACTTTCGCCGCAGAAAGGTTCCACAGCTTTTACTTCATGGACCTTCCATGGGATTGCACCATCTTCATCACCAGTTCCGTCAAAGTGTCGAGGCAGGCATTAACAGATTCAGAGGCTTCTACCTCATTTACAGTAGATGGCTGCCTTGTGCCTCCTTGGCGGGTTGTTGGGTATTTATAATCATTTTTAGCTGCTATGTTGAGCAGCCGTAGTGATTCCTATGGAGGTCTATCTAGGATGATCTTGTTGACCGAGGCATCTATCAACATCCGAGTTGGGTAGTTAACCCCATTGTAGAATATAGATACATGAGTCCAAGTTGGTAAACCGTGAAGCGGATAATTGTTCAGCATTTGTTGGTACCGCTCCCATGCTTCATACATCGGCTCGTCATCTACTTGTCTAAAGGTTGTAATCTCATTCGTACCCTATTAGTGACGTTGGACAGACTAAATCGGTCTAGAAAGTCCTTGCAGAGCTCCGCCCATGAAGTGAAAGATCCGGATGGCTGGTTATTCAACCATTGTTTAGCCTTATCCCTCAGTGAATAGGGAAACACCCTCAGCCGCAATACGTCCTGGTGTACCCCATGAATTTTGAATGCTCGGCAAATGTCCAAGAATCCTCGTAAATGCTACCGAGCATCTTCTGTGGCGGTCCCTCCGAAGTGCCCTAGTGTGTTTAGCATGTTGAACATGACAGGCTTTAGTTCAAAATGATATGCCTCTATCTCCGGTTATGTCACTATTGGCTCGAATCTTTGGAAGTCATGTTCAAGGTAGTCCTTAGTTGTCCGCACTTGGGGTGGATTACGGGGATCCTGCCTCTGATGTACTTGTGGTCCTCTGGGCAGCAAATCTTGTTGCCCGCCCCTGCCTTTGATGGCATCAACTGGGGGGTCTTCGTTTACCATGATCTCTTCCTCTGCTTTGCCCTTGTCTTTGTTTTATAAGGCTTCCCTGAGTTCCCTCTTGATTTGTCTTGTTTCACGCTCAAGATCGTCGTGAATAATAAAGTTTTCGTTAGGGTTAGCACTGGTCATACACTTGCAAAGGAAATGGTAAAATTCTCTTTTTCGATTAAAAATAGAAATAAAAGAAAAAGTAAAAAGGTGCAGAAATTAAAAATGAAATTCGTTGTTACCAATCCCCGGCAACGGCCCCAAAAACTTGTAGGGCGTATAGGTGTTCCCTTTTTGTGTGAGCGCAAGTGCACACTCCTCTAAAGTTATAGTATATAAGATGTCGAATCCCACGAGGATTGGACATCTTGTCTTCTTCTTTAGTTCCTGCACAAAGGTAAAGTAAAAGCACAAGTGAATGATTGGTTGAGATCAAAAAGTAAATAAAAACACAATTAAAAGAGAAGAGGTGAATCAGGTTGATAGAGTAGGCAGGGTTATGCTGCCACTTAGTGTGAAAACTGCGTTGAAATAGGTATGGGTTATCCTTTGCTGCCACGATATGCTGCCTCGGCGAGTACGGTGGGTGGCAAACTACGATTCTGTCACGTGGCCGCAGCAGGTCACTGCCACTGCAGGGGTGTATACTGTCTCGACAGGTGGAATGGAAAGACGTCCTGGCAGCAAGTCTGGCAGATACTCCAAGTTCGGCAGGATAGTAGACAGTGATCCCTTCTATTTCTAGGTTAGGATGCTCGAGATTAATAACTTGAGAACTAGTGTGGAACCAAAACAATCAACTCGGTTAGTGATCCCTTTTAGCTGCTGGAACTTTTGGACTAGTGTGGAACCAAGTTAGTCACGCCTCCCGTTGTGACCATACTTAACCCTTTCATGAGCCTTGCACTTTCGTGCCCGACAAATAGATTCTCTCAAACGACTAGTGTAGAAAGATTGAAAGAATGAAGAACAATGGATTAAGTAAACTTGGAATATTTTATTGAAGAAATAACTCAAAAACCTAAAACAATCGTTTCACTCTTGTTACAACATAACCCTAACCCAAGGGGAATTTAGAACATGGCGGTAGAGAAGAACACAAGTAAAGTCTATAGAAAACCTAGGATGATTTAAACTATAAGTACAATGGGTATTTATAGACTCAAAATTAGGTTAAGTCCTCTAAAGTAGCTTTTCTTCTTTAATGTAACTTTAAATGCTGACTTCTTTGCTTGGAATATGGACTCTTCCTCGTTTTCCTTAGCCTGCAAGTAAGCTTAGGAATTTAGCTTCGGCAGCCCTAGCCGCTGCTACAGAGGTCGCAAAATCTTATGAATGTCGGCGATAGATTCAGGAGTTTTGCTCTACAAATCGCGCTCCAATTCTTCCAACTTCCACAGTCAACTACCGAGGGCAGCAGGGTCGGCGGCAACTCTACTCGGTAGCAACTTGCCTTCAGCTGGAACTGCTTTAGTACAGCTCCTGGGTTTTCTTCTCAGCGTTGTGTTCTTCCTTCCTCAGCTCCCTCGTTCAGCTGTTAGTACCTACAAGCAAAAATACACTAAAACAGTATCTCTTGTTCACCAAATGAATGTTAAGTTATAAAAGCATGGTAGAACAAAGAAATATTGTAAGATGCTATTCATGAACCTACTTATGCCTAAGATGAGCTTAAAAACTATAATAATAAGAGTTGGAAAGTGCATGAAATATAGGACTTTTAGACACTTTACAGAAGTTGTAATGGCAGAAATTGGAGAGAGAATGTGGGAAGTTATGATGATCGGATAAAGGGTATTAAATACTTAATATTCTCCATGTTTCTATATGTGGCCGTCAACTTGTCCTTGTACAAGTATAACTTAGGTCAATCAAAAGTCCTGGTCTATCCAAGATTCTAGGACATCCTTCTAACTTAGGCTTGTGTGTTGATAACTTTCAAAATAAAAATAAAAACTGTGGAAATTAAAGCAAAGTAAGAAATTTTAAATTGCAGAAAAATAAAAGTGATCCTTGATCGAAGATTTTTCACATTGAATTGTTGCTCCTTGGCAAGCCTTCAAGTGTTGTCCATTGATGCTGAAGATTGGGCCTTATTTGAGATCCTTGATGTCCACAGCATCAAGTGGATACACCTAGATGACTTGGAATGGGTCGGACCAACGAGACTTCAACTTGTCGGGGTAAAGCTTCAAAGGCTTTGTGCTCAAGATTAACTGGTAGGTGACACGCCTTGTCATAGAAAAGTCTATAGGGTGACATGTTGAACAGTATTTTGAACATGGTTTGATAGGCCTATAAGGCTTCATCCAATTTCAAGGACCAATCTTTGCGGTTTGGCTTGACCACTTTCTGAAGGATCTGTTTTATCTCTCGGTTGGACACTTCAACTTGTCCATTTATATACAGATGATATGTCGTGGCGGTCTTATGGTGAACTCCATATCGACGCAACGCCTTGGTAATCAGCTTGTTGTCGAAGTGACTTCCCTCATCACTAATAATAGCTCGAGGTACTTCAAACTGAGTGAATATATTCTTATGCAAAAACCTCAGAACTGTATTTGCATCATTCTTGGTCATAGCAATGGCCTCCACCCACTTGGACACATAATCAACCATGAGGAAAATGTACAAGTGCCCATTAGAGGATGGGAATGGTCCCATAAAGTCAATGCCCCAAACACCAAAAAAGATCAACTTCAAGGATGAAATGCATGGGCAGCTCATTCCGTCGATAGATGTTCCCCGTTCTTTGACATTTATCGCAAGCCTTTTAATATGCATGGGCATCTCTAAAAAAAGGTTGGCCAATAGAATCCAGACTGTAGGACCTTTGTAGCAGTCTTTTTTCCTCCAAAACGTCCTATGCATAGAGTGGAATGACAATGGTAGAGGGGTCTTCTTGTTCCTCCTTGGCTACGCATCTCTGGATCATCTGATCAGCGTATTGCTTGAAAAGGCAGGGCTCGTCCCAATAATAGTGGCGTGCATCGTGACAGAATTTCTTCGTTCCCTAGCTGCTATGATCAAATGGGAAAATACCACTAACAAGAAAATTAACAATGCCAGCATATCACAACCATGTCGTCGTGGCTTTGAAAAGATTCTCATTAGGGATTTCCTTCTTAATATCACATGAAATATCAGAATCACATGCATTCTCGAGCCTGGAAAGATGGTCAGCTACTTGATTTTCAGTACCTTTTCTATCAACTACTTCAATATCAAATTCTTGCAGTAGTAATATACACCTAATAAGTCTAGGTTTTGCATCCTTTTTAGTCACTAAGTATTAAATGGAAGAATGATCACTATGCACAAAGACCTTAGTTCCTATAAGGTATTACCTAAATTTATCAAATGTAAAAACTATAGCAAGTAGTTATTTTTCAATGTTAGTGTATTTTACTTGTGCCTCATTTAGGGTACAGCTAGCATAATATATAACATGAAAGATCTTACTTCGACGCTGACCAAGAGCAGTGCCAACAGCATAGTCGCTAGCATCACACATGAGCTTAAAGGGTTGTGACCAATCAGGGCCACTACAACCGGTGTAGAAATAAGTTTCTTCCTCAAGGTTTCAAACGCTGCACCGCATTGGTCATCAAACTCGAATGCTTTATTCTGCTCCAGCAACAAGCATAAGGGCTTCGAGATTTTGGAGAAGTCTTTAATGAATCTCTTGTAGAAATTGGCATGGCCAAGGAAGCTTCGAATGGCCTTGACATTGGTTGGGGTGGTAGCTTCTCTATGACTTCAATCTTGGCTATGTCCACTTCTATGCCTTTCTCAGAAATACAGTGGCATAGGATAACGCCCTCGGCCACCATAAATTAGCATTTTTCCCAATTAAGCACTCGGCCAGTTTTCTCACATCGCTTTAACACCTTGGCAAGGTTGCCTAGGCATTGATCACAGAAGTCTCTAAAGACAGAAAAGTCATCCATGAAGATCTCTAGAAAACCATCCACCATGTTAGAAAATATGGTCGTCATACAACGCTGAGTTGTTGTTGGAGCATTACATAGGCCAATGGTCATTCGGCAAAAGGCATAAATGCCATATGTACATGTGAATGTAGTTTTCTATTAGTCTTTCGGTGCGATGGCAATTTGGTTGTATCTAGAGTAACCGTTTAGGAAGCAATAGTATGGTTTCCTTGCGAGCTTGTCGAGCATTTGGTCAATGAATGGTAACGGGAAGTGATCCCTTTTGTGGCTTTGTTCAGCTTCTGATAGTCAATACAGGTCCACCATCTAGTGACGGTTCTAGTTGGGGGGAGTTCATCGGTATCATTCTTTATCATGGTCATGCCTCCTTTCTTCGGTACACATTGGACATGACTCACCCAAGAACTATCCGAGATAGGGTAGATGATTCCGGCATAGAGCCATTTGTTGATCTTCTTCATAACCAAAGTCCTCATGATCAGATTGATTCTCATCGTTGGTTCTACCGTGTTGTTGTAGTCATCTGCAAGCAAAATCTTATGCATACACAAAATAGGGCTTATACCCTTCAAGTCAGTAATAGTCCAACCAATATCCTTCATATGTTGAGATAAGACATCAAGCAATTTAGTTTCTTGGTCAGATGTTAAGCTAGCAGATATGACAACATGCAGTGTATTATTCTCACCTAGATATGTATATTTTAATTAAGGGGGAAGAGGTTTAAGATCAAGTATCGGAGGATGCTCTAGCGATGGTTTGGGAGATTTAACGTCAGCAAAATCTTAAGGTTTAAAAGTCGTACCTGGCCTAGTAAGGACAACATTGAATTGTTCAATCTCTCTCTTACCTTCTTGTTCAGCTTCTTGCATGGCCTCGTCAACTTCAGATTGCTCCTCAACACTAAACATATTGCTGCAACATATCTCTTGAAGGTTTTCTTCGATGAGGGCTTCCTCACTTTACACAAGCTAACATTCTTCATAGTCATATGCGTACTTGAGAGTGCTGAAGACATTAAGTGTAATCTTTTGGTCGATCATCTTCCTAGTAAATTTACCCTTCTCACAATCGATCACAATACGCCCAGTGGCAAGGAACGGTCTCCTTAGGATGATGGGAGCATTCTCGTCAATTTCACAATCAAGGATGATAAAATCTTCTGAAAAGACAAATCTATCAACTTTGACTAGGACATCTTCAATTCTATCCACGAGACGGATTTGAGAACGATCGACCAATTGAAGGATCAATAATGTAGGTTTAGCTCATCTCATGCACAGTCTTGTAAACACTGATTTTGGTATCAACTTGTCAATTGCATCGAGATCGAATAAATCGCGGCCAAAATAATTATGTCCTATAGAGCATGGAATGGTGAAACTGCTAGGGTGCTTCGTCTTGGGTGGTAAATCACTTAGCACGGCCACACACTCGCCCATTGTAGCAATAGTTTCAACTTCACCCACCATCATTTTTTTGTTACGAACTACGTTAGAAACTTCGCATATATCAGCATCTGATCAGTGGCCTCTAGGAATGGGACTTGATATGCAAATGTTTAAGCATCTTTAGGAACTTATGGACTGTGCATCTTGTTTTTGAGCCTTCGATCGTTGTAGAAACGGAGGTGGTGGTCTGGGCTCATCGTGTTGTTTACTGGATGCGGTGGCATCCTTAGCTTTGTCATCCTTGTCATCAATCACAAGGTCTTTCATTGTATCAGACACATGAGATGTATCTTTATGTGTCGGAGCTTTGGTGGATGGCTTGCTTAGAGTGGAATCAACCGGGGAACCTACCCAAAACTTGTCATCTACGGTCAATTGGGTGCCACTACACAACGTGATGGTATTGCATTGCTCGCACTGAAAGTTTTAGTGACTTCAGTATCACTAGGTAAACCGCCATGAGGTCGCATCTTCAATACTTGGGCAATTTGCCCAACTTGTGTTTCCAAGGACCGTAAGGAAGCAGTGTGATTTCACAGGATAGATTGTTGGTTTTGCAACATAGCGCCTTGTGTTGTGGGCATGTCACTATGATTAGATGTGATGATTGATCCTGCATAATAACTCGGGTAGTATCCATAAAGTTTTAATAAGAAGAATCAAAAGATTTAGAATTGGAGTTAGAATCTCCCTAGTTTTTCCTCTGAGTTTTTTGTTGAAATCCAAGAGGTTCTGATATAGCGTTATGTCATGCTCTTAAGTCTCATATGTTACCTCCCCAACCAAAGTTTGGATGTTGTCGCCACCCTGGGTTGTAGGTGTTCGAGTAGGGGTAGTTTTTGCGATTAGCATTCCCTACGTATCATTCAGATTCTTGTTGGTGGGTGCATTCATTCGGCTGGTGTTCCCCATCACAATGCTCACATGTATATTGAATTAGTTTAGCCTCTCGTGTGTTGGATGTCGGTTGCATGTTCATGAGCAAATTTGCAATGGTGGAGAGTTGAGCAGACACACTCTGGGAATCATACAATTGTAGTGTTCCATGAGATTTAGGGCCAGGATTCAATCTCCCATAGGAAACCAGTAGTCGTTATTGGATATCTAATTGAGAATTTCGAAAGCTTCTTTAGAATCTTTTTCGAGAAAAATATCATTGGTTGAAGAGTCAATCATCATCCTTGTTGGAGAATTGACGCCATTATAGAACATCATTATTTGTAGCTAATCATGAAAGCCATGAATCGAGCACTTGCGCAACATATCTTTGTATCTGTCCCAGCATTCATACATAGATTCATCATCTCATTGCTTAAATGTTATGATCTCGCTCTACTTTTGATTGTGCACGTTCGGTGGATCATAACGGTGCAAAATGTTTTTGCACAGGTTACCCCAAGATGTAATATATGTCAACAATGATTGTGCATCTACTGTGGAACATCATCGTTATGTATATTCTCCAGGTCATCATGTACATTGTTACCAACTTGTATTGCCATCCTTTGTTTATTACGAAGGTTCCTCGAGTATCTTTCGATCTCTGAATTTCAAGGGATAATTGGCTCCTCGCGAATTATGTGCCAGGTCGTGCACTGGAACGTACCTAAAAAGGAAAGAAAAAACAAAAATTAAATGCAAAGAAAATAAAATCTTAAGTGCAATTGCAACATAATTATCAATTGTCAATCCCCTAGCAATGGCACCAAAAACTTGATGCTTGTTGAATAGTGTTGCACTTAAAAGCAAGTATACTCATCGATCAAATAATAAAGTGATGAAGTAGAGTGTCGAACCCATGAGAATTGGATCAATAAATACGAAGTGATTATATTTAAGAATGGTTCAGCAAGTATTGGTTTGATGACGGATTATCAAAATTAAATGCAAATAAATTAAAGTAGCTATGATTTGGACAAATAGATGTTGCGACAAGTAATCAAATAATTTTGGAAACTGGGTTTATTGCCTAGGACTTATACTTGATTACTTATTTCAATGCTATATAGATTGGAAATACATGTCTACATAAACCAATTAAGATCTTTATCTACTCTATAGGGTTTTCTAATTAACTTTTGGCTCTCTCGATGCCTAGAAGTTAATTACATTGTAGCTAAGGCAAAACATGTCTGCGTGAACTCTAACAACTTTATTATATATTCAAGTTCCCCTTATTAGTCGTTGAAATTCTAAATTTATGTCTAAGCTGGATTAAGACTAAGTTAACAGCTTAGCCTCACTGTTCATGTTTGTTTAACCTAACTCTCTCGATATTAAGCCATATATCAATAGTTAAAAGCCTCTCTCGATAGCTCTTACAATAACTACGCATGAAGTATGATAAATAGAATAGATAAAGGAAAAGAACTATATCATTAAAACAAAGTATTCAAAACATAATGTCTTATAAAGAAATAAACCCAACTAAAAGTATTTAGCTTATGTCTGAGCCTAAAGCATTCATACTAAAAACAATTAAAAACATGACAGTTTATCAAGCAAATGATAGAAAAGGGTTAAGCATCATCGACGATCTCCTTCAAGCTTTCTAACAATTGTTGTAGGTCCCACACTCTTTCAACCTCTCTCGATGGCTTTCGTCGTGTGGAGACCCCTCTAGAACTTCAACTCCATTAATTCTCCGGTAGCTGAAGACTAAGGGATGCTGTTTGAGATCGAGCTCCCTTTGTTTGTGGCCCAAGTCTCCTTTATATAGGTCAGAAAGCTAGGGTTTTATTGTAACACCCCAATTTTGGGCTTAGAAGTTTTGGGTTTGGACCGGATCGGTCGGATTGCGGTTCGAATATAAAAAGGTGATTTTTAGGAAAGCCTAGTTCGGGAAGCATTAAAAATATGGAAAAATATCCTAAAACCCTCTTTTATTATATATAAGAGAGTGGTGAAATAAATTTTACAAAATGAGGTTTTGAAATGTGACATTTCAAGTTAGTGACTAAAATGTAATTTTTGAAAAGTTGGTGACTGTTTTAAAAGGATTGAAACTTTGAATCTTTAAGGAGCTAATTTACCCAAGAAGAGTTTCTCCAGATTTTTCTTAATAATTAATTATTTAATTAATGGTTTTAATTAAGGAAAAAGGAGGGAAATAGATATTTTGTGGTCATAACTAATTTTTCTCAAAATTTTCCATTTCTTTTCTCTAAACTTTTCTCTCAACCCAAACACTTTTCTCCAGCCTTTTTCCCTCTGATTTTGACATCTAAAAATGAGATTTCAATCTCCAATGGATCTCTAATCATCTCTACATCAAAACCTTAGCAATTGCTTATTGAATTTTAAAGAATCTTGGTTCCAAACAAGGAGAAACTCACATTTAGAGGTATGAACGTCCTTCTCCTCTAAATACTCAGTTCTTTACTGAAATTCCCAAGTTCTTAATCCTTGATTTGAGTTTTATTAAAGGTTTTAATAATTTGTTCTTGATTTTGGCTTAAAATGCAAGATTTGGTTTAATTTTGATGAAATTCGTATGGAATGTTTGGGCACTGTTTTGAGGTGTCTTTTTGATGAAAATTGGATGTATAATTGATGTGAAATTGAGGTTTAATCAATGGATTCCCGAATAGGTTGATTTTCCTAAGTTTTGCTTGAGTTAGTGATGGTTTTTGGTGTGATCTTGATGATCTGCTATAGCTGGAGGTATAAGGACGTGATTAGATCCTTTTTGGATGTTAATTGAGGTATAATTATGTTTGGAGTTGATGGATCTTGGCTGGGTAATGTTGTGGAAGTGTTTGGATGTGATTTCGGTTGTGTTTGATAGCCGAAATGTGAGTATTGATGAGAGCAGTGAGTTTAGGTGTTTTGGTTGAAGATATTAATGCATGATGATGCATTAATCCTCTGCTTTAATGTGTTTAAAACAGGGGAGACATCTTCGGATCCTTGTGGTGTTGATCCGGAAGCTTGATTGGTGTTTCGGCAAGCTTGCGAAGCGGAATCGGTGAGTGAAGTTTGGTTTTCAGCTTTGAAACCAATGTTTTGAAGGTTTGGGAGCTTAGTTTAAGTCTAAACAACTTAGCTAAGCTCAAGAGTAAGTTTTCGGAAAAACTCTCTTGTTGATGAGCCATGGTTTGGTTGAATGCAAAGTGATTTGTTTGCATGTTTAAATTCTGTTTTTGAAAGCATATTTTAGCATGTTTATTGCTGGTTTTATAAGCCATGTGTTGAAGGATGCTCAAGGTAAGAGATCTTTGGTTTTACATTGATAAATTTGATTTCAATGCATAGTGATGCATGTTCATTTAATGGCTTTGTTAAATGCTTTAAAACAGTGAATTAATGATGTTAAATGATGTATATTGGCAAGTGATGTATTGTTTTAAAAGTACTTGAATCGGATATAGTTATCCGGCTATAGGAATGGGTGCACCGTGAATAAAGTCGCCTTGGATGTTGAGAGGTTGTGATTGTACCGTAAGCTCCATCCAAGTACACTACCGAGATGGTTAAGAACAACATGGTGGTTAAAAGTCCATGGGTGGTTCTTGTTTTAAGGTCACAATGGTGGTTAAAAGTCCATGTGTGAGCCTTGTGTATTGTTAAGGTCACAATGGTGGTTAAAAGTCCATGTGTGAGCCTTGTGTATTGTTAAGGTCACAATGGTGGTTAAAAGTCCATGTGTGAGCCTTGTGTATTGTAAGATCACAATGGTGGTTAAAAGTCTATGTGTGGATCTTGTGTTGTATGTCCCGTGATCTCGTTAGTGATGTTATACCACTACCAATGAGTGATGTGGAGGGGTTGTGATTGTACCATAGTCTCCATCACGGGTGTTGAGGGGTTGTGATTGTACCATAGTCTCCATCTTGATATAGGTAGTGTGTATGAAGCGTATGGGACAACGCTTGTATTCCGCGTATCCGATTGTTGATTGTCGAATGTGTTTTGAGTTGAAAAATGTTGAATTATCACTTGTAAGCCAATATGACATGATGATGGTTTGAAGCATGAAATGCTTGGTTTATATGCATATGTGCATGTTTAAATGTTGTTTTGAACTAAGGTTTTAAAAGGTGTTTTTACAAATGCATTATTGCGATGTTTTAATTGAGCATTCCTCACTAAGCTATGTGCTTACGCTCTCTCTTTCTCCTAAACCAATAATGCAGAGCATTGAATTTCTTTAAGGGCAGCAAGGAGGTCAAGATCCAAGAGAAGGACTAAGCTCATGTATGGTGAATGTTTTCCTAACACTATTAGCTTTTGGCATTTGGCAATGGGAACTTACGTTGTTGTTTTGGGAGATGTTTTGGACTCCCTAAGTTGGTTTTATGCCTTTGATGATGTTAGAACATGTAAATGTCCATTGGTATGTGGTTTTGGTGAATTGATGGTTTCATGGTTTGCTAAATAGGATGCATGCCTATAGAATTGGGTTTATCCTCATTTGAAGCTATGATTGAGATTGGTTGATGTTAATATGTTCATTGAGAGTTGAATGACTTGCTGGTATGATTTGGTTGCCTTTGGAACGTGATTGATGGGTCAATTGTGATTTAAACCAGCAAAAATCTGCAATTCTGGGCAGCATGTTTCGGAACGGGTGCTACTGTTTCAGAACAGAGGGCCTGAAATGGCCTTGGCGTTTCGAAACGGGTAGAGTCGTTCCGAAACAGTTTTGCCACTGCCAAGCCCTGTTCCGAAACCTGTTTCGGAATGGTCCTGCGTTTCAGAACGGTTCATCCCCGTTTCGGAACACTCGACCGTTGGGCACTGAAATTGACGGTTTTATGGTTTGAAAACCTTGCGTTTTGGTCCCAATGATTGTTTATGCAATTGGTTGAGTTTGTGATGTCCGTTTGAGTTGAAATTTGGCAGAGAAGCATGAAACATGACTAATTTCATATTGGTAACCTTAAAATTGGTTAAGTCCTTCAACTTTCTAGAATTTACAATTTGGTCCCTAATTTCTTATGTTGTGCAATTGAGTTCCTGTTCGATGTCCGATTGCTGTGGTTTTCAAGTATGCTTTCCTTGAGTGTTTGATTAGGGTTAATATGCATCTAGACAAGATTTAAAAGGAAAAAAAGGTCATTAATCAAGGTTGACTTTGGTTTTCCCCGTGTAAACTTCTTAATTCGGGGCAACCGTCTAGCCCGGGTTAAGGGGGTTACATTTGGTGGTATTAGAGCTGAGTTCTCGAGTAATTGGGAATGGTTAAGTGGGTAATAAGTGTATGATTGTTTTGTATGCTTGTTGGGTGAAAGCATGATGTATGAATATTAAGTATGTTACAATTGTGGTGTATGCTGTGGTGAAGCATGTTAGAGGGACCCATTGCCAAATCAAAGCTAATGAAATGATTTGTTTTTAATTGGAAATGAGCTTCAGTACTTGGATTGCTTACCTTGCTGAGCCTGATTTTGTTTATTGCATTGTGATTGCGTTGTTTAGTATGGCACCTCGTAGAGAGACAAGGATTAATACTCGAGCTATGGCTCAAAATGAGAATGAAGAGAACGCTGAAAATGTGGTGGATTTACCTCCTCCGCCTGGTGGTGGTGGTGCTGGGGTGAAGGAGTTGTTGTTGGTGCTGGTGCTGGGGTCGCTGGACCTGAAGCTGGCCAGGGGCAAGCTGTTCCTGACATGACAATGCTAATACAAGCTATTGCTGGAGCTTTTCGGGCGGCAGTAGCTGGAGCTCAAGGAGCTGGGCATCAGGGAGATGCTAATGTAAGACTACCTTTGGAACGTTTGCGCAGTCTGGGAGGGACTGAGTCCAGATGTTTGTCCGCTGAAGGTTCTGAGTCTTGGCTGGAAAGTACCAAGAGAATCTTGGGTCAAATGAATTGTAATGATGTGCAGAAGCTGGGCTGTGTGATATCATTGCTGCACGATGATGCGTATACGTGGTGGACGACCTCTATCTCCAGAATGGAGGAAGCTGATGTAACTTGGACGTTCTTTCTGAACGCGTTCAAGAGGAGGTATCTGGGTGTGAGGTACCTAGATGAGAAGAAAATAGAATTCATGTCTCTTATTCATGGGAGCATGCCTGTAGCTGAGTACGAGGTTTAGTTTGTTCGGCTTAGTCAGTATGCACCTGAGCTTGTTCCTGATGAGCGGGAGAGGTGTGAACGTTTCCGTTATGGTTTGGTAACGGAGGTGAAGACCTATATGTTGGCTGCGGAGTATACTGACTTTGATGTGCTGGTTGGTAGAGCAAAGGACATTGAGTTGAATTTGAGTTTATCTTCTAGAAGTACTGGTCCTAGTGCTGGTAAGCGAGCTGCTGAGTATAGTTCTGGTGGCGGACGGAACAAGAGAGGACATGAACGAAAGTATCAGTATTCTGCTAGGCGAGGTGTGGAGGCCAAGGTGCGTCTACTCAGGGAGACAAGGCGAGAGTTGAACCGAACACATGTTGGACATGTGGGTCGCGTGGACACCTGAGGCGTGATTGTCCTCGAGCAGTGAGGGAGGTGCAGGCTCCTGTTGTGACGTCTGGTAACTCGTGCTGGAACTGTGGATCAGCGGATCACATGAGGAGAGAGTGTCCTCTGTTGGCCGGTGGTGGCCAAGGACGTGCACCTGAAGTTGTTGTACCACAGAGAGGTCGTGGGCGCGGCCGTGGTAACTTCCAGCGTAGAGAGGATGGTGGAAGGAATATGGCTCATGTTGTGGTTGTTCAGCCTGAGGGTGGTGGTCAGGCCAGAGTGTATGCTCAGAGGGAGGGGAGGAATGACACGGACGTGATTGCAGGTACTTTTACTTTGCAATCCTTTTCATTACTTTCCTTGATTGATTCTGGATCTACACACTCTTACATTTTGCGTGAGCATGCTGAATTCCTTGGTTTGCCTGTTGAGTCTTTGGATGTTGGTATGCGTGTCACTAGTTCTTTTGGTGAGACTGTTGTGACTCGGAAGCTTTATAGAAGATGTCCTTTGGTTGTGCAAGATCATGTTTTCCATGTTGATCTTATGGAATTGCCTTTCTATGGTTTTGATGTAATCCTTGGTATGGATTGGCTTGTTGAGCATCGAGCTGTAGTGGATTGTGAGAATAAGCGAGTTTCATTGAAGCTTGCGGATGATTATGAGGTAGTGGTGGTTGGTGAGAATGTGAAGTTTCTTGCCATTGTGGTGGCTACATTGGAGGCGAGCAGGATGTTGAGGCAAGGATGTGAAGCTTACCTAGCTTTTGTGATGAATCCTAGCTCTAAGGAGTTGCGTGTGCAAGATATCAGGACTGTGCGAGAGTTTCCTGGTGTGTTTCCAGAGGAGTTGCCGGGTTTGCCTCCTAATCACGAAGTGGAGTTTAGGATTGAGCTGTATGAAAACACAACTCCAGTGTCCATTACTCCTTATCGAATGGCACCGAAAGAGTTGAAGGAGCTGAAGAAGCAACTTCAGGAGTTGCTTGATCATGGTTTCAGTCGACCGAGTGTGTCATCTTGGGGTGCGCCGGTCTTGTTTGTGAAGAAGAAGGATGGCACTATGAGAATGTGCATTGATTACCGTCAGCTTAACAAGTTGACTATCAAGAATCGGTATCCATTGCCGAGAATTGATGATCTTTTGATCAATTTCGGGGAGCAGCTGTGTTCTCTAAAATTGACTTAAGGTCGGGGTATTATCAGCTGAAGGTGAAGGATGTGGATGTGCCAAAGACAGCTTTCAGGACGAGGTATGGGCATTATGAGTTCCTTGTGATGCCATTTGGTTTGACGAATGCTCCTGCAGCTTTCATGGACATGATGAATCGAGTGTTTCATGAATACTTGGATAAGTTTGTTGTGGTGTTCATTGACGATATCCTCGTGTACTCGCGTACTGAGGAGGAGCATGAAGGGCATTTGAGAATTGTGTTGCAAGCTTTGTTGGAGAATCAGCTTTATGCCAAGCTGAGCAAGTGTGAGTTCTGGCTTAGAGAAGTTGTGTTTCTTGGTCATGTGGTTTCTGCTGAGGGAATTCGTGTTGATCCTCGGAAGATTGAGGCGGTGATGAATTGGAAATCTCCTAAGTCTGTTCATGAAGTTCGTAGTTTCCTTGGTTTGGCGGGATACTATCAGAGATTCGTGGATGGGTTTTCAATGATTGCTGCACCTTTGACGAAGTTGTTGCAGAAGGATGTTAAGTATGAGTGGACGGAAGCGAGACAGCGGGCTTTTGAGAAGCTTAAGACAGCTTTGACGCAAGATCCTATCTTGGTTCAACCTGAATCAGGGAAAGAGTTTGTGGTGTATAGTGATGCATCCTACGTTGGTTTGGGATGTGTGTTGATGCAAGAGGGTAAGGTGGTGGCTTATGCGTCACGGCAGCTGAAGGTGCATGAGCGCAATTATCCTACGCATGACATTGAGTTGGCTGCGGTGATTTTTTCTTTGAAGATCTGGAGACATTACCTGTATGGTGAGAAGTGTACTGTGTACACGGATCACAAGAGTTTGAAGTATCTGATGTCTCAGAAAGAGTTGAATCTTAGACAGCGACGTTGGGTGGAGTTGCTCAAGGATTATGATTTGACGATCGAGTACCATCCGAGTAAAGCGAATGTGGTAGCAGATGCCTTGAGTAGGAAGGTTGTTGTTGAGTTGAGGGCTAGGTTTGCTAGTTTGAGTATTTCACGTGATGGTGGTCTTGTGGCTGAGTTGCAAGTGAAACCATCTTTGGTTCAGTTGATTAAGGAAAAGCAGTTGTTGGATGATTCCTTAGTGTCGCATGTTCAGGATATTGCGGAGGGTAGGCCTTCGGATTTCTGTTTTAATGATGACGGAGTGTTATGCTTTGGGAGTCGGATAGTAGTGCCCAATGATGCTGAGTTGAGGCGTGCTATTCTGACTGAAGGTCATAGTAGTCCTTTTGCTATGCACCCTGGTAGTACTAAGATGTATCGTGATCTTCGTGATGAGTACTATTGGGTGGGTTTAAAGAAAGATGTTGCGGAGTTTGTAAGCAAGTGCATGGGGTGTCAGCGAGTTAAGGCTGAGCATCAGTTTCCTTCAGGGTTGTTGCAACCGTTGAGAATTCCTGAGTGGAAGTGGGAAAGGATTACCATGGATTTTGTATCTGGGTTGCCTTTGTCGCAATCGAAGAAGAATTCGGTGTGGGTGATTGTTGATCGCCTGACGAAGTGTGCGCATTTCTTGCCTGTGCATACTACGTACACTTTGGATAAGCTTGTGGAGCTGTACATTGCTGAGATTGTGCGGCTGCATGGTGTGCCAAAGTCGATTGTGTCGGATAGGGATCCGAGGTTTACATCGCGTTTCTGGCAGTGTTTGCATCGGGCTTTGGGTACACGGTTGAATTTCAATACTTCTTATCATCCACAGTCGGATGGACAATCTGAGCGTGTTATCCAGGTTTTGGAGGATATGTTGAGGTGTTGTGTGATTGAGTTCTAGGGCTCTTGGGAGAAACATTTGCCTTTGGTAGAGTTTGCCTATAATAATAGTTATCAGGCAAGTATTCAAATGGCACCTTATGAAGCTTTGTACGGGAGGAAGTGTAGGACTCCTCTGTGTTGGGCTGAAACGGGTCAGAAGTTGGTTTCGATGCCAGCTTTGTTGAAAGGGACTACCGAGAAGGTGAAGCTCATTTGTGAGCGTTTGAAGGCAGCTTCTGATCGGCAAAAGTCCTATGCGGATTTGAAGCGTAAGGAGATTGAGTATGCGGTGGGTGACCGTGTGTTTTTGAAAGTTTCGCCTTGGAAAAAGGTGATGAGGTTTGGCCGGAAGGGTAAGTTGAGCCCTAGGTACATTGGACCATACGAGGTGATTGAACGTGTGGGTCCTGTTGCGTACAAGTTGAGGTTACCACATGAGTTAGAAAAGATTCATGATGTGTTTCATGTTTCTATGCTTCGAAAGTATAGATCGGATCCTTCGCATGTGATGCCTGTGGAAGAAGCTGAATTGAATCCAGATTTGACTTATGATGAGGAACCGGTGAGGATTATGGATTCGGATTGTAAGGTTCTTCGAGGCAAGACCATTGAGTTAGTAAAGGTGTTGTGGAAACATCGTGGTGTTGAAGAAGCCACGTGGGAGCGGAAGGATGACGTGTTGAAGTAGTTTCCGTACCTCTTTCCTTCAGGTAAATTTCGAGGACGAAATTTCTTAAGGGAGGGAGAGTTGTAACACCCCAATTTTGGGCTTAGAAGTTTTGGGTTTGGACCGGATCGGTCGGATTGCGGTTCGAATATAAAAAGGTGATTTTTAGAAAAGCCTAGTTCGGGATGCATTAAAAATATGAAAAAATATCCTAAAACCCTCTTTTATTATATATAAGAGAGTGGTGCAATCAATTTTACAGAATGGGATTTCAAAATGTGACATTTCAAGTTAGTGACTAAAATGTAATTTTTGAAAAGTTGGTGACTTTTTTAAAAGGATTGAAACTTTGAATCTTTAAGGAGCTAATTTACCCAAGAAGAGTTTCTCCAGAATTTTCTTAATAATTAAAGATTTAATTAATGGTTTTAATTAAGGAAAAATGAGGGAAATAGATTTTTTGTGGTCATAACTAATTTTTCTCAAAATTTTCCATTTCTTTTCTCTCAACTTTAGTCTCAACCTAAACACTTTTCTCCAGCCTTTTTCCCTCTGATTTTGACATCTAAAAATGAGATTTCAATCTCCAATGGATCTCTAATCATCTCTACATCAAAACCTTAGCAATTGCTTATTGAATTTTCAAGAATCTTGGTTCCAAACAAGGAGAAACTCACATTTAGAGGTATGAACGTCCTTATCCTCTAAATACTTAGTTCTTTACTGAAATTCCCAAGTTCTTAATCCTTGATTTGAGTTTTGTTAAAGGTTTTAATGATTTGTTCTTGATCTTGGCTTAAAATGCAAGATTTGGTTTAATTTTGATGAAATTCGTATGGAATGTTTGGGCACTGTTTTGAGGTGTCTTTTTGATGAAAATTGGATTTATAATTGATGTGAAATTGAGGTTTAATCAATGCATTCCCGAATAGGTTGATTTTCCTAAGTTTTGCTTGAGTTAGTGATGGTTTTTGGTGTGATCTTGATGATCTGCTATAGCTGGAGGTATAAGGACGTGATTAGATTCTTTTTTGGATGTTAATTGAGGTATAATTATGTTTGGAGTTGATGGATCTTGGCTGGGTAATGTTGTGGAGGTGTTTGGATGTGATTTCGGTTGTGTTTGATAGCCGAAATGTGAGTGTTGATGAGAGCAGTGAGTTTAGGTGTTTTGGTTGAAGATATTAATGCATGATGATGCATTAATCCTCTGCTTTAATGTGTTTAAAACAGGGGAGACATCTTCGGATCCTTGTGGTGTTGATCCGGAAGCTTGATTGGTGTTTCGGCAAGCTTGCGAAGCGGAATCGGTGAGTGAAGTTTGGTTTTCAGCTTTGAAACCAATGTTTTGAAGGTTTGGGAGCTTAGTTTAAGTCTAAACAACTTAGCTAAGCTCAAGAGTAAGTTTTCGGAAAAACTCTCTTGTTGATGAGCCATGGTTTGGTTGAATGCAAAGTGATTTGTTTGCATGTTTAAATTCTGTTTTTGAAAGCATATTTTAGCATGTTTATTGCTGGTTTTATAAGCCATGTGTTGAAGGATGCTCAAGGTAAGAGATCTTTGGTTTTACATTGATAAATGTGATTTCAATGCATAGTGATGCATGTTCATTTAATGGCTTTGTTAAATGCTTTAAAACAGTGAATTAATGTTGTTAAATGATGTATATTGGCAAGTGATGTATTGTTTTAAAAGTACTTGAATCGGATATAGTTATCCGGCTATAGGAATGGGTGCACCGTGAATAAAGTCACCTTGGATGTTGAGAGGTTGTGATTGTACCGTAAGCTCCATCCAAGTACACTAACGAGATGGTTAAGAACAACATGGTGGTTAAAAGTCCATGGGTGGTTCTTGTTTTAAGGTCACAATGGTGGTTAAAAGTCCATGTGTGAGCCTTGTGTATTGTTAAGGTCACAATGGTGGTTAAAAGTCCATGTGTGAGCCTTGTGTATTGTTAAGGTCACAATGGTGGTTAAAAGTCCATGTGTGAGCCTTGTGTATTGTAAGATCACAATGGTGGTTAAAAGTCCATGTGTGGATCTTGTGTTGTATGTCTCGTGATCTCGTTAGTGATGTTATACCACTACCAATGAGTGATGTGGAGGGGTTGTGATTGTACCATAGTCTCCATCACGGGTGTTGAGGGGTTGTGATTGTACCATAGTCTCCATCTTGATATTGGTAGTGTGTATGAAGCGTATGGGACAACGCTTGTATTCCGCGTATCCGATTGTTGATTGTCGAATGTGTTTTGAGTTGAAAAATGTTGAATTATCACTTGTAAGACAATATGACATGATGATGGTTTGAAGCATGAAATGCTTGGTTTATATGTATATGTGCATGTTTAAATGTTGTTTTGAACTAAGGTTTTAAAAGGTGTTTTTTACAAATGCATTATTGCGATGTTTTAATTGAGCATTCCTCACTAAGCTATGTGCTTACGCTCTCTCTTTTTCCTAAACCAATAATGCAGAGCATTGAAGTTCTTTAAGGGCAGCAAGGAGGTCAAGATCCAAGAGAAGGACTAAGCTCATGTATGGTGAATGTTTTCCTAACACTATTAGCTTTTGGCATTTGGCAATGGGAACTTACGTTGTTGTTTTGGGAGATGTTTTGGACTCCCTAAGTTGGTTTTATGCCTTTGATGATGTTAGAACATGTAAATGGCCATTGGTATGTGGTTTTGGTGAATTGATGGTTTCATGGTTTGCTAAATAGGATGCATGCCTATAGAATTGGGTTTATCCTCATTTGAAGCTATGATTGAGATTGGTTGATGTTAATATGTTCATTGAGAGTTGAATGACTTGCTGGTATGATTTGGTTGCCTTTGGAACGTGATTGATGGGTCAATTGTGATTTAAACCAGCAAAAATCTACAATTCTGGGCAGCATGTTTCGAAACGGGTGCTACTGTTTCGGAACAGAGGGCCTGAAATGGCCTTGGCGTTTCGAAACGGGTAGAGTCATTCCGAAACGGTTTTGCCACTGCCAAGCCCTGTTCCGAAACCTGTTTCGGAACGGTCCCGCGTTTTGGAACAGTTCATCCCCGTTTCGGAACACTCGACCGTTGGGCACTGAAATTGACGGTTTTATGTTTTGAAAACCTTGTGTTTTGGTCCCAATGATTGTTTATGCAATTGGTTGAGTTTGTGATGCCCGTTTGAGTTGAAATTTGGCAGAGAAGCATGAAACATGACTAATTTCATATTGGTAACCTTAAAGTTGGTTAAGTCCTTCAAATTTCTAGAATTTACAATTTGGTCCCTAATTTCTTATGTTGTGCAATTGAGTTCATGTTCGATGTCCGATTGCTGTGGTTTTCAAGTATGCTTTCCTTGAGTGTTTGATTAGGGTTAATATGCATCTAGACAAGATTTAAAAGGAAAAAAAGGTCGTTAATCAAGATTGACTTTCAGGTTGACATATGTTTTCCCCGTGTAAACTTCTTAATTCGGGTAATCCGTCTAGCCCGGGTTAAGGGGGTTACATTTATAACCCTAAAGCGGGCAAAGCCTCTTTAAAGAGGATCTTGCTTTCTCGCTATCTTTAATAAGTTTTGTATCTGGTGAGGTTCCACGTAAGACAAAGTTAGATTTATCTCCAACTCTTCTTTCCTCTTCAGCTCCTACGAGATGTGTGTTATCCTTCCTGGTCCAGCGTTCCTCCAGCTCCAATATCTCTTGTGCATGTACCATAAAAACAACATCTTTCCCACTAAAAGTACCAGAATATATAACAATTAAGCATATGCAGTGTAACTCCCTAACTATATGCAAACTACTCTTAAATGCAACTAAATAGGCTTAAACACATGCAAAAGTTAAGTAAAAATGGTATGCAAAATTTAAGTAAAGAGGGTATGCGAAATAAGTTATTTACACAGTCATCAATCACTTCTATGACGACCACGCTTGAGACTCAGATTTCTACAGTCGAGAACTTTCTTGCCGGTTTCCATCACAAGTGGAGGGTAAATGCCCATGAAGATGACGATGATGGTATTGAGGATGATGATGATGCTACTTCGGTCGTTTAGTTTCCTTCATGGATATCATATAGACTTATTTGGATTTCTAGACTTTATTATGCACATGTGCTAGTTTGTAATCCACATTCTTTTGATTTATTTGGATTTCTTTTGAAGAAATAAGTCTTTTAAAAAAATCTAGGGGAACTAGATTGTCTTTGATAAAAATTTGTTTTAACAAAATTCATTTTGGAGTTAACCTCCATTTTTAATTCTTTGAAAATTTTTGTTAAACAAATTATTTTTTAGATCATCAATTTATCTTTGATGATCTTCTTTAACTTTAAGAAGCAGGTTTTGTAAATCCACATTCTTTTTCTCAAAGTCCTTAAAATTTGCTTCAAGTTTGAAATTGGTTTCAGAAAGCAAATCATTTTCAATTTTCAATTTTGAAACCATTTTCTTATTTTTCAAAATATGGTTTTCAAATTCTAAAACTAATTCATCATAAGTGTTGAGTGTGTAAAAGTTCTATTATTTACACCCTTTTTAACCCATATTTCTACTGCATTCAAGCATCATTGCATTGCATTTAGGTTAGTTTACGGAAAAACATCACAAATATATAAAAGGCACGGATTCTACTAAAAGATGGCTTATTTTTCAGGTTACTGCCATAGTTGACGGAGAAGGCAGGCGTAGGTCAGAGAAGCAGAAGAGCTGAACTGGACAAGTAGACGATGAGGACGATGCTGCCATTGATCTGTCGTGACAGGAGGACGACAGCAAATTAGTGGAGGAAAAGCAAAGTGGACCTCGATAGATAGAGAAAATTATGCTCGTCTGTCGTGTGAAAACCCTATATTTTTCCAAGCCCCGGATCAAAGGATATGTCAAGCCAAAGCTCAAGGAGAGGAAATCCCATGAAACAAGGAGGCGGCTGAAAAGTAGGATACTTAGCGATTAAGTCTTTATTAGAATCTTACTTTTAATTAAAGTTGTAATCCTTGTTATCTTAGAATAATTGAGCCCAAAGCTTATATAAGGGCATAGATTTTAACCTAGAAAAAATATACCCCCCATAACCGATAACCAAACCCTTCCGCCGTCTACCCGCCGCCGACATGTTCTAAAAAACCCCTAGGGCCACGGGTTGTTTTGTAAAGTAGTTGCAAGGGTTGTTTTGTTTAGGATTTTCCAAGTTCAATAAAATAAACCTCAAGTTCTCTTATTTTGGTTTTTAATATCTTGCAAGAGCATCGGGAGAGCATTGTGAGGTTATCCATTTACTTAGCATCGGGAGAGTTAAGTATACGAAAGAAATAAGAGCCAGTTCTCTAGTTTATAGTTGAACTATCTTGTGCCTACGGATAGGGCAAGGTTAAGTGGCTAAGGAAGAATTCATACACATCGGTGTTCATCCTTCGATTCACGCCGGGAGGTATCATCAAGACGTGATCATCGACAGACCTGGACCTAGGGATAGGCCATGGCAGATCCGGGATTCTTGCCAAACTTGAAGTACGGAGTTGGTGTGTTTGCTGCCGCGACAGCCAACAGACAGCCGCCGCGACAGGTGCTGCCGCGACGGGCCCGACGACAGAACTGGAATCCCTATGCATTGCAATAACTGCACTACTGAGCAATTCAATACCAGCCCATTCTCTCTATCTTGATATCTCAATTCTTTTATTTGCGAGTTTCTTTATTATTTTCGTGACAATTCTCTTAAATATTTTCTTTACTTCGTGCAGTGAAATAAGGTGAAGCTATTAGCCCAATCCCTGTGGAGACGATATCCGATACTTCGTATCACTTTACTACTTACGTCGTGTTCACTTGCACTACAATTGCGATAGACTCTTTTACACGCAACAAGTTTTTGGCGCCGTTGTCGGGGATTGGCAACATAACTACACCTTTCTTTTATTGCACTTTTCGTTTTTGTTTTTGTTTTTGTTTTTTCTTTTTCCTTTAATTTTTCTTTATTTTTCTTTGGTGCTTTCAACTCTTGCTTTTCACGAGGTTTTCTTGTTTATGCGCAGATCTAAAAGAGGTGAAGATCCTGAGTATCCATTAGATCCGGAAATCGAATGTTCCTTCAATCTCAAGAAACAACTTCGCCACCTTTTAGCTAGGAACGAGTACCTTGAGGAACAGCTAGAGAAGATGGCCCATGTTGGAAACGACCCGCCTGTCGGCGAAGTTATACAGCCTGTCGATAACCCTGTCGCCGACAGACGACGATCCTGTCGTGACTACATGTTGAACGATCATGTAGAGCTGGAGACCACGCTACCGGATATTGAAGTTTATAACTTCGAGCTTAAACCTGTCATGTTTAGTATGATCAACAATGTCGGTCAGGTTAGTGGTGCTATGACAGAGGATGCTAGGGAGCATCTTAAGACGTTCCAGGAGATCTGTGGTTCATTTAGACTGCCAGGAGTTAATCCGGAGATACTGAGGCTTCGGTTATTTCCCCACTCATTGAGGGACAGAGCTAAAACTTGGTGGAATAAACTTACGCCGGGTTCAATTAGAACTTGGGCAGATTTATCTCGTGAATTTTTATCTCGTTTTAATCCTTCGCATTTATCTAAGCGATTACGTAACGAAATTGCTACTTTTCAACAGGAAGATGACGAGCCGATGCACGAGGCCTGGGACAGATTTACTACTCTTCTACGGAACTGCCCTATGCATGGATTTCCCGTCTGGAATCAGGTAACTAAGTTTTATAATGCTGCCAACTTACAAACTCGCATTCGAATTGATTCTGCAGCAAACGGACTATTATTGGATAAAGATCCGGACGAGGCTTTACAAGTTTTGAAAAATCTGGCCAAGAATGAGGAGCGGTTTCCGACAGCAAGAAGAGGGGGTAAACGGATACTTGTTGTCAAAGACTATGAGGCCGACAGCACTATGAAATCACAGGTAGCATTCCTTACTAAAGCAATGAAAAGGTTATTGAATGAAGATGAATTACAAGGATTTGCTGTTGAGGAAGTTTGTAATATCTGTGAGGGAAATCATAGTCGGGATGAGTGCCCAATACAAATAGAAGAGGGAAAATATGTTGGAAACTACAAGCCAAATTACAATTCCAACAATTATAATCCCAATTGGAGGAAGGATCCCAAATTTTCCTGGAGTAATCCCAATAATGGCCTGAATCCTCAAGCACACAATTAGAATCAGGGAGGACCTAGATTGCTGACACGACAGCAACTACCGCCGCACCTACCGCTGCAGGAGCAACAGCAGCCACCACCTGCCACGAGCAGTATATTGGAACAGACTCTAGCCACCTTTATGTCTCAGACCGGTACTTATATGGAGAATATAAATCAGTTTGTCAAGAAGACAGATAATTTCATAGATAAAACAGAGATGAGGATGACAAATCATGAAGCTACTTTGAAATCTCTGGAGACACAAATGGGTCAAGTTTCTCAGAATATTAAGCCGAGGCAGAATGGAGGATTCCCTAGCAATACCGAAAATGCTAGGCCACCCACACATGAGCAGTGTAAGGCAATTACTACTAGGAGTGGGAAGAAACTACCAGGGCCGGAAAAAGAAGCTGAAACAGAAAAGGAACCTGCCGAGAGGACGCTGCCCCGACAGGTGATAAACAGACTGCTGCCGATAAGCATGTCACAACAGCAGAAGCGACAGAGGAGAAAAAAGATGATTATCGTCCTCAGATTCGCATGCAGTGGGAAGGACGTATTGCTGATTATCGTCCTCCACCACCTTTTCCTCAACGGATACAGCAAGCTAAGCATGAATCTCAACTTAAAAAGATTTATGATATTTTTAAGCAAGTTCATATTAATATTCCGCTGTTAGATGTCGTTAGGGAGATGCCCGGTTATGCTAAATTTCTCAAGGATGTCATGTCGAAAAAATCTAAACTTGGGGAATTCGAAACGGTAAAGATGACAGAAGGTTGCATGAGTATTCTTCATCGGCAGCCACCCCAGAAAAAGAAGGATCCGGGGAGCTTCATCATACCTTGCGTAATCAGAAACAAATTTGTAGGTAAGGCACTTTGTGATCTTGGTGCTAGTGTTAACTTAATGCCAAAGTCTGTTTTTCAGAAATTAGGTATTGGAAAGGCGCGGCCCACGACAGTAACTCTGCAGCTGGCAGACCGCTCTTACGTTCATCCAGAGGGAAAAATTGAAGATATTTTGGTAAGAGTGGATAAGTTTATTTTTCCTGCTGACTTTCTTGTTTTAGATTGTGAGGCAGACGAAAATGCACCAGTCATCCTTGGGCGACCCTTCTTAGCCACGGGAAGATCACTGATTGATGTGAAGAAAGGAGAACTCACCATGCGAGTGAATGATCAAAAGATTAAGTTGAATGTTCTCCAAGCAATGAAACATGTTGATGTGGACGAGGAATGCAAGGCTATCACTGACGTTACCCTTGACCAACCCTGCATCAGGTCGGGCTGTCACGATATTAAATTTGGTCACTGTCGCGGCAGCCACCTACAGGACTGTCACGACAACAACGACGACAGCACCGACGACAGCAACTCCTCTGACTCCGATACGTCTGATACTGAAGATCAGGAGGAGGTAAACTGGTTAGGCAATCGTCCAGGTAAGTTATTCGAACCTTTGAATTATACTTCGGATAACCATTTAATCCAAAAGCCATCTACTATTGAACCACCTGCCTTAGAACTTAAGCCCCTGCCAGGGCAGCTAAAATATGCTTTTCTTGGTTCAAATGACACACTGCCCGTAATCATCTCTTCTAAGCTGTCGCAGGAACAGGAATGGAAGCTAATCGACATGCTAAGGCAGCACAAAAAGGCGATTGGATGGACGATAGGAGACATTCAAGGCATTAGTCTGGCGTTATGCATGCACAAAATTCTTCTAGAAGAAGATCATAAGTCGACTATTGATGCACAAAGGCGGCTAAACCATGCTATGAAGGAGGTAGTGCGTAAAGAGATAATCAAATGGTTAGATGCTGATATTATTTACGCCATCTCCGACAGCAAATGGGTAAGCCCGGTGCAATGCGTTCCAAAGAAAGGAGGAATGACCGTGGTAACCAATGAGAACAATGAATTAATCCCAACCAGGACTGTGACCTGTTGGAGGGTTTGTATGGACTATCAGAAGCTTAACAAAGCTACCCGAAAGGACCATTTTCCTTTACCCTTTATTGATCAAATGCTTGATAGATTAGCGGGTAAACATTACTATTATTTTCTTTATGGTTATTCAGGTTATAATCAAATTGCTATTACACCGGAGGATCAAGAAAAGACGACTTTTACATGCCCTTACGGAACATACGCGTTTAGGAGGATGTCGTTTGGATTATGTAATGCACCTGCCACTTTCCAAAGGTGCATGATGGCCATATTCTCCGACATGGTAGAGGACTTCCTGGAAATTTTTATGGATGATTTTTCCGTCTTTGGAGACGATTTTGAGAGCTGCCTCGGCAATCTACAAAAGGTACTTGAAAGATGTGAAGAATCCAATCTTGTTTTGAATTGGGAAAAATGCCACTTTATGCTGGATGAAATAATAGTCCTTGGCCATAAAATTAGCTGCCGTGGGATAGAAGTCGACAGGGCCAAAATAGAAGTAATTGAAAAGCTTCCGCCGCCAACAACAGTCAAGGGCATTAGAAGTTTTTTAGGGAATGCTGGTTTTTATCGAAGATTTATTGCAAATTTCTCAAAAATTACCAAGCCCCTATGCTATCTCTTGGAGCAGAACCGACCCTTTGACTTTAATGAGGAATGTACTGAAGCATTCAAGGTTCTGAAGGAAAAACTAGTGACAGCCCCCATAGTACAGCCACCAGACTGGACACAGCCATTTGAGATCATGTGTGATGCTAGTGACTATGCTGTCGGGGCAGCACTTGGGCAGCGCAGAGATAAGCTGTTTCATGTCATATATTATGCCAGCAAAACATTAAATGACGCCCAAGTGAACTACACCACCACGGAAAAGGAGCTGTTAGCTGTGGTGTTCTCCATCGACAAGTTTCGTTCTTACATACTTGGGATGAAAGTAATAGTGCACACAGACCATTCTGCCCTGAAGTATCTGTTCGCGAAAAAGGACGCAAAGCCTAGATTGATACGGTGGACCTTGCTATTACAAGAATTCGACCTTGAGATCAAGGACAAAAAAGGGACAGAAAATCAGGTGGCAGACCACTTGTCAAGGTTGGAGAAGGGACAGAGTCTACCAATCGACGAGACAAACATACTGGAGACCTTCCCAGATAAGCAGCTATTTGCTGCCGCAACAGCCATGGCAGCAGTAAGTCTTCTGAACTCCCCTGGTATGCTGATTTCGTTAATTTTATAGTTAGCGGAATACTTCCTTCTGATCTTAATTATCAAGCCAGGAAGAGGTTCCAAAATGATGTTAAGCATTATTATTGGGACGAACATCTTCTTTTCAAAATGTGTGCAGATCAGGTTATAAGGAGGTGCGTACCACAAGAAGAGCACGAAGACATTTTCCATCACTGCCATGCTTCTCAATATGGAGGTCACTTAGGAGGCAATAAAACTGCTGCCAAGGTGCTGCAGTCAGGGTTCTACTGGCCGACACTATATAAAGATGCACAGGACTTTTACAAGAACTGTGACAGGTGCCAGCGGACAGGTAACATCTCGAGGCGAAATGAGATGCCAATGCAGAACATTCTAGAAGTCGAGATCTTCGACATTTGGGGGATCGATTTTATGGGACCTTTTCCATCTTCATGTGGAAATCTATACATCCTCCTAGCAGTGGATTATGTCTCTAAGTGGGTTGAAGCTATCGCCACTCAAAAGAATAATGCCAATACAGTCCAAAAATTTTTGCACAAAAATATTTTTTCTAGATTTGGCATCCCTAAGGCAATTATCAGTGATGAAGGGATACATTTTGATAATAGGGTAATTGCTGCAGCATTAAAGAAATATGGTGTCAAGCACAGGATCGCGACAGCATACCACCCACAGACCAATGGACAAGCAGAAATATCCAATAGGGAAGTTAAGAACATTCTTGAAAAGATGGTTAAACCAACTATGAAAGATTGGTCTCTACTCCTTAACGATGCATTATGGGCATATAGGACAGCTTTTAAGACTCCATTGGGCATGTCTCCATACAGATTGATTCATGGAAAAACCTTTCACTTGCCTGTCGAGATCGAACACAAAGCATATTGGGCAATCAAGGCAGTGAACATGGACTTGGACAAGGCAGGCCAGAAAAGGTTGTTAGATTTAAACGAGATCGAAGAAATACGAACAATGGCCTACGACAATGCGAGAATTTACAAGGAAAAAACTAAGAAGTGGCATGACAGGAAGTTGCTGCCACGACAGTTCTGCCCATGGCAGCTTGTGTTGTTGTTTAATTCTAGACTGAAACTCTTCCCAGGAAAGCTAAAGTCTAGATGGTCTGGCCCTTTCCAAGTGGTACAAGTTTTTCCCTATGGTGCCATTACAATTCAATCATTAAAAGACGGGCACCAATTCAAAGTCAATGGACAGCGCCTCAAGCATTATCAGGGGACTGAAGCCCTAGGAATACAGGAAGTGGTTACTTTAGGAGATGCCCCACAAGGCATCCTTAATTTAACCTATATTTTATTTTTTTCTATTTTATTTTTACTTATTATTTATTAGGAAATTAGGTTTATTTTATTCAAATAATGTTTTTATATTTTCTGTTTTTAGGAAATAAAGGAGGCAAGAAGAAAAGAAGAAGTGACCCAAGCCCACCATCCATCCATCAGCCCAACAGAGCCCATTTATTGAAGCCTGTCGTTCCAGCTGCCGCCGCAGACACGGATAAGACAGGCTGTCAACAGCCTGACACGGCAGACGCAGAAGCGTGTGACAGACGCGTAACAGATGCATAATTACGCGTTAGACGCGTCAGACACGCCAAAACTTATCAGTCGCCCCGTTATTCACGCCTGCCGTTACAACATTAAACGGGCAGCAACTCGACCACTATAAAACCCCGTTCTCATTTTCATTTTCCTCACTTCTGCTTATTCTTCCTTGCTTTCTCCTCTCGTTTTTTATTTGTTTTCTTTACTTTCACAACCCTTGCAACTAATATGTCTTCCAGACGTACCCGCCGTAGTGTTGCTTCAACCTTTTCAGCAGCAGCACCCACACCACAGTCGTTCGCAACCAAAGAATTATGGGAGGAAAGAGGATTCATCTACGTCCACAAGGCAGCAAACCTAGGGCTCCGACCATTCATCGCGAAGGCGATAACGACTCAGCTATGGGAGCAGTTCACCGCACAACCTGCAGAACTAAATGATACGTTGGTGTAGGAGTTCTATGCTGCCATCGACAGCAGAACGACAACATCAGTCACCGTCCGAGGGGTAGAGGTACCATTTACAGCTGACAGCATCAACCACATGTATGGCCTATATTTTGGTCCCAACGATGATGCCCATCAGCAATTTTTAGACACCCTCGATTCTGCCGCCTACGGTGCTGTCATGGCGGAGGTGACAGAGGAAGGAACAACATGAACCACGAGCAAAAAGAACCCCAACTCTGTAAAAAGGGGGCAGCTACTCCCAGAAGCCAAACTCTGGAACGCTTTCATCAAAAAGCGTATCATGCCGACCTCCCATCACACGACGGTGGACCAGCAGCGGCTCGCCCTCATTCATTCAATCATGAACAACCGGCCTATCAACGTGGGCCACTACATGAGGGAAAAGCATTTTGGACTGCACATTCCGCTCTACCTCCCGCCTTTGCCTACCGTTCATGATCACTTCTCTTTGCCGCTGCGCTGCCATCCCAGAGGCCACCACCGACAAACTGATCCAAGGCAGAGGCTGAACAGACAACAACATTACTAGCCTCATGGAGTTGGTAGTCGCTACCCCCCTCTCCTCTTTCAACCCGGCTGCCTCCCCAGCAGAATCATCCGACGAGCCTGCCCCTGAACCTACCGCCGCCACCGCCCAGACAGACCAATTCGCTCAGATCCTTACTGCACTACAACGGGTGGAAGACAGACAAATGGGGCTGATGACATTTATCCAGGATTTCACCAACTCGACGGTAAATTTCATTACCAACACTTTAAATTATCCCGATGTTATTTTCCCCACTTTCCCTGCCCACTATTTCCACATCCCCTCCCCTGTCCATACACCTACACCACCTGCCGCCCCATACACCCATTCTACTGCTTCCACCCCATCACCTGCCCCGACGGCAGCTGGCAGACCAATAGCCGAAACCTCTGCCCGAGGAACGAAGCGACCTGCCTCCGATGACAGTGAGTCAGAACCTCCTATTAGGAGGAATTTGGAGAAAGAGTTCACGCCTGTCAAGAGGCAGAAACACGTGGCAGACAGAAAAAGAATGCCCAAGGCCAGCACCACCACCAGCAGCACTTGGGATAGTGGCAGCAGCTCAGACATCCATGTCGTGGAGCAACCTGCCAAGCCTGCCTAGCCTTCCCCACCACCCAGACGCCGCCACCAGATCCGTGTCAACAGCAGCAGTGAAGACAGCGATTAAAATTTAAGTCTTTTATTTTTCTTTTATTGTTGCTTGCTTTATTTATATGTTGTGATGTACTTGCCTTCATTTTATATGTCATTTGCATTGAGGGCAATGCAACCCTCGAGTTTGGGGGTGACAACCCTCCATTTTAATGGAGTCTTAGTACATCTTTAATTAATTGTTGTGTCTTTTATTCTCTTAAAAAAATTAGAAAAGACTAAAATTGTTGGCTTAAAACTGTGAAGTAAACTTACCTGTCATGACAGCTCTGTCGTGGCAGCATCTTTAGGACAGTTTAAGGAGAAGTTTAGAGCCTTTCTATAGTTCTGAAAAACTTAAACACCATTGTGACTGTTATATTGCTTAGATTTCTTTTAGCCAAACTAGAATAAGATGCTTAGTACTTGAATAGCCCCTAGAGGTGCCTAACACTGGCTCTAGGAAAGAAGTTTAGCAAAAGAAACTCACAAACCTAGAGGTGCCCGAAACCGGCTCTAGGAAGCTAACTAGATGTGCCCAAAACTGGCTCTAGTAAAAAAATTTAGCTTGAAAATAGAAGAAAAAGAAGCATGAAAATGTGTCTTCAAGAAAATAAACTTTGGCATAAAAATTCGAGTTAAAAAGTTGAATATTCTAGTGAAACTAAGAGAGTCTTAGCATATAACTGTTCACAAGCATGCACACACTGCACGTGAACTATAGTGAGATTCCGGACAGATCCTAATCTTTCCGACAGGTTGCTACCGCCATAGAGAATGAGCGACGAGTAAGGGACAGTTCACTGTTTGAAAGCCAACACAAAAATATTCATTTTTCTTTTAGGTCTTAATTGCTTGAGGGCAAGCAAAAACTTCAGTTTGGGGGTGTGTTGAGTGTGTAAAAGTTTTATTATTTACACCCTTTTAACCCATATTTCTGCTGCATTCAAGCATCATTGCATTGCATTTAGGTTAGTTTACGGCAAAACATCACAAATATATAAAAGGCACGGATTCTACTAAAAGATGGCTTATTTTGCAGGTTACTACCATAGTTGACGGAGAAGGCAGGCGTAGGGCAGAGAAGCAGAAGAGCTGAACTGGACAAGCAGACGATGAGGACGATGCTGCCATGGATCTGTCGTGTGAAAACCCTATATTTTTCCAAGCCCCGGATCAAAAGATATGTTAAGCCAAAGCTCAAGGAGAGGAAATCCCATAAAACAAGGAGGCGGCTGAAAAGTAGGATACTTAGAGATTAAGTCTTTATTAGAATCTTACTTTTAATTAAAGTTGTAATCCTTGTTATCTTAGAATACTTGAGCCCATAGCTTATATAAGGGCATAGATTTTAACCTAGAAAAAATATACCACTCATAACCGATAACCAAACCCTTCCGCCGTCTACCCGCCGCCGACATGTTCTAAAAAACCCCTAGGGCCACGGGTTGTTTTGTAAAGTAGTTGCAAGGGTTGTTTTGTTTAGGATTTTCCAAGTTCAATAAAATAAACCTCAAGTTCTCTTATTTTAGTTTTTAATATCTTGCAAGAGCATCGGGAGAGCATTGTGAGGTTATCCATTTACTTAGCATCGGGAGAGTTAAGTATACGAAAGAAATAAGAGCAAGTTCTCTAGTTTATAGTTGAACTATCTTGTGCCTAGGGATAGGGCAAGGTTAAGTGGCTAAGGAAGAATTCATACACATTGGTGTTCATCCTTCGATTCACGCCGGGAGGTATCATCAAGACGTGATCATCGACAGACTTGGACCTAGGGATAGGCCATGGCAGATCCGGGATTCTTGCCAAACTTGAAGTACGGAGTTGGTGTGTTTGCTGCCGCGACAGCCAACGGACAGGTGCTGCCGCGACGGGCCTGACGACAGAACTGGAATTCCTAAGCATTGCAATACCTGGACTACTGAGCAATTCAATACCAGCCCATTCTCTCTATCTTGATATCTCAATTCTTTTATTTGCGAGTTTCTTTATTATTTTCGTGACAATTCTCTTAAATATTTTCTTTACTTCGTGCAGTGAAATAAGGTGAAGCTATTAGCCCAATCCCTGTGGAGACGATATCCGGTACTTCGTATCACTTTACTACTTGCGTCATGTACACTTGCACTACAATTGCGATAGACTCTTTTACACGCAACAATAAGCATCTTGTAATTCATCAAAAGTATATGAAATTGAAAGTGATGAATTAGAAGTTACCCTTGAATCTTTTTCGATGGGCATGAGACAAAGGTTGGCTTACTTCATCACAATGGAGTCATCTTCATTACTCTATGTAGCCACAAATGCCTTCTCCTTATGGCTTGATCGTTTCTTCTTCATCTTTAGACATCATCATTGTCCTCTTCTTCTTTCTTCTTTCCCTTGGACATCATCATTTCATGGGTTGGCAAAGATCTCATTAACTCGTCAAGCTTGAGCGTTTTAAGATTCTTTGCTTCTATAATTGTGGTCTTCTTGGAATCTCATGAATCGGGAAGTAAATAAATCAACTTCCTCACAAGTTTGTCTTTAGGGATCACCTCTCCAAATCCTTTAAGCTCATTAACGAAGATGGAGAACCGACCAAACATAGCTTTGATGTCTTTTTCTGGGTCTATCTTGAAGTTCTCATAGTTGAGGTTGAGAAGTCCAATCTTGATTTCCTTCACCTTATTGGTTCCTTCATATGTGACCTCAAGCTTGTCCCATATTTTTTTGACAGTGTCACAATAGGAGACTTTGGAGTATTCTTTTGGACCAAGTTCACATAGAAGAACATGCATGGCCTTGGAGTTTAGTTGCAGTTGTCTCCTTTCTTGATCACTCCATTCATTCATATCCTTGAGGAGAAGAATGTCGCATACCCTCGTTTGTGGAAGTGTAAGGCAATCTTCAATGATCTTCCAAAGCTTGAAATCGATGGGTTGAACAAAGATCGCTATTCTATTCTTTCAATAAGAATAGTTGACACCATTAAGTATGAAGGCTTGGAGATGGATTGTGCCATTTAAACCGGTTGATATAAATTTATGGAGCACTTCAAGGATCGACTCTAGGATGTTAATCCGATGTAGAGATGAGGCTCTAATGCCAATTGTTAAGCTCGAATATCTTCAACCGAATCGCCAAGAGAGGGTGAATTGGGTTTGCAATGAAAATGGTGGAAGCAATTAGAAATAAAAAAATTGCACAAAGGATTTATAGTGGTTCAACTTCTCAACCAAGTTTACATCCACTACTTATCTCCTCACTAAGGATTTTCCACAAATCCACTAAATTTGTCTTTCCTTTTTCAAGGCTCAATGAGATAACCTTTACAAACCCTCAAAGCTTATACTCCAAAGCTTTGAGATACTCTCACTCAAGAGAATACAAATTTAGCAAAGAAAGAAAACCTCACAAAGGCAAAGTATTTGCACAATTTAGCTCTCACCTAAAAACCTAACACTTGAGAAAATATGACAATTAAGCTCACAAGTGTGTTCCACACTAAATATGACAATTAAAGCTCAAAAACACTTTCTCTATGCATTGAACGTTGGTGGTTGGTTTATTGTTCTTCCATGGATGCTTGGAGGTGTCTATTAAACCCTCTAATAAGCTTGTGGTCATTTCTAGCCGTTGAGGTTGGTTTTGAGCCATTAGAGACTTAATTTCCAACAATAAATGCACTTCTGCTGCAGTGAGTATCGGTACACGAGTCTCAATATTGATATCTGCTTTAAATAGAATACAAGCAATTAATAAAGGGCATACCGATACGCGATACTAAGTATTGGTACGGGCCCTTGTGTATCGGTATGAGCTTAGTCGTATCGATACGATGAAAGGCTCACTGGAAATTTGGAAAAACATGGGGAAACAAAGGGCGTATCGATATTGAGCAAAGGTGTACCGGTACGACTGTCTGAGTACCGGTACAAAAGAAAAGGGTACCAATACGGGCATACTATTTTTGACACTTAAGCTGTTTTGAAAGCATTTGTTCGAGTCAAAAACACTTTAAAAACATTTTCAAACATATTTAGACTTAGAATTATTTTTACAATTTACATTTGAATCCAAAAACATTTTTCATTTTGTTATATCAAAATTATTATCTCGAGAAGAGTTTTTGCCACGATAATAGTTTATTGTGTAAGGATTGAGTTTAGTTGTGGGTGTTTGGGGTTAGACCAATATGCACAAATCAAAGTTAAAATGTATTCTTGTGTTTCTCAAACAAAAAAAGCAAAAGAAACGGATCTCCAATCACAATTTTTAGAAATTGGATTTGTACAAACGAGGCGAAAAGTTGTTTGATAAGATTGAAGTAAAAGAAAAATCATCTTTCAGAAAAATCTAATATAAAATATTCTGAATTGAAAAATTCATAAAAATTCAATAGAAAAAATAAGACAAGCAATAAAAGGAAAAGTGTTGTGAATAATGTGAAAACAAGAACAAGAAAAAATAGGAACAAAATAAGATGAGAGAAAAGAAAGAGATTTGTATTATTCTGAATATTGACTTGTGTACAATGCCTTCAGTAAATCATCTATTTATAGGCATAAGAAGTACATAATACATTAAACTCTAATTAATGTAGATAATAATCCTAATGATAAAATAATTCAAATCTCCTTTGATAAAGTCCTTATCATGATAGACATCCACATAGATAAATATTCATAACACTCCCCCTTGGATGTCTATGAAGACAGTGTGCCTCGTTAAAACTTTACTAAGATAAAAACCCCGTAAAAAAATCTTTAGTAAAGGAAAAGAGTACACACATCTTTAATACGCATAACATGTTGTCTCATTAAAAACCTTTCCAGGAAAACCCAATGGGACAAAACCATGGATAAGAAAAAGAGTACAACACGTATTTTGCTCCCCCTCATAAATACATCATATAAGATCTTTGACACGACGCAATTCGATATTATAAATTAACTTCTCAAATGGAGCAGTAGGGAGTGCCTTGGTAAATAAATCTGCCAAGTTATCACATGAACGAATCTGTTGGACATCAATGTCTCCATTCTTTTGTAGATCGTGAGTGAAGAAGAATTTTGGGGAGATGTGTTTTTTTCTATCACCCTTTATGTATCCTTCCTTAAGTTGGGCAATACATGTCGTATTATCCTCATATAAAACTGTCGAAGCTACTTTTCCAGAGTGTAAACCACAATTTTCGCGAATATGATTGGTTACAGACCTTAGCCACACACATTCATGACTAGCCTCATGTATAGCAAAAATCTCAGCATGATTAGAGGAAGTAGCAGTAATTGTTTGTTTCATTGAGCGCCAAGAAATTGTTGTACCACCGTATGTAAAAACATAACCAGTCTGTGATCGAGCATTATGAGGATCAGATAAGTATCCTGCATCCGCAAAACCAACCAATTCTGTTTTGGATAGATTAGAGAAAAATAATCCCATGTCTTTCGTACCTTGAAGATAACGAAATATGTGTTTGACCCCATTCCAATGTCTTTGGGTTGGGTATGAACTAAATCTTGCCAACAAATTGACAGCAAACGATATGTCAGGTCGTGTGTGACTAGAAAGATACATTAATGCACCAATAGCACTTAAGTATGGCACTTCTGGACAAGGAATATCTTCATCCATCTCTCGAGGACGGAATGGATCTTTGTTAACATCAAGTGACCTAACAACCATAGGAGTGCTCAATAGATGTGCATTATGCATGTAAAATTTCTTTAGCATTTTTTCTATGTATGTTGACTGATGCACAAGGATTCCATCCTTTAAGTGCTCAATATGTAATCCAAGACAGAACCTTGTTTTCCCAAGATCTTTCATTTCAAATTCTTTCTTTAAACATTCTACTGTCAATGAGATCTCTTCAGGAGTCCCAATAATATTCAAATCATCAACATACACAGCAATAATAACAAATCCATAGCTAAATCTCTTAATAAAAATGCATGGAGAAATTGGATCATTCTTATAGCCTTCTACTAATAAGTATTCACTTAGGCGATTATACCACATGCGCCCAGATTGTTTTAATCCATAAAGGGATCTGTTCAATTTGATTGAATAATATTCTCGAGAACCTGAATTAACTGCTTCAGGCAGTTTGAAACCTTCCGGAAGTTTCATATAAATATTATTATCAAGAGGCCCATACAAATAGGCTGTAACAACATCCATTAAGCGGAAATTAAGTCTCTCTTTTATTGCCAGACTAATCAAAAATCTAAAAGTGGTTGCATCCACCACTAGAGAGTATGTTTCTTCATAATCAATTCCCGGTCTTTGTGAGAATCCTTGTGCAACCAAACGAGCTTTATATCTCGCAATTTCTCCTTTTTCATTTCTCTTTCTCACAAAAACCCATTTATACCCCAGAGGTTTTACACCTTCCGGTGTACGGACTACAGGCCCGAATACTTCTCTTTTTGATAGAGATTTTAGTTCCGCTTCAATTGCCTCTTTCCATTTTGGCCAATCATCTCTTTGGTTACATTGTTCAATTGACAATGGTTCATGATCCACATTATCATTCAAAATCTCTAGTGCTATATTGCATGCAAAAGTATTATCGACGTCGATTTTGTTTCGGTTCCACTTGTTACCAGACATGACATAATTTATTGAGATCTCATCATTATCAGGTACCTGATTCATGTCTAATGTCTCTTTTGGAGACCCTTTAATCTCTTCTCGAGATTTTTCATAATCCATTGATTCCTCGATTAGACCATCACATGATATAGCTCCTTTTCTTTTTCGAGGATTTTTATCTTTGGAACCTACTGGTCTACCACGCTTCAAGCGTGCGTTTGACTCATTAGCAACTAGAGTTTGTCCTTCTGGAACATCAATCTTAATCGGAGCATTCACAGCAGGTATATGTGACTTAGTCACTTTTTTTAGGGTCAGCAAAAGCATCTAGCAATTGATTTGCTAAGTTTTGCAAATGAATTATCCTTTGAACTTCTAGTTCACATTGTTGGGTACGTGGATCAAAATGAGATAACGATAATTCATTCCAACTTATTTCTTTTCCCAGCTGTTTATTTTCTCCCCCTAATGTTGGGAAAACCAACTCATTAAAATGACAATCGGCAAATCGAGCTGTAAATAAATTCCCCGTCATAGGCTCAAGATATTTAACTATCGAAGGGGATTCAAAACCGACATATATTCCCAACCTCCTTTGAGGACCCATCTTTGTGCGTTGTGGTGGAGTAATCGGAACATATACCGCACATCCAAAAATTCTAAGATGAGAAATATTTGGTTCCTGACCAAAAAACATTTGTAATGGGGAGATATTATGATAACTTACAGGCCTGATGCGAATCAATAATGCTGCATGTAAAATGGCATGTCCCTATGCAGAAATCGGTAGTTTTGACTTCATTAGTAACGGTCTTGCAATTAATTGAAGTCGTTTGATAAAGGACTCTGCAAGACCATTTTGTGTATGAACATGCGCTACAGGGTGTTCAACATTTATTCCAATTGACATGCAAAAATCATCAAAACTCTGAGAAGTAAATTCACCAGCATTATCAAGACGAATTGTCTTTATAGGGGAATCTGGAAAATGTGCTCGTAATTTTATCAACTGAGCAAGTAACCTCGCAAATGCCAAGTTGCGGGTTGATAGCAAGGATACATGTGACCATCTAGTCGATGCATCAATTAAAACTAGAAAATATCTAAATGGTCCACAAGAAGGGTGTATAGGCCCACATATATCACCATGTATCCGTTCCAGAAAATTGATTGACTCATAATTTACTTTAGCTGGTGATGGTCGAATAATTAATTTGCCTTGAGAACAAGCATCACATGAAAAGGCATTACTTTGAAGAATCTGTTGGTTCTTCAATGAGTGACCACATGAATTGTCGATAATTTTTCGCATCATAATCGAACCGGGATGGCCTAACCGGTCATGCCAAATAATAAAGTTATCAGTAAACTTATAGTTTACAATAGCATGTGCTTCAATTGCACTGATTCTTGTGTAGTACAATCCGGATGACAGTGCATGTAATTTTTCTAAAATTTTCTTACTGCCTTGAGTTATACTTGTAATATAGAGATATTCAGTATCTCCTTGACAACTACTCTCAATATGGTATCCGTTATTGTGAATATCTTTAAAACTTAATAAGTTTCTTCGCGACTTTGGAGAGTATAGCGCATTATGAATATGGAATAGAGTTCCATTTGGCAATAACATATTTGCTTTTCCGGAGCCTTCTATAATATTAGCACTTCCGGATATAGTACACACATTATTCCCTTGCATTGTTAAATGGGAAAAAAAATTCTTGTGCTTAAGTATAGTATGAGTACTTGCATTGTCCGCTAAGCATAAATCATCACCATTTTTGGCGGATTGTATTTGAGACGGACTCATATTCTTCAAAGAAAAAAAATAAATATTAAAAAAAATATTCAAAATATAAATTAAATAAATAACATCCATAATTTTTATTCTTTATATATATAATTCCTAATAAAATATTATATCTTTCTAACAAACTTTTCCTAAAATAATAATAAACATAAACAAAACAAAACAAAAATAAAAATAAAAAAAATCAAGTATTCTTCTTAGGGGAAATGAGGAAATCATTAACATCTATATCTGTAAAGCCATAATCGCCATTGCTAGTGCCAGTAATGTCATAATCATCTTTGTCAAGGCCATAATCATCTTTGTCATTGATATAAACAAAATTTGTTTCAACTTTCTTTCCTTTACCATTAATTAACTGTTGGTAAAGATCCACAAGATGCTTTGGCACACGGCAAGCACAGGCCCAATGATTTAAGCTGCCACATCGATGACACATAGATTCCTCTTTCTTGGATTGATCTTTTGCACTATTGTCATCTTTATTGTTCCACTTACGGTGGGTATAGTTATTTTTAAAACGACCACCTCGCCTATGTCCTCGACCGTGACTACGACCACGACCACGCCCATAGTTATGACCACGATGGTTGGTGTAACCTTTATTTATTCCGCTATGAAATGTCGCATTCGCTTCAGGGAATGGAGTGGAGCCAGTTGGGCGATATTCATGATTCTTCATCAATAGCTCATTGTTTTGCTCAGCCACAAGAAGGCAAGAAATTAACTCAAAATATTTCTTAAAGCCCTTTTCTCGATATTGTGTCTGAAGGACAACATTGTTTGCATGAAAAGTGGAGTATGTTTTCTCTAACATATCCTCATCAGTAATAATTTGACCACATAACTTCAATTGTGAAGTAATACGAAACATAGCAGAGTTATACTCGCTTACTGATTTAAAATCTTGCAATCTCATATGCAACCAGTCATATCGAGCTTTAGGCAGAATAACAGTTTTCTGGTGGTCATATCGTTCCTTTAGATTATTCCAAAGAATAAGAGGATCTTTCACCGTTAAATATTCTGATTTCAACCCCTCATGGAGGTGACGGCGAAGAAGTATCATGGCTTTGGCCTTATTTTGGGCAGATTCTGCATTCCCCTCTTTAATGGTATTTCCCAAACCATTAGCATCAAGGTGTATTTCGGCATCTAAGATCTAGGATAAATAATTCTTTCCGGAAATATCAAGAGCCACAAACTCAATCTTTGCAAGATTTGCCATTGATGTACTATAAAAGATAAACAATCAAATTAGATTAATTATAAATTAATATATATAATCAAAAACAACATAAAAAAGATTTAATCCGCATACGTGGCATTGTTATACTTGTCCACAAGGTCATTTAAAAACCTCCTTTGAGACCAATAGCCTCGCAGAACAGGATATCCAGCCAATTATACTCGGATTAAACCATTAAAACAAATAACATATAAATTCATTGTATATACGCATGGTATGAATTAAAACAAACCAACATATAATTTATAATAACCAAACATGGCAAATTAAAACAAATTATTAAACAAAATAAATAACAACAAGTTGGATTAATTAAGTAAATATTATTATTTGTTATATAATAGAAGTCATAAATACAAACAGACGGATGATAACAGACAGATAATTAAGTAAATATTAAACAAAACTGATTACTCTCCTTTAATACCAACGAACAACAATTTTTATCATTATAGGTATGACTTTGTTAGCTTATATTAATTAAATTGATTAATAAAATATTAAACAAAATAAATAACAACACATGGATGATAACATAAGCAAGGAATTAATTATATATTGTTTTAATTTATTATTGTATATATATTATTTTATAAATTGAAATAAATAAGATGGAAAAAGAATATACCAGATAAATCTTTGGAGAAGCTTGATTTGTAACTGAAATCTTCTGAGCAAACTCGTGCTGATAACGTGTTGTGAATAATGTGAAAACAAGAACAAGAAGAAATAGGAACAAAATAAGATGAGAGAAAAGAAAGAGATTTGTATTATTCTGAATATTGACTTGTGTACAATGCTTTCAGTAAATCATCTATTTATAGGCATAAGAAGTACATAATACATTAAACTCTAATTAATGTAGATAATAATCCTAATGATAAAATAATTCAAATCTCCTTTGATAAAGTCCTTATCATGATAGACATCCACATAGATAAATATTCATAACAAAAAAAAATTTATTCGTTCAATACCAAACAATAAATTATTCGTTCAATACCGATGCCAAATATTTAATCTATTTTCAAAATATCAATTTACTCATTAAATTTTATAAATTGATATTTTTTTCATCACTTCTTTATTAACCCTTTGTTATTGTTATGCGTGGAATAAAATGATTTATTTTATTATTATTTTTATTATGACATGCCATTTTATTACTTTAAAATTAAAAAAAAAATCAAAACTCAATACCCAAACACATCTTTTATTTTTCCAAACCCAATCCATTAATTTCGTTCTTATTTCAAGTTTCTCTTAAACTCAAATTCTCCAAATCTCAAACCCCCTAAAACTACTTTTCTTCTCGTCTCTGATTATTTTTCTTTTAATCTTCTGTTTCTTCTCTTTTCTTTTTTTTAACCTTAGGTTTCATTTAGAGTTCGATGAATTTTCAAGATGCTATGGTTTGGGTTAATCGAGTTATAAATAGTCTATTTTTTTCTTATTCAAGACAATGAGTGGAAAGTTCTAAAGTGAGGCGCCTTAAAATGAGGCGCAACCAAATTTTTTACAAAAGTTATAAGAATTTTGGTATGGATTTTTTCCAGTATATACCGAATTTCTTATAAAAAGTTTAAAATTTTCGAAAGAATAAGAATTTCGATATATCTTACACTTTTTGTAAGAAATTCAGTATATATCGAAAAGTATACCAAAATTTTTACAATTTTTATAAAAATTTCAGTTGCACCTCTTTTTAGCCTCATTCTAATGTGCCTCAAGTTGAAAAAAACCCAAGACATCACCCATTCTTTCTCAACATTTTTTGTGGTTTCATTGCTTTCAAGATTTCAATTTCTTTTTTAACTTTTGGTTTTGTATTTTTTTTTTTAGTTAGGATTTGGTTTGTTATTTTTTTATTGCTTTTGATGTGTATTTAAATAAATATTTTTAATATTTTTTCCATGTCATAACAATGTTAGAGGGTCAATGGAGAAGTGGTGAAAAAAATCAATGTGTAAAGTTTGGTGAGTAAATTGATCGTTTTGAATTTTTAATGACCAAAATAGGTAAAATAACAAAATTCAGTGATGATTTGTGTATTTTACCAATAAATAAAAGGAAAAGTGTAACCAAGTAAATGAACTTAAAAACAAGTCGATAAACGGGCCAATAAACGAATTTTCAAACGAGTTTGTTCATGAACATAAACGAAACAAACACACATTTGTTCATGTTCATTTATATATTAAATTAATTTATTCATATACAAACAATTCGCCGAATGTTCTCGTTTACACCTTTAATTATATTTTTAGAAAATATTCATGTCGTAATTATTTAATTTAAATGAATATATGTAAAAATATACATACAAATATAACTTCAAAATTCTGGATAGATAAGAATAAAAAGTTAACGCTCAAGTTTTATATTTTATCTTTATTTCAGCCGATCATACAAAGGGAGAGCTCTTTAATTTCAAAATATGTTTTCAGGCTTTTTTGGATCTTTACGTGTGTCAGTAGTTTGGCCTGTGCTATGCATGGCTTTAGTGCCCATTACCCATTTGTCTCTTTCATTCATCACTTTTCAAAAGCACCAAAGAAGCAAAAGTTGAAAGAAAGAAAAAACTCCATTTTAATTTACTAGGAGATTATTATATTTCTAACCTATGTGTGTTCGTCTTAAGTTTGAAAACGAAAAAGAAAATTACAAAAATACTTAGAACCTGAGGAGAACAGGGATAATGATTTGGTGCGAGAAAGAGGGGCGAATATATAAAAGGGTGCATTTTGTATTCATACGAGTAATGGCTTGGGTTTTTCTTAGGTTCAAACCATGCTAGGCACATTCTTATCTTTTTCTAATTTTCCTTTAACTAGGTAGTAACACGTGTCACCACCAAATTGGAAGAAAATAAATATATTAAATATTTAAAAATTATATTTAAAATTAGAATAAATTCATTCAATCGGGCGATGACACATGCCATCATCCAATTGGTTGAATAATTTTATTTGATTAAATTAAAATTATGATCAAATTGATATAATATGTAACTAACAGAGTCTAAATGTATAATTATACAAATTTTCTTTAACCGACATGTCACCTCTCCATTAGATTTTAACGGCTAATGGTCAAAATAGGTCTAATTAAATAGTTGGATGATCAAATTTTAAATTTTTATAGTTCGATAGTCAAAGTAGATCAGATACAATAATTAGGTGGTCACCCATATAGTTTACCCTTTAATTTACTAGAAGGTTATTATATTTCTAACCTACGGCTCTTTATCTCCTTTATTTAAGAACATCAAGTAGTCATGAGTTCATATACATGTTAGGTGTTTGTAATTATGTGTTGATTGATACGATTTTCTGACGATGATTCTCTACTTCGTATAATATATCATAATATTTGATAATTTATAACATACATCTGACATGTGAAAGATTAGTAAAAAGGTCATAATGGACACAATGCTTAGAAATTATTTGAAATAACATGAGGATGAAAATCGTCTGCTCCTTTATCATGCCTCTTTTTATGTCCCCACTCAAAAATAGTATATTTATGGTTTAGGTTTTAGGGTTTAAAGTTAAGGGCTGTGGTTAGGGTTTAGGAAATTAGGGATAATGTGTATGTTTTAGGGTGTGAGGTTTAGGGTTTAGGATGTGGAAATTAGGGTTAGAGTTTAAAATTAAAATTTTAAGTAATTTTTAGTGTGAAGCATAAAAAGGGACATGATTAGGGACAGAAATTTTTTACCCTAACATGAGTTAGCTCATATTTATGATGACATATTCTCTAGCCAATTAGTAAATAGACTTTTTTTTATTAAATAAGGAGATTTTACATTCCTATAGTGAGATTCGAACTCATACAAGATAAACATAGTTAATTTCAACCCATAAACTCAAGTGTTCATTATGAACTCTTTTTAATAATATTTAATTTGCCCGAAAATCATATCATTTCAATAAATAATTACAGAAAAAGAGAAGTGGGCAGGGATAGAATATCAATATTATTAATGTACTTGTGATACTTTTTTCCTTCTCCAACTTAAGATGAGCTCTCTCAAGCTTTTTACTTATTTATGCACACATTGTATCCATCCACCAGTACTGTTATAAGTTAATTTGAAGGTTTCATTAGATTCTTTAATATCGTTACCCTCAATTTACACACTAAGGCTTAGTTTGTGGTTGCTTATAAAAAGTGTGGTGAAAAAAATTATTTTCAAACTAGATGTTGAAAAGTAATTTTAAAAAGCTGATTAGTGTTTGTCATTGATGTCAAAAAGTGATTTTGAGGAGATAAAATGTCTATTTTAGACATAATATTAAAAAGTAAAAAAAAAAACTTGGATGATGTTCAAATTAGTTAATGTTATGATATATGAAATAAATAATTTCAATTATAATAAAAAAATTATTTTTTGAAAAAATTTAATTTGAAAATATAAAGTATATTATAGATTATATACGGACATACCACTTACAAATTAATAATAAATATAAAATAAATTAAAAATAAAACAATTTTATTCTCAATATAAATATTATAAAATATATATTAATTTACAATTATGTATGTTTATTATTTTAACAATAAATTATAATTAAATAGTAAGGGTAAAAAAATATTTTTATTTTGAAACTAGCTTTTCCACCCAAAAAGGTATAAAATCTAACTTTTTGGTTTGGTGGAAAATCTGATTTTAAAAGCAACCAAAAACAACCTATTTTAACTAAAAGCGCTTTTTTAAGTGCTTTTAGGTCAACCAAAAACAGGCCATAAGCATCCGAGTGGAAACTAAATTCTATTTATTGATAACAAGTTTCATTAAACACAGGCAACCATTTTATTGCTTAGGTCTATCAAAGCAAGTTTTGACGTTCAGAAACACGAAATGCACGAAAAGGATCTTCAGTCCATACCTGGGATCCTACAGATGGAAGGCTTGCCTCTGAGGCGCAACGGGAAGAGCTGGAACCGAAATCTATATCAACTGCCTTTGCAATGTGTTCCCTCCGCAGAAACATTGTCCAAATCATACTTCATTCTGGTCCTACTCCTACCCAATGAACTGCTTAGGCATTACAACTGGAGGTGAACTGTTTATCATTTCACCCCTCTGATATTAGATATTTTAAATGATCGCTTTAGTTTCACAAGAGAAGCTTCCCATTAAAAACTATAAAACAACGCTGTAATTTATGAAATCAAACTTAACCTGCGGTAGAAGAGCATGATTCTTCACTGCCAAAGTTTTAGAGGAAAAAAGAAAGGAAACATGTAAGTTGAAGTAGGACCGTCAAACCAAATCACCTTGAAACAACAAAAGTTTGCTATAATTTACCTCAGCAAGCTCGTACTATCCGTTGCATCTCCGGTCTCAAAAAGAGGCCAATCTGGCAAATCTCTAATATCATGATTCCTTTTAATTGGACTATACCTTCCACTATATGAAAGCAATTTTACTATTAAGAAAATTATAAAATAAATTAAAAGCCAAGTTTCCCATTTACCTTTGGAGGGAACATTTCATATCATACCTTACTCCAATTAATGTTGTGAAATCATGACCAACTTTTGATGATAAACGCCTTGGAGAAGGATCTGATTATGGAAAAAGAGAAAGAACTAGAGGTGATAGCAAACATTCTTAATCACATTTCTCATCGCATTGGTAAGAATAATAACATGAAAGACATGGCAACCACACATTATTCGCATGTAATTTCTCACTTGGAGGTAACTTGAACCAGTAATTATCCAAAGAATCGGGACATTTCTCACTGAAGGGTAATAGTAGGGGTGTTCGCGGTTAACCAAAATACTATAACGGTTAACCTATAAGTTATGTTCTTAGTGCAAAAGTTATATGTTCTTAATGTAATTAGAGAGAAAATGCATAGAGAATGTATCTAAAAATGCATAGAAAATTAAGGACTCATTCTTAATGGTTAACCAACGGTTAACCATGAACACCCCTAGGTAATAGAGCACTCCAAATTCTTAAAAGACAAAGGGATGGCGCCAGATTATTGTGTTCAAAGTTAGCACAGGCAGCAAAAAACCAATAATTATATACTTATGTGTCATGTTCATATTAAATAAAAAGTATTGAACTAAACTGTTCCATAAATTGGATGAGAAATAGCACCTAATTTGTTCAACTTTGTTCCTTTGACATCCCTGCATAGATGTAATGCCAATAAAAAAAAGAGTAAAACTTCTATCTCTCAGAATAAGGAAATATTTACTATTGATTGCTAACCTTTTCCTCGGCATGTGATGGCTTTCAAAAGTATTATCTGACATCTCACCGTTTTCATAATCCAAAATATCTCCAGAATTACCATTTATCTTGTGTGGCCAGTACTTCCAAGAAATGTCATCTTCCCTTTCATGGAGGAAGTCATCATCCAGGCAGCTAGCTTTAGCTAACAAGCCATATCAGCAAAAAATATAAATATATATGAGGCGCCAGCAAGAGATGCTCCCATTATTATGATTAAGTCAACCAAGTTTGATGAAGGAGAAGAGATGCATATGAATAACATAAAATCTCACTTCTAAACAATATTAGTTCAAAATAGTACTTTTGACTCTGGGAACAAGAACTTTAGTCTGTTGCAAGAGATGCTCCCACTATTATGATTAAGTCGACCAAGTTCGATGAAGAAGTGATGCACATGAATAACATAAAACCTCACTTCGAAACAATAAATGAAGATAGGCAAAAGAATTCCTGAATAGCTTAGACACAAGTAATTGCAATGTGTAAAATGAACAATGAGAAACATGATTCATGAAAAAAAAAACTAACGGCAACTAAAGTTGAGATTCACCATCCCATATATCTTCCCTTCTTATGTTGTAGGAAATGTCAGTGTCACCGAAAGAACACTCTCTGTTTCTGGAAAGGCTGTCAAGTTGTATGTTGTCAGAAAAACTGGAGAGGTTTGGCTTCCACTTGCAATGTTCAGTTATATCCACTGAAAACTGAGAGGGATTGCCACCAAGTGGAATATCCATGTCCTTAATCATAGCATCCTGCAGTTAGCAAAAAGATAAACTTGAGTTTATATTTAAGGGAATACAACAAGTTCAATTCAGCAAAAAGAAAATGAAGAAAAAGTGAGCATTTCATTTGATTATCTGACTACATCCAAGGTTAAAACAACATTAAGAAACCTAATTCGAACATATTATATTCTTGGGAGACTAGTGTTGCAAAAGAAAGAGCTAAAGGTTATCAATAGTTCTCTCACCACTTCTAGTTCGATATCATTTAGCACATAGTTAGAACACTTTGATGAGTTTAGTTGCCTTGAAGTCTTCCAGCGTAGTGAGCATTCATCAGAATGGATTCTACAATAGCAGAAAGTTAAGATTTGTTTAGACAGAATTTTACCATTCCTTCACTCTAACTTTTAGTTTAGAATGAAGAACACATAAACTTTGTTCAAAACAACAATTAGCACTCAGCTGCCAAAGAATGTGTTTTAGTCTCACAAAATTTAAAATATAATTGTTGTGTGGTTGACTGAAGTAAGTTGAATACTGTCCGCAAACAGATTAAAAAGAACTTAAGACTACAAATATGTCAGTAGCTTTTACTCATGCTTGTACAAAAAGGTAAAACCATTAAGCTTTATGACATCAAAGGAACTTAACCATTTCCTGCTTGGAGGACCAAATTAAATGAAGGAATCTTCCTAGGAAGTTTATCAACAACACTTTTTCAGGGGAAAATTAAAAAAAAAATTGAAAATATGATAGAATGATTATTCTCAGGCACCCCTCGAAACACATCTTACAACAGTTAAACAGTGTCTTATCAGTTATATGAAGTAATATTGTACTTTACTAGCCCATACCTCAACAAAAAATTTACTTTGGAGTATAATCAGATTTTCTTACACATCATATCATAGCCATCAATAAGAATTCCAGGTTGGCAACAAAAAAAATTATTTTCTTTGTAGAAATCTCATATTCCCTTCTTTTACAATGTAGGTAAACCACAGATTTTAATTTAGAGAATAAACTAATTGCTGCCTGTAAATAGCAGTACCATTATAAATAGAAAATAGATTCATGAAGTATGCAGTTCATAGAAACTATATGACATTGAAAGTTGTCTAGGAAACTGAAACTAACTTTTATTAGCACCGAGAGACAATTATCTAGAAAGTGATCAATTGGGAATTGTGATAGATCTTGCAAATTATTCATTACCTGCCCTCTTGCTTTGGTGAATGCAATGGAGTCTCTGTTCTGCTCTTACCTAAACCTGATAAGCCAAAACAAATTTGGGTAATACCATGTTATTAGGATGCTGAAAACCAAAATCATTGCATCAGTATGTTGATAACATACAGGAAATGAAGTCATTAATTGAAGTTGAGATACCTTCTTCAATGATGCACTAGCTAACCAATTCAGATTAAATGGGTAAGGATAACTGTAATAGAATTATTTCCTATTTTACCCACTAGTCACTTTCTTTGCTACTATTTTATTCTGAAGTTATCCAGTTCTTTTATCTATATTTACAGGGAATTGTAAAAATAACTCTTCTTTTTAAACAGTGATTAACTTGAAATAAGAAGTGGAAACTTCATGAAAAACGGTTGTTCACATAACTTTGCTTTTAGTTTCTTTTGAAAATCCACTTCTGCATGACCAACTGCCTTAATCCTTCCCTCAATTGTTAATGTGTAAGATCATACCTTCAACTGAAAATGCAACATGAGCTTCATGAACCAGACTTCTCTCTGAACTCACTTCTGATTCATCATTAATGAGCATGTCGAAAATGGATAATTCTGGAAAAGTAAACGATGAAAGCAAAGTTTGAAGAGAACTATATATTTAGTATAAAACATTAAGAAAAAAAACCATAATAGTATGCTGAAGTTACAAATTGCAATAAAAATAATATTACTTTTCGGCTAGCAACAATCCCATCAGGACATGTAAATTGTAAACAAAATTAGTTGAGATCTTGCAATATAACCAATAACCGAACATTACAACTTACGATTCTCAGTGGCTGCATTCCTGAGATCCAGACTACTATTGGAAACATTTAAATCAGGATTTTCATGATCCCAAAATGAAACCCTGTGCAGCAAAACAAGCATTAGCTTTTCACTATGTGAGCAAGCGTCCTTGATAATTTATGTGAGTGGTCTTCATTTTAGTCAATGTACAGTTTTTTTTTTCAAAATATAGCATTGATTACGCATTTTTATTATTTTAGTAAAAGCAGACACAATAGTAATTAAATATTTACATTAAATTGTTGATAAAAATAATAGTAGCTATGTTTGATTTTTGGGGGGTTTCTCTGCCAAGCACTATCTAAATAAAAGGTGGATATTTTTAGTTACACAAAGTGAAATCTGAGCACCAGCAAGGTGACATAAAGTAATAACCTACTTTGGATATTGTAACTCCCCTTGGTAGCTTGATGGTGGGGCACCTGCACCAGCAAATGGCATGCTGCACTGAACACCCCATGAATTCTGAAGAAGTCACACCTTAGTTCACAAAGCTATGCACAGTGTTATTAATGGATACCTGCTTCCTTGATGTTAACAGAATAAGGAGGGGCTGAACTTGAGACGATTATTGCTGGATCCTTTGGCATTTGATACTTCATTGTCGAAGCACCTAACTTACCATGACTTCCTACTTGGTTGCAAACATAGAACACAGAAGGGAAAAAACCAAGGCTGGTCAAAATCTCAACAGCAGAACAAAAATAATATACTTTTTCGGGTAGCAACAAACCCATCAAGACACGAAAATTGTAAACAAAATTAGTTGAGATCTTGCATATAACCAGTAACCCAACATTCCAACTTACGATTCTCAGTGGCTGCATTCCTGAGATCCAGATTATTATTGGAAATATTTAAATCAGGATTTTCATGATCCCAAAATGAAACCCTGTGCAGCAAAACAAGCATTAGCTTTTCACTGTGTGAGCAAGCGTTCTTGATCATTTATGTGAGTAGTCTTCATTTTAGTCAATGTACAGTTTTTTTTTTTCAAAAAAAAAAGAATTGATTATGCTTTTTTATTATTTTGGTAAAAGCAGAGACAGACACAATAGTAATTAAATATTTACATTAAAATGTTGATAAAAATAATAGTAGCTATGTTTGATTTTTGGGGGGGTTCTCAGACAAGCACTATCTAAATAAAAAGTGAGATGTTTGATTATGTGCAGTATAGGATATTTTTAGTTACACAGAGGTGAAATCTGAGCACCAGCAAGGTGACATAAACTAATAACCTACTTTGGGTATTGTAACTCCTCTTGGTAGCTTAATGGTGGAGCACCTGCACCAGAAAATGGCATTTTGCACTGAACACCCATGAATTCAGAAGAAGTTACACCTTAGTTCACAAAGTTGTGCACAATGTTATTAATGGATACCTGCTTCCTTGATTTTAACAGAATGAGGGGCTGAACTTGAGATGATTGTTGCTGGATCCTTTGGCATTTGATACTTCATTGTCGGAGCACCTAACTTATCATTACTTCCTAGTTGGTTGCAAACATAGAATACAGAAGGGGAAAAAACCAAGGCTGGTCAAAATCTCAACAGCAGCATAAAATGCATTGCACCATCAAAATATCAAAAAGTAGCGATCTCTAGTCGGGCAATTCCTGTGACTAGCACGTAATAGCCTTAAATATATGTCTACGAATATTGAGTTAGATACAGTTCCCCTGGTAAATACACATTAGCATGTCCTTTCAAATTTGCACATGTTGCATTTTAGCAGGCAAAATACATATCAGTTAAGTTTGATAGTGAATAAGGCACTGAAAACATAGCCCTGACAGAAACGAAAAGGTGACTCAGACAGGAAAATATGATCAAAGATAATTTCAAGAGAAACAAAAATATTGCTACATTCCTGTTGTAGAAGAGCAGAGTACAAAGGTAACGGATGCAGACCATTATCATCTTGACATTTCAAGCGGTCTCATTTGTGTTGCATAAATCAGTTGGCAAGCAAAAGAAATTTAGCACACTTACTGCTGGGATAACACTTACCTTCAGAAGAAACAGTTGAGACGTTTAGCAAGCTAAGGATATCCAGAGATTGACATTCCTTGTGATGTAATCCAGCTATGCTAGTTTCATCAACATGGACCTCAGAACCTGCTGTCTGTTTTTGTTGTTTCCTTTGTTCAAAGTATTGCCTTTGCCTTGACATTAACAAGAAAAAGAAAGAAAGCATCAATTAGAAATAATTTCCACAAAAATAGGACGCGGTTTATTGGATTTCATGTCGCAATGCTTGGCAGGGTAGGACAATGGTTGAGGAGTAATAAATAAAAGAAAAAATAGAATAAAGTTGTGTACCTGTTTTGTGTAGATTTCCTTGACTGAAGTTGTGGAGAGACAGGACAGCATGCACAAAAGTGTTGTGAGAGCAGATATGGTGTATTATTTGGAGATGTGTAGTAGTGAAATGTTGTGGGAGAGATGAGTGAGGAGTAGAAATTAACTTGTGAAAGATGTTCAGAAATGAAACTCTACTTTGAGTTACAGTACTTACGAGCAGGAGCAGGTGGATTTATAATATTAATGAAAAGAAAGATGTAGTAAGTAGTGTGCTATGGCATGGTGGCACAAAATTTATGTGTTCATATATATATGAGTATAAGGGCTAACCTAAGGATCAAAATTGTGAAGTGTAGCAAGCAACAGGCACCAAGTAAAACCCTATGAGTGAGTGAGCAGGGACGGACCGAGGGGGTGCTAGGGGCAGTCGCACCCCTAGAAATTTCAAATTCACATGTATTTTAAAAAATTTCTTTGTATTTTACATCGATATCTAATTTCGCACCCGCTGAAATTTTCAAATTCTTATATAGTTTTACTAAGTATAAACGTATGCACCCCTAACATAAATATTTGGTCGGTCCCTGTGAGTGAGTGAGTGAGTCTAATCAAAAAGTGAAATTCAGATTATACAACGCTTACAATTGTGACTTTCCGTCTTGATCCCCCCATCCATTGCAACATTGTTCGCGTCCTCCCAACAAATTCTTGAAAATCCTGAAGAATGCAGTTGAAGAAGCAGATCCAGAGAGAGCAAATGAGCATATAATATAAATTAAGCGCTAAAAACCTAAGAAAGAGTTTCAACCAAATTAATGAAGGAAAGGAAGGAATCGAAACATTGTGGCATAACTAATTAATCTAAGAGGAGCAGGAGAAAAAAATCCGTTTTTAGTGCGGAGAGGAAGGAAAATCAATAGAGTTGATATGTATATATAAATCAATCAATCATTCAATTCATTTCAATCTCAAAACCAAGGATCTTATTCTTCTTACTCAATTGGTGAAAGCTCCCGCTGTCCAGCCCTCCGTTAGTTTGAAAATCTGTCAACTCCGTGTGGCGGTAACAGAGTCGGGGATTGTGGAAACAAACAAACAAAAAGAATGGAAGCAGCTTCTCTTATTTCTTCTATTGAGAAAGGTTTATTTAACGCGGGTTGATCTAAATTTTGAAAGAAAAAAAACTATGGCAGGTATTTAGTGGTTTGGGAAAAAATGAGAGGTTTTAGGTATAATTAAATATTTGATTAGTTAAATTAGTTAATATTATTAGTTGTTCGGTGAACAGCGGATTAAAAGATCGAATTAGAGTGAAACCGCTAATTTTGAAAAGCTCTTAATTTTGAAAGAGCGGTTTGATATTAAAGTTGTAAAGATTCTTTTACCTTACTAATTACTGAAAATCTGTCAATAATCTAACTTAAATATTTTCTCACCCTATTTTTAAGTTAATCTTATTTATTTTTTTTTCTTTTTATTATCACATATTTATTTATGGATTAATATCCTATACACTGGCGGTGGAATTTTTTTGTTTCCACAAGCGCCTCAATTATAGGGTTTAGGGTTTAAAATTTAGGGGTTTTAGTGTAAATGTTTAGAATTTAGTGTTCATGTTTAGAATTTAGGATTTAGAGTTACAATTTAAGGGTTTGGGTTAGGGTTTAGTTTTAGGGTAATATGGGTAGGGGTTTAGGTTTTAACCTATAAACCCTAAACCCAAAATTCTATCAACAATCTCTAAATTCAAAACTACTACATTTATACCTTAAATTTTAAACCCTAAACGGAGTCCCTAAGCCCTAAAACTAAGACGTTTGTGTAAAAAAGTTTCCACAAGCGCTTGTGTATAAAACAATTAGCCTTTATTTATGGATTAAAATCCTATACACTGGCGGTGGAAACTTAAAGTTTCCACAAGCGCCTTAGTTTTAGGGTTTAGAGAGTTAGTTTAGGGTATAGGGTTTAGGGGTTTAGGTGTAGGGGTTTAGAATTTAGGGATAGTTGTTTCAATTTAAGGTTTAGGGTTATAATTTAGGGTTTATAGGTTAGGGTTTAGTTTTTAGGGTAATATGGTGAGGATTTAGGTTTTAACCTATAAAGCCTAAATTATAACCCTAAACCTTAAATTGAAACAACTATCCCTAAATTCTAACTCTCCACACCTAAACCCCTAAACCCTATACCCTAAAATAACTACCTATACCTTAGAATTAAGGCGCTTGTGGAAACTTTAAGTTTCCACCGCCTGTGTATAGAAAATTAATCCTTTATTTATATGTGTATTTAAATTTATTAATTAATTAAATTATATTAAAATAATTATATAAATAATAAATTAATATATAAATCATTTGATATGTTTAGAAAATTTATATTAAAAGTAATTTTTATAAATCTAATTAATATTAATTAGATACAAAACATCGATAACTAATAAATTATTCAAACAAATATTAGATATAATCATGTCATTATATGTCAGTTTGTTTGTTTAAATAATCTAACAGCTATCGGCTATCAGTTAATTTTACCAAACACTTTTATACAATCCGCTAGTCAAATCAGCTAATGCAATCAGCTATCAGCTAATGTAATTCGTTATCAACTATCCGCTAATTGCCAAACATGACCAATAGATATTTTTGGAGCTTTGAATGACGTAATTGTGCAGATGTGTGGGTAATGCTAATGTTAATAGGTCGAGTCCTTCGTGAGCATGCAGATATTTTAATCCAAATAATTTTTCTTCAAATAGAGCATATATTTTCTGAATTATCTTTTAGAATTAAATAGATAAATATTAAAAGGTTACTTTAATTCAAACAATAATTTTGAAAATTGCTCTTTAAAGGCTCATTGTTTAAATGCTCCAATATGTCAAAAATTTCAATAGTTCATTACGTGAAACTTAATAATTATTTACTTTAGGGACACGTTTTCAACACGACTTCCTAGATTCGGCTCAGAACCTTTGGGTCGGGTTTAGAGCGTTACACGTACTGTAGAACTAATGTTTTGATATAATAATTGAAAAATGTTTTGGACTGATTTAAAAATACTTAAAACATTTACAAAGTCCAAACAACTTGAAATTATGTTTAGGGAAGTTTTTATAAAGGGTTTTTATGTTTTTCAAAGCCAAACTTCACAAAACTGTCTAGGTGTTTCGAAACACCTTGGGGCGTTTCGAAACAGTGGATTACAGTAGCCAAAATGTTTCGAAACGGGCTTTCCTTGGACAGGATTTTTGCCCAGCGTTTCGAAACGGACTAGGCCGTTTCGATACGCCTACATGGCATTGACCATAACGGCCATAAAACCCAACGGCTCTTTTCCAACCAATTTTCAAATGCAGACGTTTCGATACGGGCTTATAGCGTTTCGATACGCGTTTCGAAACGGCAAGGGGGTGTTCCGAAACGGGTACCCTGACAGACTGCAACGACTCTTTCTACATTGAGAGTGTTTCGAAACGGCTTCGAGCGTTTCGAAACGGGTAGCTGCAGAACTGCATTTATGGTGGGAATTAAAGTCCTCAACGGCTCCAATATGATCCCAACGGCTAGTAACGGCTACAAACTCATTTGGGAGTACAAAAGGGACCTTCAAGCATCAAGAGAAGGCTAATGCTAATATTGTCAAACATCAAATGATCAAAAAGTGTCTTAGTACTTAAATTGTCAATTCTTGTATAGACAAACACTAGTGAGCCAAAATTGTCAAATTTGCTCAAGTGTTTTAGGTTTTGGGTGAGTGCTTAATTGTGCAAACAAACACCTATTAGAGAGTTTTAAGTTTGCTTTATTTATCTCTTTGTAAAGAGGGTGTTGATCAAGGCTTTGGGTAGAAGCTTGATCGGTTGTAAGGGTTTCCTCATAATCCTAGAAAAGGGGACGAATCAATTAGTGGAATTGGTTGAGAAATCCTTAGTGGGAAGCTAAGGTAGTGGATGTAGACCTTGGTTAGAAGGTTGAACCACTATAAATCATTGTTTCAATTTTCATTTTAGCTTCCTAAACCCTTCCACCCAAAAATCCACCTCTCCACCACTTGGTAAGCTAAATTGGTTGATCGAATCGAGCCCCACACATCTCAACAATTGGTATCAGAGCTTGGCTCAATCGAAGAGGATTAACATCCTATTGAGAAGATCCGGCAAGCTCGGTCACTATTTCATCAACCGGCTCAAATGGCATAATCAATCGACAAACCGCCTTTCTTTGACGGAGACCACTATGCCCATTGGAAGACAAAGATGAAATTCTTCTTGAAGTCAAGAGATTACAAGCTATGGGACATAGTTGAAGATGGTCCGTTCGTGCCTCAAAGAAGTAAAGCGGAGTGGAGTGCCGACGATCGCAAGAAGATGGAGCTAAATTGCAAAGCCTTGCACATTCTATTTTGTGCATTTGGTCCATCCATCTATGAGAAGATGTCTTCTTGTGAGAGTGCCAAGGAGGTATGGGACAAGCTTGAAGTCAAATACGATGGGACAAATGAAGTCAAGGAGACCAAGATTGGGCTCCTAACATTGGAGTATGAGAACTTCAAAATGGATCCGGAAGAGAACATCGAGAAGATGTTTGATAGGTTCTCCACCATCACCAACGGTCTTAAAGGTTTTGGAGAAGCCATCCCAGAAGAAAATCTTGTTCGAAAGCTCATCTACTCACTTCTCGAGTCTTGGGACTCAAAGAGGACCGCCATCATCGAAGCCAAAAATTTGAAGACTTTGAAGCTTGATGAACTCATGGGGTCACTCCTTACTCATCAAATCATGAAGAAGAACAAGGAGGATGAGAAGAAGAGGGAAGAAATTAGAGCTATGGGAGAGAAGAAAATCAAAGGGCTTGGCATTAACGCAAGTGCCATGGCTCTCAAATCCTCCACTTGCCATCATGTCTACACAAGTGAAGAGGAGGATGAAGATGAAGAGATAGTTCATCTCTTCAAGAAGTGTGCCCCGTTCATGAAGAAAGCCTTGAGAGAGATTGAACGAGAACCTAAAAGAAAGGATAGGGCAAGCACTTCTAGCCATAAGAAGAAGGCATATGTGGCTACTTGGAGTGATGAAGACTCCACCGACGATGAACAAGCCAACCTTTGCCTTATGGCCATCGAAGTAGATTCAAGGGTAACTTCTAATTCATCTACTTCATGTTCTTTTTCCTTTGATGAATTACAAGATGCCTATGATGATTTGGTTTTAGATTTTAAAAGCCACATTTTGAAAAACAATAAATTGATTTCAAAGTTAAAAATTCAAAATGATTTGCTTTCTAAAACCAAACTTGAACTTGAAGCAAAACTTGAAGAGTTTAAATTAAAATGTTTTGATTTACAAAATTTGCTTCAAAAAATTCAAGAAGAGAAAGATTTGATTTCCAATGAGCTAGAAATGAAAAACAATTTTGGAAAATCAAATTTCTATGTTAGACAATCTAGTGCCCCTAGATTTATTAAAGGAAAATGTTTTAGAAGTGTTTGGGTCCCAAAAGGACTAACCACTTCAATTAAAAAGGATGACATTGAAAAAAGGATTCCTAAGGGGTCTAAAATTTGCACTACTAACGTTCATGGATCCAAAGCAATTTGGATACCAAAAATGACTTGATTGTCTATTGCAAGGTGTGATGGAGGTGAACAACAAGTCAAAAATTGAGGGGGAGCTTCATGCACACAAGGAAGAGCACTTGAAGAAGGAAGGCTTTACATCCTACCTTGAGCTCAAGTGTTGGTAAAAATCTAGTTGTTTTAGCATTTATTTGTTTTATTTTTATTTTATTCAACTAGATGATCATAAATGTTGGACTAACATTTTTAATGATGCTTTGAGAAAGGGGGAGCCATTTTTAAACCAAATTCTTATTTTTGTCAATTTTTTTTACCTCTATTGTTATTTTGAACTTAATGTTTTAAATTCTTTTTGATATAACAAAAAGGGGGAGAAATGGTTTGAAAAATTGAATTTTCAAATGAATAAGGGGAGCTTTATTTGATTTACATTCTTAATTCTCTTATTCACATTTTTAAAGATAAAGGGGGAGAATCCCAAACGATTTTTCAAGTGAGTTTTATTATATCAAAAAGGGGGAGATTGTAGAACTAATGTTTTGATATAATAATTGAAAAATGTTTTGGACTGATTTAAAAATACTTAAAACATTTACAAAGTCCAAACAACTTGAAATTATGTTTAGGGAAGTTTTTATAAAGGGTTTTTATGTTTTTCAAAGCCAAACTTCACAAAATTGTCTAGGTGTTTCGAAACACCTTGGGGCGTTTCGAAACAGTGGATTACAGTAGCCAAAATGTTTCGAAACTTGTTTCGAAACGGGCTTTCCTTGGACAGGATTTTTGCCCAGCGTTTCGAAACGGACTAGGCCGTTTCGATACGCCTATATGGCATTGACCATAACGGTCATAAAACCCAAGGGCTCTTTTCCAACCAATTTTCAAATGCAGGTGTTTCGATACGGGCTTATAGCGTTTCGATACGCGTTTCGAAACGGTAAGGGGGTGTTCCGAAACGGGTACCCTGACAGACTGCAACGGCTCTTTCTACATTGAGAGTGTTTCGAAACGGCTTCGAGCGTTTCGAAACGGGTAGCTGCAGAACTGCATTTATGGTGGGAATTAAAGTCCTCAACGGCTCCAATATGATCCCAACGGCTAGTAACGGCTACAAACTCATTTGGGAGTACAAAAGGGACCTCCAAGCATCAAGAGAAGGCTAATGCTAATATTGTCAAACATCAAATGATCAAAAAGTGTCTTAGTACTTAAATTGTCAATTCTTGTATAGACAAACACTAGTGAGCCAAAATTGTCAAATTTGCTCAAGTGTTTTAGGTTTTGGGTGAGTGCTTAATTGTGCAAACAAACACCTATTAGAGGGTTTTAAGTTTGCTTTATTTATCTCTTTGTAAAGAGGGTGTTAATCAAGGCTTTGGGTAGAAGCTTGATCGATTGTAAGGGTTTCCTCCTAATCCTAGAAAAGGGGACGAATCAATTAGTGGAATTGGTTGAGAAATCCTTAGTGGGAAGCTAAGGTAGTGGATGTAGACCTTGGTTAGAAGGTTGAACCACTATAAATCATTGTGTCAATTTTCATTTTAGCTTCCTAAACCCTTCCACCCAAAAATCCACCTCTCCACCACTTGGTAAGCTAAATTGGTTGGTCGAATCGAGCCCCACACATCTCAACACGTACAATCTATCACCACATTGAGTCAAAATATTTTTGATAAAATTATCAATTTCATTCACGTGGGGGATTGTTTGAAAAAAAAAATTGATATTTTTAGAGCTTTAAATGAGAAATTGATCCAAATGTTGTTAAGAAAAATGTGAAACAAATTGTTGGTTCGTAAATGTGCAGACGTGCACGACGTGGGTAATGTTAATGTTCGAACAGGTCGAGTCCTCCTTGAGCCTGCAAATATTTTAACCCAAATAATTTTTCCTCAAATAGAGCATATATTTTCCAAATTATGTTTTGGAATTAAAAGGATAAATATTAAAATGTTCTTTTAATTCAAACATTAATTTTAGAAATTTCTCTTTAAAGACTCATTGATTAAATGCTCTATTAGGTCAAAATTTTCCAAAGCTCACTATGTGAAAGCTTTATAAATACTTTGTTAATCTACTAGGATAAACACACAACTCAAAAATTATTTTCTTATACTCTAGTTTTAGGTGATAAAGGAATGCAAGTTATAGTTCGTGATCTCTGCAGTTGTGCAATTGTAGCTGATAATCTAGTTGTTGTATCTTGGGAGAAAGACGACCAATGATCTCAAGTATCATAAGAGTGACCACAAATTTGTCTTAATGAAACTGCGTAATTGTAGGCCTCAACCCATTTCCTACTAATCGGTTTTTCTTGTCTACTACAAGTAATCGATTTAATATGTTTAAATTTGATTTTGTTCTAGATAATTTGTATCTATGTTGGTTTTATTCGATTCAATATTACATAACAATATTCATATTTTATTGTTTATATTGTTTTTGGATTAATGCTCTTGTAACATATCATCATCAGGAATGTTTTTCGGCGCTGCACAAATCTCATGGATTCTTTTGCTTGTTGCCATCTCTATATATCGATTCAAAATATTACTAAAAAAACATTCTTTATTTCAATATGTTAGTCCAAGATCTCGCCACCTTCTTCTTGAATATGCAGTATTCTGTTTCGGACATGTTTTCTGTTCACTCTTGTATGGCAAAATCTCGTGTCCATAAGTTTTTGAAACAATGTTTATTTCAATTTTTGAAAAATGTTAGTTGTCACCTTAATTTTCGACAGGCCGGATTGTCGTTTTATGGAAGGCGACCAATCATGGCGGATTACCTCTTTGCATCTAGGTCTAAATTAGATCCATATTGCCTCCGACCTGTATGGTCGACGAACAAATATTAATTTATTTTTTTCTTTTTCTTTTTTTGTGTCGAGAAACATTAGACCCTGATCAGATTCGATAACCCGGAGGTTCTTTAGGACTGCCATTAGGCATTGCAAAAGACTTTGTCAAGGCAGTTTCATGTGGAGTAAATGTGAGTATTCGACCGAGTAAGTAAAAAAATTTAAGTTAATTGAGTCTACAAATCCTATTTTATAACTCAAACGTGATTTGATTTTTTTTTCAAATTGAATAAAGATGGTCGAGTTTTTTTCAAATTTAATTGTAGCTATTTATAATGGTATGGTTAGAAACAAATGCGTAATTTTATGTTAGAGGAGTGAACCTATAAAATTTTAGGTGGAAATAAAATAGATTTACGATAGAAATTTTTTAAATCATATACGAATTTCAAATTTCCTAGGAGGAGACCACTCCACTAGCCCCCTCGGTCTATTCCTAGTTATAATGATAATTAGTTCTAATTTAAACTGTTTTCTATAACCATATTTAATATATATATATATATATATATATTCATGTGTTATATATATCACATAAATTGTGAGACTAGATTAAAAATTAAAAACTAATTCACTAATTAATAAAATATTTAAGTTACTCAAATCCTAATTTAATAACTCAATTTAAAAAAAATCAAGTCGATTTAAAGTTTATAATTTTCCGTGACAAATAAAGTAAAAAAAAAATCGGATGAAGTTAAAGTTTGCTGTCCTAGTCTAACATGTATTTGTAAGGGAAATAATATTACATTGGCTGCTTCATTATGCAGTAGACACGTGTGCTTTTTATTACAGGAGTGATGGCCCTCGTTTCGTTTGTTGTTATGTGTCACGTCATTTGCAACCAAACAAATCCTAGATGAGGAAAAAAGTTGTCGAACATGACGTGTCAAGGAATGTACGTTCTGATCTATTCTAAAGTGTTGGTGCGAAGTGGGCCCAAACCCTCCGTCTTGATTCTTTCTCCAACTCTACCGAAACAGCCCACGAGATTTTGGAGTGACAAATGGAGTACCCTTGTTGGTTCAATCGGTTTAATTATTGGGTAAAGTTCAGAACTAATCACTAAATTATCCCAAAATAAATTTTTGGACACCGAACTTCTAAAAGTTATAAAACAAGCATTAAACTTCAAATTTTATCACAAAATTAGCATTGAATAATGTCCACCTAATTAAAATAATATATTTGCTATTACAAATGAGCATTGAATTATTCAGGCTTAAGGGTTCAATATGCCCTAAACTTTTGAAAAAAAATCAATTCATCTCTTGAATTTTTTTGCATCCAATTAAACCCTAAAACTTATGGAAAAGCCAATTTGATCCTTTGACCAACGTTGATCATTAACTCTAAAAGTATTTTTTTTGAAGAAAAAAGTTAACCATGTGTCGAAACAGGGTAATGCCACTTGACGTTTCTAGGAATTTTTTTTAAATATTTAAAAATAAAAAAATCTAAAATTATTTTTATAAATTTCAAATTTATTTAAAAATTATTTTAAAATGATAAAATATTAAAATTTTAGAAACTATAAAAATATTAAATATTATTAGAAAGTTATAAATAGTAATGTTTTTAAAATCTAAAAAAAATAAAAAGTTATTTTTAAATAGTTAAAATATTATTAAATTTATTTATTATTTTAATTTTTTAATAATTTTAATAATATTAAGATATATTATAAACTTTTAAAAAAATTTAAGAAAATTTTAATTATTTTTAAACATTTTTTTAAAAATATTTTTTTACAAATTTAATAATATTTAATATTTTTATTATTTTTATTAAAAATGCATATTTTAAAATTTAAAATAATTTTAATAATTTTTGGCATTTTTAAATATTTTTAAAAAAAATAAAATTTTCAAAATTCTAGAAATGCCACATGACACAATTTCGTGTTGCCACATGGCAGATCATTAAGACTTAATGCTAAAAGTTGTTCGAATGACTTAATTAATGTATTTTTTAGTTCGAGGGTTAAATAATTTAATTTCTTAGTATAAAGACTTAATTGTGTGTAAAAAAATAAAGACTTAATTGATTTTTTTCAAAATTTCAGGGACATATTTAACCCTTAAATCAATTATTTAATTATTACAAAATGATTTTTTCTGGAAATAAACTACTTTTTCATTCCTTCATTTGAAAAGGCTTTAGAAGTAAAGTATCTCGAAATTAATTGCAAAAAATGTAGTATAACCTGTAACATCTAACTATTTTATAACAATTAATAGTTAAATGATCAGTTTATAATAATTAAATAATAAATTTATCATTTATAATAATTAAATAAGTCAATGACCATTTTGTAACACTTGTAAATTTTAATGACTATTTATAATAATTAGTATATTATTTTAATTGTGTGGACATGTTCAGTTTACGGTCATTAGATTGTTATTGACATGTAACGACCAAATGCTTATTTTGTCACAAAATCTAAAATTAATATTTGTTTTATAACTTTGAAAAATTTAATGCCCAAAAAATCATTTTGAAGTAGTTTGATGAGCATATGTGAACTTTGCCCTTAATTCTTTGTACGAGTTCATTAATCTTACGTGTTATTTCGTGCGCTCAAAATTGGTAAATTTTAGTATTTATTAATTTTGAATTAGAACGTGTTATTCCACGTTGACCTTGAGTTTTTAAATTACGAGTAAGTATCTCATGCTTTCACTTGCCTTCAATTAAACTGAGCACATACTCTATTTCATTTTTTTATTGGTTGCTCTCCTGTTTTTAAGGTTTAGACTGGACTAATTCAGATCAATTCATGTAGAGAAAGCAACGGAGCGAGGTGGTTTTTTGATCATCTTAAACTCGCCCGATTTATAAATCTGACTCCGTCCCAGATTAAAATATAATTTATTCTCGCTCCACCTCGATGTAGTAACTCTTGAACTCGACCCAAAAAATTAATCTTTACCGACGATAAAAGTTAAATCCAGTAAATCTATCATCACAACCACATCAATTTTAATCTTTTTATTATATTTGTGATTTAAACAATGATAAATACATTTTTTTTGTTTCTCTTGATTATTAGGGAAATTAAATTCTCTAAAATTTGAGATTTATCATTTATGTTCTATAGGTTGATTATAAAATAATTTTTACCGTACATATTTAATTTGAAAAAAAAAAGTCAAATATTTAAAACCCAATTTTTGAAATTGAGAATGCATGCACACACATTGTATACTTTTAATTGAGAAAAGATCCAAGTAGATGGCCCATGGATAGCTCGTGTGGATGCAAGCATGATAGAATTCCCCTGTTGTGTATTTTAGTAGGTTTGATTTACTTGCAAAGGAGAGAACTTATCCAGTACGCCACTATAAAAATTCAAAGATGGATCAACCATTATTACAATTTACAAACAAAACAATCTCTTCTTTCTTCTTGCAAGCAAACCCTATTCATCCATGGTCGAGTCAAAACCGAGTTACATATACCCAGCCAAGGAATCCGATGACGGAGACAACGACGTTTTCGAGTTCGATGAAGCAGATATATGGATTTATAATTCCAGTGAATCAACAACCAATGCACAAGATGGAAAGAAGCCATTGCCGAGTTCTCGAGCTTCGTCGGCTAAGAAAATTCCAAGGAAGATGGAGTTTATAAGTGTTAATCACAAGACCCAAAAGATGGCTTCAGCTTCATTGCCGGTCAACGTCCCGGACTGGTCCAAGATTCTTAAAGCGGAATACAGGGTACGTGGTGATACAGACGGCGACGGAGACGACGGCGACGGCGATGATCGTGACGGATGGGTCCCACCTCATGAATATCTGGCGAGGAGAAGAGGAGCTTCATTTTCTGTTCATGAAGGGATCGGAAGGACTTTGAAAGGAAGAGACTTGCGTTGTGTAAGAAATGCTGTCTGGAAAGAAACTGGCTTCGAAGATTAACTCAACAAAGAGACCTCCGCTTCAATTCTAACTCTCTCTCTCTCTCTCTCTGTTTATTTGAGATTTCAACAAAGGATTTCTTTTTGCTTATGTAACTATTCAAACTTTGAAATTATTAATGTCTGGAATTCTCGGTGATGATTTCTTTTTCCTTTGTGCCAACTTTGAAATTGTTAGTGTTGGGAAATCTCAAAAGAATTCTTTTCGTTTAGATTGCGAACATTTAAATTTATTTGACGGAATATCTAATCCTATTAAACAAACTGATAGTCGGTTAAAAAATAAACATTTTTTAATGAATGTTAATGATTTATGAGAGTTTTTGTTGGTTAGAAAATGAGTTCAGCATGATTGTTTATTTTATTTTATATTTCAGTCTTTATCAATAATAGTTTATTAATCAAAATGAAATTGTTCCCACAAAAACTTGAGACATTCAATTTGCATTGCTCATGAAAACTTGTAATTAGGGGTGGGAATCGTGCGGTGTAGGGACGATTTTGTATTTTTCATTTTGTCTCCAACACTTGCGGGTACAGTTTTGGGGAATTTCTATTACACACTTCGGTAATTTTTTGTGCTCATTCACATACCCATCGGATCCCCACGTTTTTTGGGAAATCCCCATCCTAAAAAATTAAGCACAATTTACTACAAAGAGATTGAATTCTTTAAGAAAGCAAGAATGGGGAAAGAAGTTGAGGTGTGCACCTCTGAGTGTTCTGGAGTTAAATACGAGGTCCATAAGCCCTTGGTTGTCTCTGTTAAATCGAAGGCTGCAAGTGCGAAACCGACAGTAACTCCGAAGGTTGTGATCTCGACTCCTGCACCGTTTACTTTCAAAAGTACCAATGCAGTTCCCTGGAATTATACAGCCAATGTGACCATACCAGGAAAAGAGAAGCCACAAGAAGAAACAAAGTCAAATGATGAAAAGAATGATGAGTTAGAGGAAAAGAAGGATAAACAGCCGGATACATGGGCAGTAAATGAAGTGGGACACTTTACCCGAAGTGATAGATGCTATTCTTCTTTAGAAGTACTTAAAGAAGTAGAGAAGATTAAAGGGAAGGCTGCGGTAACACCAGAGAAGATTTTTGGAGAGGATCCTGCTCCAAAGATAAATGAGCCGGTAACAGAAGAACAAGCACAAGAATTTTTGAGGTTTCTGAAACATAGTGAATACAACATAGTTGAGTAGTTAAAGAGACAACAAATAGGGATTTTTGTCTTAGAATTACTGTTTAGCTTCGAAGGGCACCACAATGCTTTGATGAGGGTGCTAAACCAGACATTTGTACCAAATGATATATATGTGGACAAATTAGACAGAATCGTGAATCATATCACCGCTGACAACTACATCACATTCACTGATGATGAAATTCCCGAAGGTAGAATGGGCTCGGTGAAGGCTTTGAATATTACCACACATTGCAAAGGGTATGTGTTTCCGAGAGTCCTGATTGATAATGGACCAGCTCTAAATGTTATGCCAATGGTATCTTTGCAAAGGTTGCCCATTGATGACTCCCATATGAAGACATACCAAAATACTATAAGGGCCTTTCATGGAACGACTCGAGATGTGTTGGGAAGGATTGAAGTACCATTGTTGATTGGGCCGACAATTTACAATATAGATTTGGTGGTAATGGACATTAAGCCTACATACAATTGTTTGTTGGGAAGACCCTGGATTCACTCAGTTGGAGCAGTCCCATCGTCCTTACACCAGAAACTCAAATTTGTTATAGAAGGGAAGCTGGTTAGTGTCGGTGCAGAGGAAGACATTATTGCCTCAATAAACACTGACATCTCGTATATCCAAGCAAATGAAAATGCCCTAGAATGTTCTTTTCGGGCTTTGGAATTTGTAAATGCGACCTTTGTTGCTAAGGGCAAGCCGTTCCCGCGACCAAGGTTATCAAATTGCACTAAAATGACTGTGCGAGAGACACTATGAAAGGGCGTGAAGACTGGAAAAAGGACTTGAGAAACACTTGTAAGGATGCTTACGTCCGAGGTCCGTCATCATAAAGAATGACCATTTCGGGCTAGGTTTTAGTCCAAATATGCAAGACCGGCTGAGAGAATTGAAGAAAAGAAAGGAACAAAGGAAGGCTCGCTTACTGGGAACTGAAACTTCTTCCAGACTGGTAACCTTCTTTGGCATGACAAAGATTTTCAAGTCCCCGGGGTTTGCAAATGTCGAGAGGCACCTGGAAGAAGTCAATCAAGAAACCGCAAAGCTACATGAAGAGGAAATTTTCGGCAATGATTTGGATGTGCTCTTCGTTGGAGGAATTTTCGAGGGAGTTCGACATGGAGAATTTTTAGAACAGATCCGCCCATGCTTTCCAGGCGAGATGCTGAACAATTGGATAGCTGAAGACCTCCTTCTTGTAGCTAAGAATAAAACAAAGTAAATGCCAAGAACCACCTTATACTTTTGCCCACAAGTATAAGAGATTATCTGTAAAGGGCCATTATACCTATCCATTTTAATAAAGATGATTTTCATGCTGATACACAAATGGAAAACACGTTTCTTTAATTTTTCGTATCCTTTCCAAAATATATTATTATTCCCTTTGCAGGTCTCCAATTATCGACTGAATGAATGATCCTAAACCTAATCATGAAGTAGGTTCTGAGCAGCCAATGTGTCTAGCAGAAGTCAACTAAGTCGAGGATGAAACATAATGTGAAATCCCTGAAGTATTACTAAGGTTGGTGGAAAAGAAGACAAGAAAATTTTACCTCATAAGGAAGAGTTGGAAGTTCTCAACTTGGGAATAGATGGAATCAAAAGAAAGGTAAAAATAAGAACATCATTCTCATTAAAGGAGAAGCAGAAGGTGATTGATTTGCTACGAGAGTTTAAAGATGTCTTCGCTTTGTCTTATCAAGACATGCCAAGACTGAATACTGACATGGTGGTACACAAGTTACCCATAAGGTCAGCATGTAAACGGTTCAGTAGAAGCTTAGAAGATTGCGACCGTAAATGGTATTAAAGATAAAATAAGAGGTACACAAGCAGATTGATGCTGGTTTTCTTACAGTATCCCAATATCTAGAATGGGTGGCCAATATAGTCCCTGTACCGAAGAAATATGGGAAGGTACATATGTGTGTGGATTACAGAGTCAGAGACCTAAATAAAGCCAGCCTGAAGGATAATTTTCCTTTGCCACATATAGATATTTTGGTCGACTACACGTTAGGACATTCATGGTTTTCCTTCATGGATGGTTTTTTGGGATATAACCAGATAAAGAAAAATTCAGAGGATATGGTCAAAACAACATTCATACCTTTATAAGGCACATATTGCTACAAAGTGATGCCTTTTGGATTAAAGAATGTCGTGGCGACTTATCAACGAGAAATGGTTACCCTATTCCACGACATGATGCACAAAGAAGTTTAGGTGTATGTGTATGATATGATTTCTAAGTCTCATACTAAGGAAGAGCATATTCAAAACTTAAGAAAACTATTTTTGAGATTGAGGAAGTACTAGTTGAAACTCAATCCCAACAAATGCACTTTTGGGGTAACATCAGGAAAACTCTTAGGGTCTATTGTTAGCAGAAAAGGAATCGAAATAGACCTTGATAAGGTGCAGGCCATTCAAAATTTGCCACCACCCAGTTCACAAAAAGAAAGTACGTGGATTCCTTGGCAGGCTGAATTATGTTTCTCGGTTCATCTCAAAACTGACCGATAAATGTGATCCAATCTTTAAGCTGCTTAAAAAGAATAACCTTGGAGAGTGGAATGAAGAATGCCAAGAGACATTTGATAAAATTAAAAAGTATTTGACGAATGCTCAAATATTAGTCGCACCAGTTCCCGGCAGACCATTGATCCTTTACTTGACAGTCTATGAGAACTCAATGGGATGTGTGCTGGGGCAACATGATGATACATGAAAGAAGGAAAGAGCTATCTACTATTTGAGCAAAAAGTTTACCGAATTTGAAGTACAGTACCCGCCAATCCAAAAGTTATGTTTTGCTTTGGTATGTGTAACTCGTAGGCTTAGTGTAACACCCGTGTTCTGGGCCTAGGAGTTAGTCGGGTATTAGTTCGAGTTAAATAAAACTAAATTAAAACAATTCAATTTTAAATAATGGTCTAAATGAGTTTTATTAAGTTGGGAAGGACCTATGGGGCTATTTACCCAAGTTTTAAATAAAGGAAGACCACTTTATGGTAAAGTTGTCTTCCTCCCCCATTCTTCCTCCTTTTCCCATTTTGAAAACCCCCACCATTTCTAAAACCTCCCAAGCTTGGAATTACTATTCCATCAATTTTAGCACCCGATTTCCACACCATTTTAAGAGGTAATTGTATTTTCTTAACCTCCTCTCCACCCTCTACTTGCTTATTGTCTTAAATTTCAAAAATGTGGGTTTTGAAAAATTAGGGTTTATGATGAAAATTGGGTTTTAATGGGGTTTTTCAATTGGTCTTAAGAAATTGTGTTGGGGTTTTTGTTAAACACGCTAAAGTATACAACATACATGAATTTGGTCAATTTTGGATGAATTTTCGTAGAGATGTCTCAGGGCTAGATTTAAGGTTGTAAAACTTGAGTTTTTGGTGGGTTTTGTGTTAAAATTGGTGGGCTGTTGGTTTACCTATGGTATGAGAGTGTTTTGGGATGATTTGGAGGTCTTTTGGATGTTGGGAAATTGATTTTTCAGCAAGTTCTTAGGGGAGCACGAAAATTGGGTTTTTAGGAGATTGTGTGATTTGAGAAATGGAAGAATTTGGGTTGTGATTGCAAAGTGGGTTGAAGGTAGAATTAACATTGAATTGAGAAGTAATATATGTGTTTTTGTTTGACTAGAAGCAAGAGGAAACGCGGAAGAGGCTTTGGGACCGAATCCGGGTGCGTAGGAGGATTGTCCGATTTGCTAAGGAAGGGCGGTGAGTGGTCTAAACTTGTTTTAAAGTTGGTTCGAGCATGAGTAATGTGTGTGTGTGCAAGTGTGCTTGGTAGGCCACTTCCTTTTAATCCAAGTAGTTAACTTAGTCTAATATCCTTGAATGCTATGTGCTTGATGACTATGCTCAAATGCTTGTGATTAGATGGTGCATGTATATGTATATCATGATGTGGATATATGTGTTGAGCATGAATATATTGATGATATGTAGTTGGTGATACATGTTGTGGTTATAATAATTGGCACTAAAAATTACCGGTTGTAAATGATCGATCATTAGGATAGTGTGCACACAAATTGAGTCAAAACGTACGTGGCCTTGATGGCGTTAAGTCATCAAGGAGGAGTACGGTGATGTAGTATTCCACCGGAAGCTTATTATATTTCTACGGGATGATGAGTGGAATCCCATCCGTAGGGCATGTGGCGATGAGTGGAATCCCGCACATGCAAGGTCCGGTGATGAGTGGAATCCCACCGAGGTAAAGTGTTGTCAAGGTTTATATCCGCACAATCGGGGTAATTACAGTGGCCAATTAAACTTGTTTATGTAATGTGGAATATGATGGTGCTATGTGGTTTTGATATACGGTTTGTACATGATAATTGATATTGATGTGTAGTCTTGCTAGGATTGAGAGACCATTTATGCCACTTGAAAGACTAGCTAGGTCTACTTGTTTTTATGCAATGCTTGATATGCATGAGATTAGGATTGCATGCTTGAACCCTGCATTGTTGTTGTTTTCGTTTTAGAGCACCCTCACTAAGCTTATAGCTTACGCTCTCAATGTTCAACAATGCAGATCATTAGCGTGGTGTTAGCTCGAGGCAAGGCAAGAAGGGCTTCCAAGTTTGTAGCTCAAGTATGGTTACCGATTTTGTAATAGCTAGCAATGTGGCAAGTGTCTTTGTATGAGCATGTGTGACTCATTTGATGGATGTTGTTTTTGGTTTGATTATGGATTGTATGCATGTAATACCTTGATGATTGTTGGTGTGTATAATGGTATGCTCTAGGATGCTTTAGGTTGTCTTATGCTGGGTGCAAACTTCTTTTGAATGACTTGTGGTTTATGATCCTTTAGAGCCTTTGTGTATGCTTAATATTGCCTATTTTGCTCCTTGAATTGAATGCTATGTATGAAAGCTTGAATCCATGTTTGATTGACACCCATGGCTTAATTATGTGTGCTTGCATGTTGGTATACGCTTAGGTGAGTCGAGGAATGCATTTAGGGTCGTGTTGGGGTCGTTTTAGTTGAGTTTGAGGAGTTGCAGTGCAGGGGGTATCGATACCCCTGGTAAGGGTATCGATACTCTCTTGCCCAAATGCCTCAGATTTTGCCTAGGGTATCGATACCCTTAGGGTATCGATACCGTCCAAAGTTTCTGTAATCTGGGTTTTGGGAGTTAGATTGGAGCGTATCGATACGGGGTCCCGAGTATCGATACGGGTCTAATCTGTTGACCAAGGAAGGTTGACCGAGGAAGAGGGTATCGATACCCCTGGTAAGGGTATCGATACGGTCTCCTCGTGTTGACTTCCTGGGTTGACCTAGAAGGAGGGTATTGATACCCCTGATTAGGGTATCGATACTGTCTGCCTTATAAGCTTAAAATTGACTGTTTATGCGTGGTTGTGATTCGAATGTGTTTTTCCTTTGAACGTTTTCCACTGTTGTGAATCACATAGGACTTAACATTCATCTAGGCAAGATTAATATAAAAAAATAGGGTTGCTAACCGAGGGGGAATCCTTTGGGTTTCGCTTCGGTTTTCCCCGTGTGGCCCACTCGGACCGGTCATCCGGCCAGACCGGGATGAGGGGGTTACATTTGTTGGTATCAGAGCCTGAGGTTACCGAGACCTCGGGCAGGTAAGTGAGGTAAGATTAATGTGTTAAATGCTTGTGTTGTTCAATGCATGATTTGCCATGAATCCTTGATGCTTGATTGATCGTATGATGTTTTGAATGCATAAACTGTCGTGTCTGGAATAGAGTGAGTGCCCATTGCTACTATTACTTGATTTAAAAGAGATTTTTGAAAAGAGGAATACTTGAGCACTATTGGACCCTTGCTTTGACTAACGTAATCCTTATCTGTTTCTTGTTGTAGTTTACCTTGCTAGTTGAACCATGAGACCACGTGGGAGGCCTAGGATGGTTCGACCGGAACCACGGGCAGAGGCTCCGAGAGTTGAGCCAGTTGTGAGAGTTGAGGCTCAAGTGGGAGAGCCAGTGGTTGGAGTTGGAGCTCCTCCACCACCTCCACCACCACCACCTCCTCCACCGGGAGTGGGAGGCGAGGCCGGGCCCGGAGGAATGGGACCACAAGGAGGCCAAGGTGGCCAAGGACCGGCCGGAATTGACTTGGCTCCGTTGGTTCAGGCAATAGCCGAAGCGTTCCAGGCTGCAGTAGCTGGAGGTCAGGCAGCTCATCATCAGGGTGAGGGCACCGGATTGCCATTAGAGAGACTTCGGGGCCTTGGGGCCGAAGAGTTTAGAGGTGCTACTCCGGAGAGGTCAGAAATGTGGTTTGAGAAGACCGTCCGTATTCTTGCTCAGATGGGATGTACTGGTGAGCGCAAGTTAGGATGTGTTGAGTCTCTGCTTCAGGGTGATGCCTACACCTGGTGGGTCACCGTTACTTCGGGGATGGATGAGACCGAGATCACTTGGGGGTTCTTTGAGACAGCTTTCCGGAAAAAGTATTTGGGTCCGCGATACCTCGATGAGAGGAAGAGAGAGTTTATGGCATTGCTTCAGGGGAGTATGTCTGTGACTGATTATGAGATCCGATTTGTCAGGCTGAGTCAGTATGCACCTGAACTTGTACCTACTGAGGTGGAGCGTTGTAACCGCTTCCGATATGGGCTGAATGAGGAGATCAAGACTTATACTCTAGCTTCTGATTACTTTGATTTTGATGTCTTGGTCTCGAGGGCCAAGGACTTGGAGCACAGTTTGAGTTTGACCAGGCGGTCAGGTGGATCTAGTTCGGGTAAGAGGTCCAGCAACTTTGATAGAGTTGATGCCAAGAGGCATCGGGACAACAGGCATCAGTATGATCATAGGCGTGGTGGCGGTAACCACGATAGGGGCCATCAGGGTCAGAGAGCTGGTGGGAAGTTGCCCACGTGTGCTACTTGCGGGAGGAACCACACCGGTGAGTGTTGGGGGAATTATAATTCCTGTTGGAGTTGTGGTGCTAGAGACCACATTAGGCGTGACTGTCCACATCAGGTGGGACAGGTACCAGCTCAGGCTCCTGCTAGAGCCAATGATTTTCAGAGAGGCCGCGGGCGCGGTAGAGGTAACTTTCAGCCGAGAAACGATGGTCAGAGGAATTTAGCTCATGTTGTTGCGGTCCAGCCGGAGGGCAGAGGACAGGCTAGGGTTTACGCTCAGCGCGGGGAGCAGCATGACACCGATGTGATCGCAGGTAACTTCTCGATACAGTCTTTGGGTTTGCTTTCTTTGATTGACTCTGGGTCTACACATTCCTACATATTGAGTGAGCATGCACAGTCTTTGAATTTGCCTTGTGAGTTGCTAGAGGTAGGAGTTAGTGTTACTAGTTCCTTTGGGGACACGGTAGTAGTTAGGAAGATGTACCGAAGGTGTCTGTTGATGGTTCAGGGACATGTGTTTCCAGTGGATATGATGGAACTTCCCTTCTATGGTTTTGATGTAATTCTGGGTATGGATTGGCTCACGGAGCATAGAGCTAGGATAGATTTTGAAACTAAGCGGATTTCTTTAAAGCTCACAGATGATTATGAGATTGTTGTGGTGGGTGAGAATGTGAAGTTCTTGTCCAATGTGGTTTCAGTGCTAGAGGCTAAGAAACTAGTTGAGTTAGGGTGTGAAGCATACTTAGCATATGTGATGAACCCTAACATGAGTGAGGTTAGACCTCAGGACATCCGAACAGTATGTGACTTTCCTAGTATGTTTCCGGAAGAATTGCCAGGGTTACCACCGGACAGAGAGGTAGAGTTCAGCATTGAGACTTATTCCGATTCAGCTCCTGTTTCGATTGCTCCGTATCGTATGGCACCAAAAGAATTGAAAGAGTTGAAGACTCAGTTGCAAGAATTGACAGATAGAGGTTTTATTAGGCCTAGTTCTTCACCTTGGGGTGCACCAGTGTTGTTTGTGAAGAAGAAAGATGGAAGTATGAGAATGTGCATAGATTACAGACAGTTGAATCAGTTGACAGTGAAGAACAAATATCCGTTGCCTAGAATTGATGACTTGTTTGATCAGTTGAGGGGAGCATCGGTCTTTTCGAAGATTGATTTGAGATCAGGTTACTACCAGCTAAAGGTCAGAGAGGTCGATGTACCGAAGACAGCCTTTAGGACTAGGTATGGACACTATGAGTTTTTAGTCATGCCATTTGGGTTGACTAATGCACCGGCAGCTTTCATGGACATGATGAATAGGATTTTTCATCAGTATCTAGATCAGTTTGTAGTTGTGTTTATTGATGACATCTTGGTGTACTCGCGAACTGAAGAAGACCATGACCGACATTTGAGACTTGTTTTGAAGACTTTGCTAGATCATCAGTTGTATGCGAAGCTCAGCAAGTGTGAATTCTGGATACGAGAGGTAGTCTTCTTAGGACATGTAATGTCAGCTGAAGGCATTAGAGTTGATCCGAAGAAGATTGAAGCCATTGTCGAGTGGAAGCCACCGAAGTCAGTGACAGAAGTACGTAGCTTCCTAGGCTTAGCCGGGTACTATAGAAGATTTGTGGAAGGTTTCTCTAAGTTAGCCGCTCCATTGACACAGTTACTTCAGAAGAGTGTTCAGTTTGAGTGGACAGATGCAAGACAGAGAGCCTTTGAGAAATTGAAAGAAGCTTTGACCCAAGCTCCGATCTTGATTCAGCCTGAGTCCGGGAAGGACTATGTGATTTATAGTGATGCCTCGTATGTAGGGTTAGGATGTGTTCTGATGCAAGACCGAAGAGTAGTGGCTTATGCCTCAAGACAGTTGAAGACTCATGAGCGCAACTATCCGACCCATGACATAGAGTTAGCTGCAGTTGTGTTTGCTCTGAAGATTTGGAGGCACTATTTGTATGGTGAGAAATGCACAGTATACACCGACCACAAGAGTTTGAAGTACATTATGACTCAGCGAGATTTGAATCTCAGACAGCGTAGATGGTTAGAGTTGCTAAAGGACTATGATCTTACTATTGAGTACCATCCGGGTAAGGCCAATGTAGTGGCCGATGCATTGAGTAGGAAGGTGGCCGTGGACTTGAGAGCCATGTTTGCTAGATTGAGTTTGTCTGGGGATGGTGGCTTAGTAGCCGAGCTTCAAGTTAGACCTACTCTAGGTCAGATGATTCGAGAGAAACAGCTCTTAGATAGATCTTTGGCACCTCACGTGCAAGATATAGCCGAAGGTAGATCTTCAGACTACAGTTTCAGTTCCGATGGGGTCTTATGTTTCAAGGACCGAATAGTTGTGCCTGAAGACAGTGATTTGAGACGTACGATCTTGACTGAAGCCCACAGTAGTCCGTTTGCTATGCATCCTGGAAGTACGAAGATGTACCGTGATTTGAAGAATGAGTACTTTTGGGTTGGCTTGAAGAGAGATGTAGCTGACTTTGTGAGTAAGTGCCTAGTGTGTCAGAGAGTGAAGGCGGAACATCAGGTTCCCTCAGGTTTGTTACAGCCGTTGAGAATTCCGGAATGGAAATGGGGGAACATCACCATGGATTTTGTTTCGGGTTTGCCTTTGACTCCTACGAAGAAGAACTCAGTTTGGGTGATAGTAGATCGTTTTACGAAGTGTGCTCACTTCTTGGCAGTCAACACTACTTACACCTTAGATAGATTGGCCGATTTGTACATTGGTGAGATTGTTAGACTGCATGGTGTGCCGAAGTCCATTGTATCAGATAGAGATCCGCGGTTTACTTCTAGATTTTGGGAGTGTCTGCATACAGCCTTGGGTACCCGTTTGAACTTCAGCACTTCCTATCATCCTCAGTCAGATGGTCAGTCAGAGAGGGTTATTCAGATCTTAGAGGATATGCTGCGTTGTTGTATCATAGACTTTCAGGGTACTTGGGAGAAGCATTTGCCTCTAGTAGAGTTTGCGTACAATAACAGTTTTCAGTCGAGCATTCAGATGGCTCCATATGAGGCCTTGTATGGCCGGAAGTGTAGGACTCCAGTGTGTTGGGCCGAGGTAGGACAGAAACTGTTACCTATGCCGGATTTGCTAAAAGGGACAACCGACAAGGTAAAATTGATTTGTGATCGCTTGAAGTCTGCTTCAGATAGGCAGAAGTCCTATGCCGATTTGAAGAGGAAGGAAGTTGAGTTCTCAGTGGGCGAGAAGGTATTCTTGAAGGTGTCTCCGTGGAAAAAGGTGATGAGATTTGGCAGAAAAGGGAAATTGAGTCCGAGGTACATAGGACCGTATGAGATTGTGAAGAGGGTTGGTCCGGTTGCTTATCAGTTGCGTTTGCCATCCGAGCTTGAGAAGATACACGATGTGTTCCATGTATCCATGCTTCGTAAGTATAGGTCCGATCCATCACATGTTATGCCCGTAGAAGAAATTGAATTGAATCCGGATTTGACTTATGAGGAAGAGCCCGTTGAGATCTTAGCTTCAGACAGTAAAGTGTTGAGGGGTAGATCAATTGAGTTAGTGAAAGTGAGGTGGCAACGTAGAGGTGTGGACGAGGCCACTTGGGAGAGGAAGGAGGATATGGAAAAGCAGTTTCCGTATCTCTTTCAGTCAGGTAATTTCGGGGACGAAATTTCCTTAAGTGGGGGAGAGTTGTAACACCCGTGTTCTGGGCCTAGGAGTTAGTCGGGTATTAGTTCGAGTTAAATAAAACTAAATTAAAACAATTCAATTTCAAATAATGGTCTAAATGAGTTTTATTAAGTTGGGAAGGACCTATGGGGCTATTTACCCAAGTTTTAAATAAAGGAATACCACTTTATGGTAAAGTTGTCTTCCTCCCCCATTCTTCCTCCTTTTCCCATTTTGAAAACCCCCACCATTTCTAAAACCTCCCAAGCTTGGAATTACTATTCCATCAATTTTAGCACCCGATTTCCACACCATTTTAAGAGGTAATTGTATTTTCTTAACCTCCTCTCCACCCTCTACTTGCTTATTGTCTTAAATTTCAAAAATGTGGGTAAGGCCAATGTAGTGGCCGATGCATTGAGTAGGAAGGTGGCCGTGGACTTGAGAGCCATGTTTGCTAGATTGAGTACCATCCGGGTAAGGCCAATGTAGTGGCCGATGCATTGAGTAGGAAGGTGGCCGTGGACTTGAGAGCCATGTTTGCTAGATTGAGTTTGTCTGGGGATGGTGGCTTAGTAGCCGAGCTTCAAGTTAGACCTACTCTAGGTCAGATGATTCGAGAGAAACAGCTCTTAGATAGATCTTTGGCACCTCACGTGCAAGATATAGCCGAAGGTAGATCTTCAGACTACAGTTTCAGTTCCGATGGGGTCTTATGTTTCAAGGACCGAATAGTTGTGCCTGAAGACAGTGATTTGAGACGTACGATCTTGACTGAAGCCCACAGTAGTCCGTTTGCTATGCATCCTGGAAGTACGAAGATGTACCGTGATTTGAAGAATGAGTACTTTTGGGTTGGCTTGAAGAGAGATGTAGCCGACTTTGTGAGTAAGTGCCTAGTGTGTCAGAGAGTGAAGGCGGAACATCAGGTTCCCTCAGGTTTGTTACAGCCGTTGAGAATTCCGGAATGGAAATGGGAGAACATCACCATGGATTTTGTTTCGGGTTTGCCTTTGACTCCTACGAAGAAGAACTCAGTTTGGGTGATAGTAGATCGTTTTACGAAGTGTGCTCACTTCTTGGCAGTCAACACTACTTACACCTTAGATAGATTGGCCGATTTGTACATTGGTGAGATTGTTAGACTGCATGGTGTGTCGAAGTCCATTGTATCAGATAGAGATCCGCGGTTTACTTCTAGATTTTGGGAGTGTCTGCATACAGCCTTGGGTACCCGTTTGAACTTCAGCACTTCCTATCATCCTCAGTCAGATGGTCAGTCAGAGAGGGTTATTCAGATCTTAGAGGATATGCTGCGTTGTTGTATCATAGACTTTCAGGGTACTTGGGAGAAGCATTTGCCTCTAGTAGAGTTTGCGTACAATAACAGTTTTCAGTCGAGCATTCAGATGGCTCCATATGAGGCCTTGTATGGCCGGAAGTGTAGGACTCCAGTGTGTTGGGCCGAGGTAGGACAGAAACTGTTACCTATGCCGGATTTGCTAAAAGGGACAACCGACAAGGTAAAATTGATTTGTGATCGCTTGAAGGCTGCTTCGGATAGGCAGAAGTCCTATGCCGATTTGAAGAGGAAGGAAGTTGAGTTCTCAGTGGGCGAGAAGGTATTCTTGAAGGTGTCTCCGTGGAAAAAGGTGATGAGATTTGGCAGAAAAGGGAAATTGAGTCCGAGGTACATAGGACCGTATGAGATTGTGAAGAGGGTTGGTCCGGTTGCTTATCAGTTGCGTTTGCCATCCGAGCTTGAGAAGATACACGATGTGTTCCATGTATTCATGCTTCGTAAGTATAGGTCCGATCCATCACATGTTATGCCCGTAGAAGAAATTGAATTGAATCCGGATTTGACTTATGAGGAAGAGCCCGTTGAGATCTTAGCTTCAGACAGTAAAGTGTTGAGGGGTAGATCAATTGAGTTAGTGAAAGTGAGGTGGCAACGTAGAGGTGTGGACGAGGCCACTTGGGAGAGGAAGGAGGATATGGAAAAGCAGTTTCCGTATCTCTTTCAGTCAGGTAATTTCGGGGACGAAATTTCCTTAAGTGGGGGAGAGTTGTAACACCCGTGTTCTGGGCCTAGGAGTTAGTCGGGTATTAGTTCGAGTTAAATAAAACTAAATTAAAACAATTCAATTTCAAATAATGGTCTAAATGAGTTTTATTAAGTTGGGAAGGACCTATGGGGCTATTTACCCAAGTTTTAAATAAAGGAATACCACTTTATGGTAAAGTTGTCTTCCTCCCCCATTCTTCCTCCTTTTCCCATTTTGAAAACCCCCACCATTTCTAAAACCTCCCAAGCTTGGAATTACTATTCCATCAATTTTAGCACCCGATTTCCACACCATTTTAAGAGGTAATTGTATTTTCTTAACCTCCTCTCCACCCTCTACTTGCTTATTGTCTTAAATTTCAAAAATGTGGGTAAGGCCAATGTAGTGGCCGATGCATTGAGTAGGAAGGTGGCCGTGGACTTGAGAGCCATGTTTGCTAGATTGAGTACCATCCGGGTAAGGCCAATGTAGTGGCCGATGCATTGAGTAGGAAGGTGGCCGTGGACTTGAGAGCCATGTTTGCTAGATTGAGTTTGTCTGGGGATGGTGGCTTAGTAGCCGAGCTTCAAGTTAGACCTACTCTAGGTCAGATGATTCGAGAGAAACAGCTCTTAGATAGATCTTTGGCACCTCACGTGCAAGATATAGCCGAAGGTAGATCTTCAGACTACAGTTTCAGTTCCGATGGGGTCTTATGTTTCAAGGACCGAATAGTTGTGCCTGAAGACAGTGATTTGAGACGTACGATCTTGACTGAAGCCCACAGTAGTCCGTTTGCTATGCATCCTGGAAGTACGAAGATGTACCGAGATTTGAAGAATGAGTACTTTTGGGTTGGCTTGAAGAGAGATGTAGCCGACTTTGTGAGTAAGTGCCTAGTGTGTCAGAGAGTGAAGGCGGAACATCAGGTTCCCTCAGGTTTGTTACAGCCGTTGAGAATTCCGGAATGGAAATGGGAGAACATCACCATGGATTTTGTTTCGGGTTTGCCTTTGACTCCTACGAAGAAGAACTCAGTTTGGGTGATAGTAGATCGTTTTACGAAGTGTGCTCACTTCTTGGCAGTCAACACTACTTACACCTTAGATAGATTGGCCGATTTGTACATTGGTGAGATTGTTAGACTGCATGGTGTGTCGAAGTCCATTGTATCAGATAGAGATCCGCGGTTTACTTCTAGATTTTGGGAGTGTCTGCATACAGCCTTGGGTACCCGTTTGAACTTCAGCACTTCCTATCATCCTCAGTCAGATGGTCAGTCAGAGAGGGTTATTCAGATCTTAGAGGATATGCTGCATTGTTGTATCATAGACTTTCAGGGTACTTGGGAGAAGCATTTGCCTCTAGTAGAGTTTGCGTACAATAACAGTTTTCAGTCGAGCATTCAGATGGCTCCATATGAGGCCTTGTATGGCCGGAAGTGTAGGACTCCAGTGTGTTGGGCCGAGGTAGGACAGAAACTGTTACCTATGCCGGATTTGCTAAAAGGGACAACCGACAAGGTAAAATTGATTTGTGATCGCTTGAAGGCTGCTTCGGATAGGCAGAAGTCCTATGCCGATTTGAAGAGGAAGGAAGTTGAGTTCTCAGTGGGCGAGAAGGTATTCTTGAAGGTGTCTCCGTGGAAAAAGGTGATGAGATTTGGCAGAAAAGGGAAATTGAGTCCGAGGTACATAGGACCGTATGAGATTGTGAAGAGGGTTGGTCCGGTTGCTTATCAGTTGCGTTTGCCATCCGAGCTTGAGAAGATACACGATGTGTTCCATGTATTCATGCTTCGTAAGTATAGGTCCGATTCATCACATGTTATGCCCGTAGAAGAAATTGAATTGAATCCGGATTTGACTTATGAGGAAGAGCCCGTTGAGATCTTAGCTTCAGACAGTAAAGTGTTGAGGGGTAGATCAATTGAGTTAGTGAAAGTGAGGTGGCAACGTAGAGGTGTGGACGAGGCCACTTGGGAGAGGAAGGAGGATATGGAAAAGCAGTTTCCGTATCTCTTTCAGTCAGGTAATTTCGGGGACGAAATTTCCTTAAGTGGGGGAGAGTTGTAACACCCGTGTTCTGGGCCTAGGAGTTAGTCGGGTATTAGTTCGAGTTAAATAAAACTAAATTAAAACAATTCAATTTCAAATAATGGTCTAAATGAGTTTTATTAAGCTGGGAAGGACCTATGGGGCTATTTACCCAAGTTTTAAATAAAGGAAGACCACTTTATGGTAAAGTTGTCTTCCTCCCCCATTCTTCCTCCTTTTCCCATTTTGAAAACCCCCACCATTTCTAAAACCTCCCAAGCTTGGAATTACTATTCCATCAATTTTAGCACCCGATTTCCACACCATTTTAAGAGGTAATTGTATTTTCTTAACCTCCTCTCCACCCTCTACTTGCTTATTGTCTTAAATTTCAAAAATGTGGGTTTTGAAAAATTAGGGTTTATGATGAAAATTGGGTTTTAATGGGGTTTTTCAATTGGTCTTAAGAAATTGTGTTGGGGTTTTTGTTAAACACGCTAAAGTATACAACATACATGAATTTGGTCAATTTTGGATGAATTTTCGTAGAGATGTCTTAGGGCTAGATTTAAGGTTGTAAAACTTGAGTTTTTGGTGGGTTTTGTGTTAAAATTGGTGGGCTGTTGGTTTACCTATGGTATGAGAGTGTTTTGGGATGATTTGGAGGTCTTTTGGATGTTGGGAAATTGATTTTTCAGCAAGTTCTTAGGGGAGCACGAAAATTGGGTTTTTAGGAGATTGTGTGATTTGAGAAATGGAAGAATTTGGGTTGTGATTGCAAAGTGGGTTGAAGGTAGAATTAGCATTGAATTGGGAAGTAATATATGTGTTTTTGTTTGACTAGAAGCAAGAGGAAACGCGGAAGAGGCTTTGGGACCGAATCCGGGTGCGTAGGAGGATTGTCCGATTTGCTAAGGAAGGGCGGTGAGTGGTCTAAACTTGTTTTAAAGTTGGTTCGAGCATGAGTAATGTGTGTGTGTGCAAGTGTGCTTGGTAGGCCACTTCCTTTTAATCCAAGTAGTTAACTTAGTCTAATATCCTTGAATGCTATGTGCTTGATGACTATGCTCAAATGCTTGTGATTAGATGGTGCATGTATATGTATATCATGATGTGGATATATGTGTTGAGCATGAATATATTGATGATATGTAGTTGGTGATACATGTTGTGGTTATAATAATTGGCACTAAAAATTACCGGTTGTAAATGATCGATCATTAGGATAGTGTGCACACAAATTGAGTCAAAACGTACGTGGCCTTGATGGCGTTAAGTCATCAAGGAGGAGTACGGTGATGTAGTATTCCACCGGAAGCTTATTATATTTCTACGGGATGATGAGTGGAATCCCATCCGTAGGGCATGTGGCGATGAGTGGAATCCCGCACATGCAAGGTCCGGTGATAAGTGGAATCCCACCGAGGTAAAGTGTTGTCAAGGTTTATATCCGCACAATCGGGGTAATTACAGTGGCCAATTAAACTTGTTTATGTAATGTGGAATATGATGGTGCTATGTGGTTTTGATATACGGTTTGTACATGATAATTGATATTGATGTGTAGTCTTGCTAGGATTGAGAGACCATATATGCCACTTGAAAGACTAGCTAGGTCTACTTGTTTTTATGCAATGCTTGATATGCATGAGATTAGGATTGCATGCTTGAACCCTGCATTGTTGTTGTTTTCGTTTTAGAGCACCCTCACTAAGCTTATAGCTTACGCTCTCAATGTTCAACAATGCAGATCATTAGCGTGGTGTTAGCTCGAGGCAAGGCAAGAAGGGCTTCCAAGTTTGTAGCTCAAGTATGGTTACCGATTTTGTAATAGCTAGCAATGTGGCAAGTGTCTTTGTATGAGCATGTGTGACTCATTTGATGGATGTTGATTTTGGTTTGATTATGGATTGTATGCATGTAATACCTTGATGATTGTTGGTGTGTATAATGGTATGCTCTAGGATGCTTTAGGTTGTCTTATGCTGGGTGCAAACTTCTTTTGAATGACTTGTGGTTTATGATCCTTTAGAGCCTTTGTGTATGCTTAATATTGCCTATTTTGCTCCTTGAATTGAATGCTATGTATGAAAGCTTGAATCCATGTTTGATTGACACCCATGGCTTAATTATGTGTGCTTGCATGTTGGTATACGCTTAGGTGAGTCGAGGAATGCATTTAGGGTCGTGTTGGGGTCGTTTTAGTTGAGTTTGAGGAGTTGCAGTGCAGGGGGTATCGATACCCCTGGTAAGGGTATCGATACTCTCTTGCCCAAATGCCTCAGATTTTGCCTAGGGTATCGATACCCTTAGGGTATCGATACCGTCCAAAGTTTCTGTAATCTGGGTTTTGGGAGTTAGATTGGAGCGTATCGATACGGGTCTAATCTGTTGACCAAGGAAGGTTGACCGAGGAAGAGGGTATCGATACCCCTGGTAAGGGTATCGATACGGTCTCCTCGTGTTGACTTCCTGGGTTGACCTAGAAGGAGGGTATCGATACCCCTGATTAGGGTATCGATACTGTCTGCCTTATAAGCTTAAAATTGACTGTTTATGCGTGGTTGTGATTCGAATGTGTTTTTCCTTTGAACGTTTTCCACTGTTGTGAATCACATAGGACTTAACATTCATCTAGGCAAGATTAATATAAAAAAAATAGGGTTGCTAACCGAGGGGGAATCCTTTGGGTTTCGCTTCGGTTTTCCCCGTGTGGCCCACTCGGACCGGTCATCCGGCCAGACCGGGATGAGGGGGTTACACTTAGACAATATATGTTGTACCACACTACATGGATAATTTCCCGCCTTGATCTATTGAAAATTATGATGGAAGTGCCGACATTGACTGGAAGGTTGGCACGCTGACAAATGTTGTTGTCAGAATTTGATATTGTATATGTGAGCCAAAAGGCAATAAAAGGAAGTGTCATAGCAGATTTCTTATCCAGTCGAGCATCAGAAGATTATGAGACCATGAACTTTGATTTCCTATATGAGGATGTGATGAATGTCTCCACAATGAAAATTGGAATCCCAGATAATGAAACTTTGAAATTATATTTCGATGGAGCAACTAATGCCCTTGGACGTGGAATTGGAACGATATTGATCTCTCCAAACAATGTACATTACCCGTTCACAAGCAAGTTAGAATTTCTTTGCACCACTAATATGACAGAGTATGAAGCTTGTGGCATAGGCCTGCGAGCTGCTATTGAAGGGAAAATAGAAATCTTGAAAGTGTATGGGGATTCAGCGTTAGTGATCTACCAACTTCATGGGGAATGGGAAACAAAGTATATAAAGTTGATCGAGTACTGAAAATTGATCCTGGAATTGATGAAAGAATTTGAAGAAGTTACCTTTACATACATTCCCAAGGAAGATAACTAAATGGTAGATGCCTTAGCTACAATGGCTTCAGTATTCCTAGCAAACAAACCGGGAGACATGATGCCGATTTGAATGCAAATTTATGAAACCTATGCTCACTGTTGCAACATAGAAGAAGAAGTCGATAAGCATCCCTGGTATTATGGCATTCTGCAATATCTAAAGTACCAAACTTATCCCTTGGGGGCAAATGACAATGACAAAAGAACTATTAGAAGGATGACTTCAGGATACATACTTGATGGAGAGATCCTTTATAAAAGGGGAAAAGATCAGATCCTGCTAAGATGTGTCAATGCCAATGGAGCAAAGAACATCATGCAGAAGTGCATGACGGAATATGTGGAACGCATGCCAATGGAGTGGTTCTGTGTTATTTCTGGTATTATTTGCTGACGACATGGTATTATTTGCAGAAACATCCATGGAACATGTTTTGGTGATTAAAGATGTCATGGAGTGGTTCTGTGTTATTTCTTGTCATAAGGTTAGTATCGCAAAAACTCATATATTTTTCTCTCATAATTACCCGCTTGAGGACAAAGCTAGCATCGCCCATGCTTTTGACTTTGAGGAGGTGGATGATTTGGGTAGATATTTAGGTGTCCCGTTATTGCATCAGAGGGTGACTACAGCGACATACTCATATCTTCTTGGAAAGATGCGAGCGAGATTATCGGGATGGGCGGCGAAATCCCTGACTCTGGCAGGTCAGATAACCATGGCAAAGACAGTCATGCAGGCTATTCTGGTGTATGTGATGCAATCCACGTGGTTGCCGAAAGGCACGTGTGAGGAGATGGAGAAATTAATTCGTCGATTCGTATGTGGTTCTAATGATGGTAAAAGGGGCATTAGTTTGGTTCCCTGGAAGACCCTTTAAAGGCCTATGGTTGAGGGAGGTTAGGGTTTTAAAGATATTTTCCAGCAAAATAGAGCGTTCTTGATGAAACTTGGGTTTCAGCTTCTAAAGGATGTGGATAAACTTTGGGTTCAGGTTCTTCGGGCGAAGTATAATTGGTATGAGGTGTTGCCGCTGTCGATCCATCGCACAAAGTGTTCAAGACTTTGCAAGGGATTGATGAGTGTGTGGGAGGATGTTAAGGAAAGCGTATCTTGGGAGATTCGCGATGGAACGTCTACGGATTTCTAGTATGATAATTGGCTTGATCCGATTAAACGATTAATCTTTTCTTGGTTATCCGACTCTGCGCCAAGGCTTGCGATGGTCGCGGATTTGGTTAAGGATTCGGGGGACTGAGACTATGATAAGTTAGCATCAAATATGCCTAAGGATGTTTTGGAGCATTTGAAGGCAACAAAACCTCCTCGAGCATCGTTAGGAGCTGACTGCCCTAGTTGGCGATGGACTGATGATAGGGTAATCATGCTTCGGTCAGCATATGACTATCTGGTTAATAGAGTGGTGGTGGATCCGGGAAATAAGTGGAGAGTTATTTGGCGGTTACGTGTTCTTCAACGCATAAGATTCTTTATTTGGCTTGCGGTTCATCAGTGCCACCTTACAAATGTGTAAAGGGTAAGGCGGCATTTAGCGTTGTTAGAGGAGTATGTTATTTGCCAAAAGGATTCCGAGGATTTGGATCACGTCCTTTGACATTGTTCGATAGCGGTTGAGCTATGGAAGCGTGATTGACTCTGGCCAACATGGCGTGTTCTTCCAAGGTTCTTTTGAGGGTTGGATGCTATGCAACCTTGCCGAGAGCAGTACAAGGGTATCGACAAACGTATCTTGGAGTGTTAGATTTGTAGTGTATTGTTGGTTGCTCTGGAAAACACGATGTATCATGGTCTTAGACGAGAGCTTTGTGTTACGGGAGGACATATTGAGCCGAGTGGATCGCTTGGTGGAAGAGTGTGGTCGAGCATTTTCACCAATGCGACAAGAGGAGACGGGCCAATCTTGTCCTTTAATGTATTGGTCGATACTTGTTGGGTTATTCGGTGCTCGATTTCTTCAATCGTTCTTGCTCGCCAAGTGGGGGAGAAGTGAAATTTTGGGTGATAGAGGTGTGGAAGCTAAAATAGATAAAGACAAGATGATTTATAGTGGTTCAACCTTCTAACCAATGTCTACATCCACTACCTTAGCTTCCCACTAAGGATTTCCAATCAATCCACTATTGATTCGTCCCCTTTTTTAGGCTTAGGAAGAAACCCTTACAAACCGATCAAGCTTTCTACCCAAAGCCTTGATCAAACCCTCTTTACAAGAGATAAAAATACGCAAACTTAAATCCCTCTAATAGGTATTTGTTTGCACAATAAAACTCTCACCCAATCTTAAAACACTTGAGCAAATCTAACAATTTTGGCTCACTAGTGTTTGTCTATACAATAAATTGACACTTAACCACTAAGACAATTTCTTGATTATATGTTGTATTACAATTGAAGCATTGACCATTACTAGATACTTGGAGGTCTCTTTTATACTCCTCTTTGAGTTTGTAGCCGCTACTAGCCGTTGGGGTTGAATTGGAGCTGTTGAAGACTTCATTTCCCACCATAAATGCAGTTCTGCATCTCCCCGTTTCGAAACTCTCGAACCCGTTTCGAAACACTCTTGAAATAGAAAGAGTCGTTGCAGTCTGATGCAACACCCGTATTGAAATGCTCTTGGCCGTATCGAAACACTTGTCCCCGTATCAAAACGCCCTACATTTAAAAGGTAGTTGGGAAATAGCCGTTGGGGTTTTATGACCGTTGAGGTCAATGCCACATAGGCGTATCAAAACGGCAGAGGCCGTATCGAAACATTGTGAAAAAATCTCATCCAGATTAAAGCCCGTTTCGAAACATGTTTCGAAACGTTTTGCCACTGTAAAGACCCATATCGGAACACCTAGGGGTGTTTCGAAACACTTGGATGATTTTGTTGAATTTGGCTTTGAAAACAGTTAAAACCTTTTGAAATATCCCATAAACATAGTTTCAAGTTGCTTGGACTTAGAAATGGTTTTGAATTCTTTTTAACTTTGTCCAAAACATTTTTCAATTATTATATGAAAACATAGTTCTACAATCTTCCCCTTTTTGATATAATAAAATGAACTTGAAAATTTGTTTGGGATTCTTCACCTTTAAGTTTAAAAATGTGAATAAGAGATGAAAAATTTAAAATAAAGCTCCCCCTTATTCATTTGAAAATGCAATTTTTCAAACCAAACTCTCCCCATTTTTGTTATATAAAAAAGAATTCAAAAGACATCAAGTTCAAAATAACTTAGGAGGTTAAAAAGTTTACAAAAATGAGAATTTTTTGTTTTAAAAATGGCTCCCCTTACTCAAAGCATCATCATAGAATGTTAGTCCAACATATATGATTATCTAGTTGAAATAAAAAATAAATTAAATTGAACAACTAAAACAACTAGATTTTTACCACACTTGAACACAAGGGAGGATGTGAAGCCTTCCTTCTTCAAGTGTCTTTCTTTGGGTGTATGAAGCTCTCCTTCAATGTTTGACTTGTTGATCACTCTCCATCACACCTAGCAAAAGACAATCAAGTAACTTTTGGTATCCAAATTGCTTTGGATCCATAGACGTTAGTTGCACAAAACTTAGTCCCCTTAGGAATCCATTTTTCAATTTCATCCTTTTTAGTTGAAGTACTTAGTTCTTTTGGGACCCAAATACTTCTAAAACATTTACCATTTACAAATCTAGGGCACTAGATTGTTTTACATAAAAATTTGATTTTCCAAAATTATTTTTCTTTCAAGCTCTTTGGAAATCAATTTTTTTTCTTCTTGAACTTTATGAAGCAAATTTTGTAAATCAAAACATTTTTGTTCAAACTCTTCGAGTTTTGCTTCAAGTTCAAGTTTGATTTTAGAAATCAAATCATTTTGAATTTTCAACTTTGAAATCATTTTATTGTTTTTCAAAATGTGATTTTTAAATTCTAAAACCAAATCATCATAGGCATCTTGTAATTCATCAAAAGAATATGAACATGAAGTAGATGAATTAGAAGTTACCCTTGAATCTTCTTCGATGACCATAAGGCAAAGGTTGGCTTGTTCATCATTGGTGGAGTCTTCATCACTCCAAGTAGCCACATATGCCTTCTTCTTATGGCTTGAAGTGCTTGCCCTCTTCATTTTCATTGATTCTCGTTCAAGCTCTTCCAAGGCTTTCTTCATGTAAGGGGCACACTTCTTGAAGATATGAACTATCTCTTCTTCATCATCCTCATCTTCACTTGAATCTACATGATGGCAAATGGAGGATTTGAGAGCAATGACATTTGTGTTGATGCCAAGCCCTTTGAGCTTCTTCTCCCCCATAGCTCTAATTTCTTCCCTCTTCTTCTCCTCTTATTTATTTTTCTTCATAATTTGGTGAGTGAGAAATTACCCCATGAGTTCATCAAGCTTCAAGGTCTTCAAATTCTTAGCTTCGATGATTGCGGTCCTCTTTGAGTCCCATGACTCGGGAAGGGAGTAAATGAGCTTTCGGACAAGCTTCTCTTCCGGGATGGCTTCTCCATAGCCTTTGAGACCATTGGTGATAGTGGAGAACCTATCAAACATCTTCTCGATGTTCTCTTCCAGATCCATCTTGAAGTTTTCATACGCTAGGTTGAGGAGCCCGATCTTGGTCTCCTTTACATCATCGGTTCCTTCGTATGTGACTGCAAGCTTGTCCCATACCTCATTGTCCCTTTCACAAGAAGACATCTTCTCATAGATGTTTGGGCCAAATGTCAAAATAGGATGTGCAAGGCTTTGCAATTAAGCTCCATCTTCTTACGATCTTCGGCACTCCAATATGCCTTGCTTTGTTGAGGCCCGAACAGACCATCTTCTACTATATCCCAAAGCTTGTAGTCCTTTGACTTTATGAAGAACTTCATCTTTGTCTTCCAATGGGCATAGTGTGTTCCATCGAAGAAGGGTGATTTGTCGATGGATTGCGCCATTGAGCCGGTTGTATGAAATGTTGATCGAGCGTGCCGGATCTTCTCAATAGGATGTTAATCCTCTTCAATTGAGCCAAGCTCTGATACCAATTGTTGGGTTATTCAATGCTCAATTTCTTTAATCGTTCTTGCTCGCCAAGTGGTGGAGAAGTGAAAATTTGGGTGATAGAGGTGTGTAAGCTAGAAAAGATAAAGACAAGATGATTTATAGTGGTTCAACCTTCTAACCAAGGTCTACATCCACTACCTTAGCTTCCCACTAAGGATTTCCAATCAATCCACTATTGATTCGTCCCCTTTTCTAGGCTTAGGAGGAAACCCTTACAAACCGATCAAGCTTTCTACCCAAAGTCTTGATCAAACCCTCTTTACAATAGATAAAAATATGCAAACTCAAATCCCTCTAATAGGTATTTGTTTGCACAATAAATCTCTCACCCAATCCTAAAACACTTGAGCAAATCTAACAATTTTGGCTCACTAGTGTTTGTCTATACAATAAATTGACACTTAACCACTAAGACAATTTCTTGATCATATGATGTATTACAATTGAAGCATTGACCATTACTAGATACTTGGAGGTCCCTTTTATACTCATCTTTGAGTTTGTAGCCGTTACTAGCTGTTGGGGTTGAATTGGAGTCGTTGGAGACTTCATTTCCCACCATAAATGCAGTTCTGCAGCTCCCCATTTCAAAACGCTCGAACCCGTTTCGAAACACTTGAAATAGAAAGAGCCGTTGTAGTTTGATGCAACACACGTATCGAAACGCCCTTGGCCGTATCGAAACGCCTGTCCCCGTATCGAAACATCCTACATTTAAAAGGTAGTTGGGAAATAGCCGTTGGGGGTTTATGACCGTTGAGGTCAATGCCACATAGGCGTATCAAAACGGTAGAGGCCGTATCGAAACGCTGTGCAAAAATCTCATCCAGATTAAAGCCCGTTTTAAAACACGTTTCGAAACATTTTGCCACTGTAAAGACCCATATCGAAACACATAGGGGTGTTTCGAAACACCTGGATGGTTTTGTTGAATTTAGCTTTGAAAACACTTAAAAACCTTTTGAAATATCCCATAAACATAGTTTCAAGTTGTTTGGACTTAGAAATGGTTTTGAATTCTTTTTAACTTTGTCCAAAACATTTATCAATTATTATATCAAAATATTAGTTTTACAATACCGACGTCGGGTTGGGTTAAGCTCAACGTTGATACTGCGGTAAACACGAAGGATAACCGAGCAGTGATTGGTGGAGTGATTCAGGATGAGACGAGTGAGTGGCTCTTCGGTTTTTCTAGGCATGTGGGTAGATGCTCAGTTCTTCTAGAGGAATTATGGGCGTTGCACGATAGCTTGCTCTATGCATGGACGAGGGGCTATAGATGTGTAGAAGTTGAAACATATTGTAAGGAGATCACGAGGATTATTGGCGGTAAATCGGCGACTTTGGCCGGTAGTGTGCTGGTTGAGGATATTAGGGAGTTGATTTGTCGTGATTGACGAGTGATGCTCAATTATGTCAAGCGGGAGAGTAATGGTGTTGTCGACAAACTTGTGTCCTTGAGTCGGGATGGGGACCTTGCTGCGTCGACTTACTTAGAGCCTCCTCTACTAGTGATGGGGTTGGTTTCTGTGGATCGTGGCCTGTGCTTGCGAGGGGATTTGGAGGTGGAAGCCGAGCAACTATTAGGCAATAGTGTTGAGGCTCGGTGGCATGTTGATCCCGGTGGTTAAGGGGGTTGCTTGTGTCGCTTGTTCAATGGTGTTTAGAGGCATGGCTATGGTAGTTTTGTGATTAGGCTTATGTAGACGAGGTTTTGCTCGCGTTGTTCTTTGTAATGGTATTCTGATAGGTACTCATTTCCCCAGTTAGGTTTAGGGGGTTTTAACGAGGCCTATAGGTATACCCAACTCTTTTCTATAAAAAAAGGTCAGGAAAATATAAGTTAAGTTCTCGACGTTTCAACGAGGATAAAGAATCAATCCGCAACTAAAATGAAAATTAAATATAAAGGTTATTTACATCCAAATCCAGATATATTAAAAAAACTATGCTTAAATGTCAAATAAGTGTTCAAACTATACCTTTTGTTCCGGATAGACGCCTAAAGTATTTCTCGGCCCAAGTAGGTGCCTAACATTTTCAGTGTTACCCTTTTAGGTACCCGCCGTCAATGTTCGTTTACGGCCGTTTAAAAAAACTCTGTTAGCCAATCCAAACTTGACACGTGACTTTGATTTTAATTTATTTTTTATTTTTTGAACTTAAGTTTTTAAAACACCCCTAAATTTCTCAAAATTTATAAAAATAAACCTTAAATTCCTAGATCCTCAAATCTGGCCTTTTTTGTCATCGTTCATCATGCTGATGACGACAGAATGAAGCCTCCTTCTATCCCCGCAAGACTTTAAGCACGTCCACCGTCGAGTTTTAGCGATAAGAGGATGGGAGAAATGATCTTGGAGGTTTAATGACGCAGTGGGCACGCGGTTGTCGATTGACGGCGGCAACAACTGCAATATGGATTTGGGACTTAAGGCTTTTGTGGACTATTTTGAGAATTTTTGAGGATTTTAAGATATTTTTAAAAATTCTTAATTTTTTTAAAAATAAAAGAAATTAAAATAAAGCATGACATATGTCATGTTTTGATTGATTAACAAAAATTTTTAAACGTTCATTAACGGTCAGGCACCTAAAATAGTAACCGTGAAAATATTTTGCACCTACTTGACCCGAAAAATACTTTAGATACCTATATGAAACAAAATATATAGCTTAAACACTTATTTAACAATTAAACAAAAAAAAAACAATTGGAGAAATGACCAAAGTCCAAGAGAAAACTCTACCCAGTGGAGAAAGAAACTTAAATATATGTATCACCATTTAAATATTAAATTAATATTTATCAATTCCAACTAAATTTTTTACTAAGTTTGGTAAAAAAGTTATGTGAGTTATTTTGAATTAGAATTTAATTGATAAAATATAAAAGTTTTAAGGCTTAAAGACCTGATTTCTCTCTTAAACTATATATTTCTTATCGAGTTGTTCGCAAAATATTTTTGATGTTATGTTTTCTTAAAAATGTTCTTTCTATTGGAGAATTATAAATACATCGTATCTCCTTATCCCATTTCTGTTCGGACTTTTTTTTATACCCTTATAAACTAGTTTTGTGCAAACTTATTGTAGTGTCGTCACTGGGCATGGGCAAAAGTAGCATCCACCCAAGACCCAAATCTTTTTTTATAATATTTAATATTATGATCTAATATTTTTAATATTTATTATTAGGAGTTTACTTTTATAATTTAATTTTTCAATATTTGTTATTAAGGGTTCAATTAATTTCAATATTTGTTATTAAGATACTAAATTTTTAACACTTGTTATCAGGAGGGCCTCAATTTTTTTCCTCAATATTTGTTATTATGTTCCATTTTTCCCCAATACTTATTATTGGAAGTCCATTTTTTCACTACTTATTATTATGCCTAATTTATTTTCTAATATTTGTTAGTAGAGACATATTTTTAAAATGTATTTTTCTCAATACTTGTTATTAGAGAGCCAATTCTAATACTTGTAATTATGGGCCTAATTTTTCTAATATTTGTTATTAGGGGTCCAATTTTATCTCAATACTTGCTATTATGAACATAATTTTCTTCCATATTTGTTATTAAAGACATACTCTTAAAATTTTAATTTTTTCAATACTTGTTATTAGAGACCTATTTTTTTAAAACTTATTATTAAGGGCCTACTTTTAAAATTCACTTTTTCAATATTTGTTATTAATGACTTAATTTTTAGATTCACTCTTGGGCCTCTAAAATCTCAGAAACGCCTCTGGCTACTGGAGCCATTAACATTGCTGCCAAAGCATATCCCGGCTTATGCACAGAAGCAAGCTGGTCGAAAGCAACGGTGGCAATGTGCAACATCCAAATTATCCATTGAACATGAAGAGAAAACACACACACAAAAACACCAATCAGAGTTAAGTAAATAAAATTTATCACTTTTTCACAAACTAATTCTTTAATTTTCTCTTGAATACTCTAAACCTGTTACATTTTCCTCCCAAATTAAAACTCTTTCAAAATCGTGAAAAGTCATTCCGATTTGTTTACTCGATATCGACATTCAAAGGGTTAATTTATGTTTTAGGGTTAAAAACACAATCCACCACCATTTTGGCTATTTCAGGCCACATGATTTTTAATTATGTGAATAGCATTTACAAGATGGAAATAATGGGGCGAGTATAGAAACCAATTAGGTAGTTTTTAACAACAGTGCCTAAATTGCAAAGATTAATTTTTCTGCTCAAAATAAAAATGCCTTAAAAGTTAGGCCACCAACTCGGTAGGTTACCCAAAGCAAAATTAAATAAAATTAAATAGATAGAAAATCAACTTTCAAATAATTACTAAATTATCCTAAAAATATAAAAGGTCATTAAACTTTTAAAACTTACATAATGAGCATTAAATTTCAATTTTTATTACAAATTGGACATTGAGCCGTGAACTGTTGTTAACGATGTGACATGAAGTTACAAAAATTTGTACAACAACATATTTAATCTTCAATATTTACACATTCAATCAATTTAGATATCAATAATAAAGGTTAAATTAGAGCTAAGTTGATTGAATATATAAATATAAATGATTAAATGTGTTGTTGTACAAAATTTTTGTAACTTCTATGTCACCCGTTAATAACAGTTAACGACTCAATAACTATTTTATAACAAAAATTAAAATTTAATATCCATTATATAACTTTTTAAAAATTTAGTGACCATTTTATATTTTATGTGATAACTTAGTGATGATTTGTGTAGGTTACCATTTTTGTTTTGAATCATAAAGAGCTAAATGGGTTAGTAAAACGTAAGGCGTGGTGGTCGAGAGTCATCGAGATCGACATCTCAACTCCGATGTCCTCTTTGCCCTTAAACCTCTATCAACCATTAAAAAGACTTGGGAAGTGAAAGAGAAACAAAGAAAAGGAAAATGGTGAGGAGAGGGAGAAGCAGAATATTGGTGGGATTAGCGGTGGCTATGTTTTTAGGAATAGCAGTTTATTTCAGGCTTTGGGCTATTCAATACTCTATCTCTTCTGATGATGCTGACTTGATAAGGTAGCTTTATATGAATTTTGGGTCTTGATTTGAATTCTGGGTTTCCAATTTTCTGCTTAAATTGTAATTAAAAAGGGTTTTTTTTGTGTGTAATTTCTTGGAGAGAAGGAGGCAGTTTGATCTTGCAAACAAAGAGGCAATGGACGAATCTGCGGAGTGGAGGCTGAGATTTGATAAAGAGGCAGAAATGGCTTCCAAGTGTGCCAAGGAGCTGGAAGAGGTATGCTCTTTTCTTGTCGCCATTTTCATTTTCTTATTAAATTTGGATCGATATGTGAGTTTAGGTTTTCAACTGCCATTCTTGATTTTTTTTCTCAATTTTGAAGATAGAAAATTATTTCAATTCCGTGGTCTTTTGGGGAAGAATTAAGATTAAAAGAGTACTATAATAAGAAAACATAGTTGATCTTGTAAATCAGATCACTTAAAAGGTTCAAATTTGGAGCTAATTAAGTCGCATTAGCAGTTTTCAACTGCCATTCCCATGTCGGGATTCAAACCCATACAAGACGGGTCAAGATGAGTATCCTTAGCTACTAGGCCAATTAGTGGATCTCATGCTAATAATATGTTGCTTATTAACAATAATTCATTCGGCATGTTATATCGTCTTTCAAGCCTTCTTGTATTATTTATGTTGTTCATGGTGAGGATGTTACTCTGCACGACTTGGAATTTTTTGTACTCTATTTCATAATAAAAATCAGGGAGTAATATGCACTGAGAATAGGAAAAAAATAATGTTTTTTGAACAAGCATATAGTTAGAGGTCAGGTTGTACCATTTCTGCTTAGCGGTTTCTTATAGAGTTGAGTATAACTGCATGTCTGAAGAAGAAAACTTGTTTCATAACGGATAGAGTATGTGTCCTTTTCACAGATCAAGGAGTCTATTGTAACGAAGGAAGATTCCACTAGCTTTGATAAAAGACTGAAGATGCTGCAAAAGGTAACTTCTTCACTACTGAAACTTGTATTCTTCCTTTCTTGTTATCTTGTTCTTATGATGACTATTCTCAAATGTTTTATTTGACATTCTCGAAAACTTACTTCAATGGAAATGCTAGAACCAAGACATTCGAAAGGCCATTTATCACGACTTTCTTGTTTGTAAACTAAAATGAATGTGAGAGACTTTTGTTAACTTTGTGAAACGGCAATCACTATTGTTACTTAAAGATGTATTTGCAGAAGAAAATTAAGAACGACTCAAATATTGCTTTTGGTTATGAATATTTCCTATTTTATTGACTAATTCCAATATTACCAGGAAAATGCTGCTCTACGTGAGCAGGTGGAAATGTTAAAAAATGAGCTTGAAGCCGAGAAACGGAGGTGTCGTTCATTGTAGAGAAACAAAAAATTGCTGATATATTTGGGTTGAGCACAACTTCTCTCAGCTCCATTGCTTGCAACTAATTGGCTAGGAATCTGCAGCTTCCCGAGTAATTCAGTAAGTGTTGATGGACTTTGAAGTTGTTTGAGGATTAGGAATTCTCTTTCTTTCTTTACATGGTGGATTGGGACTAGAATTGGTTTCTTGAAAGCTTGTTGATACTCTATTATTAACTGTAACTACTTCCCGTGTTGGCCGCCACTGAACCGACAAAACTGATGAAATATTACATTGGACTTGGAGGAGTCCTCTGCCATCTTACTTACAGTTCATGAAACTTTGGTTTCGATTCAGATAATCTTTTTTCTGTGGAAGAACTTAGTACATAGTCATAACTTGAAGATAAAGGAAGTGATTATCAGTTCCGGGATTCAAAATTCTAACATACCAACTTCTTAAAAGATATAATTATCAACTGGTAACTGAAGCTAAATATACACCCATGAATCGTTGGACATGACACTCCTAGAACCTCAAAAATATGAAATAAAAACTTTGAATATCCCCATGTTGAACAAGCTGCATGCATTTGTGACGCTCACAGTTGAGTCTAAGTAACATAGACATTTGCATCTTACTGGAGCTCAACATATTACACTATGTGCTCGAAACAGTTTAATTCAATTAAAAACAATAGGATTCCCTTCCCATAACTACATTGATGATCGAAGTCTTGAAATATCTCAAATGCATTACAGTATAAAATTTGATCATCCAAGACTTGGGCTACTCATTATGGAATGCCTGCTTCCCTTTCTTGGTGCAATCCTTTCTTGGTGCTCTCATGGAATGGCAGGGGACTTAACTTACACGTAACAGCAATGGTGACTGGCTCGTAGGTTTTCACAGGTACCTTGGAATTTCACAACCTCTCCATGCGGAACTGTGGGGCAATCTTGAAGGCCTACGTGTTGCATGGGATTATGGTTTGTAAAGCGTTCAATGCCAAACTAATGGTGCTGAAGCCCTCAAGCTTATTTCCTCATCCGTGAGATTGCGAGCATAACCTCTAAGGCCTAGATGGTGGACTTTGTTCTTATTCGTCGTGAAGCAAACTTTGCAGCCGATTCTATTTGAGGTCCCTATTAGGAATATAGGCTTAGGGATAAGTTTAACCGCACCATGTTCTTTATTTTCTTTGAACTTTTTGTTTATTTATCCCTTGCATGCATAAATACAACACGAGTAATATATTTTGTATTGACTTTCACTATTCTAATAAAATTCTCAATTACTTTTTATCTCTATGAAATCGCTAAACATCAAACCCTAATATGGTATCAGTCGACTCTTCGCATTTGCATTCTTCCGATTCCATGGAGAATCGCTCTGCTCGCCTTGATGATCCAAACAACAAATACTATGTGCATCCAAATGAGAATCCTGCTATCGTGTTGACGTCGTCTCTTCTCACCGAAAACAATTATCACGGCTGGGCTAGATCGATGAGGATGCCGTTCATATCGAAGAATAAGTTCCAGTTTATTGACGAAACAATTAAAGAACCAAGAAAGGAGGATCTAAAGTACAACGCTTGGGTAAAGTGTAACAATCTTGTTCTTTCATGGCTCCAACGCGCTTTAAGCCTCGAAATCGCTCAGAGCGTTATCTAGATCGATAATGCTAGTGAGCTCTAGTCTGATCTTTTTGACCGCTTCAGTCAGGGGGACTTCATTCGTGTTTTCGATCTGATGCATGATTTCTATTCCCTCCAGCAAGGTTCGATGTTTGTTACGATGTATCATACTCAACTCAAGGTATTGTGGGACGAGATCTCTAATCTTCGCCCTTTAATTGCTTGTGATTGTGCTACAATCAAATATAGAAAGTAAGATTTTGTGCTTAGATTCTTGAGAGGTTTAAATGATAATTTTTATGTTCAGAAATCTCAGATTCTTATGATGAAACCTTTACCCTCTATAAATGAAGTTTTTGCTCTAGTGATTCAGCATGAAAGAACCTTAAGATCTGTTACTCCTGGTTGTGATTCTAGTGTTCTGTTAGCAGGAAGGGTTAATTCTCAAAATAGTACTAAAATTGCTTCATATAAACCTTTGAACCCTAATTCTGATAAGAATACTAAAAGACATCTTAGTTTTTTGGAAATAAGAAACCTACTTGTACCTATTGTGGTTTGTTTGGACACTCTATTAAAAAAATGTTATCGAAAACATGGATTTACTCCTGGTTACAAAAGCAAATATTAGCCTAGTAGATATAATCAAGTTGGTTTATATAAGATTGGGGTTTCTGATGATTCTTATGGAAATCAACCACCTGTTTTTACTAAAGAACAATATGAGAGAATTGTTTTTTTGCTTTAAGAACGGGCTTCTTTTGCTTCTGTTTCTGATCACAGTCTTGTGAATCATTCTCAAGTTAATGCTCTTTCTTCCAATTTTGTTCCTGACACTACTGTTGTTAAGACACATATATTGTTCTTTCCACTCTTAGTAATTTCATTGTTTTCTGGATTGTTGATTCAGGTGCAACTGACCACATTATAAAAATTCATTATCCTTTTTTACAGATTATGTTGTTTTCACTAACAAGTTTGTTAAACTTCCTAATAATGACCTAGTTAAAGTGTGTCATGTTGGAACTGTTCACATCAATAATTCTTTAGTTTTACAAAATGTATTTCATATTCCTAATTTTGGATTTAATCTAATCTTTGTGTTTCAACTAGTTAAAGATAACACTTATTCCTTAATTTTCTCACATAAATCTTGTTTTGTACATGATATTTTTCGTTGGAAGATGATTGGTATAGCTAATCAAGTTCAAGGCTTATATAATCTTGATATAACAGATTCGGTTTCTGCTTTAAATTCTATTTGTTCATCTTCTTCTTTAACTATTTGGCATGCTAGATTAGGGCATCCATCTTCTAAGAGAATGAAGTATTTTTCTGAGTTAAATAATGCAATACCATTTGGTTTTCTTCCTGATTGTGAGATATGCCATTTAACTAAGCAAAAAATACATTCTTTTCCTATTAGTTCTACTGTAAGCAATTTTATTTTTGATTTAGTGCACATGGATGTTTGGGGACCTTTTCCCATCAAAAGTTTGTATGGTCATTTTTATTTTCTTAAGGTCATAGATGATAAAAGTAGGCACTTATGGATTATTTCTATGAAAGATAAAGTGTAACGCTCCGAGTTTAGGGTCGGGAGATAATCGTGTTGGTTAAACCATTTCAGGTTAGATAAATTTTAAAACTATTTTTTTTGATAGATAACCTTGGTTTTTATTAAAGGGCAAAATGGGAATTTTGAATAAAAGAAATAAAGAAAAGTTTTGAAAAGCTATCTTCTCCAAAATCCCCTTTTCACGTAAAACCCCTCCTAAACCCCATCTCACTATTTCATTGCTCCTAATTCTTCATCCAAGCAAGATTTTTCAAGGTAATTTCTTCCTTGCTTAGATTTTTACATATTTGACTTGTACTCATTGAAAGCTTTCCTTTAAAACCATTAAAATGCATTTTGGTTTTGGGTTGGAGAAATAGGTATTTTTCATGGAAATTTTCGTGGGTTTGTTTTACAATGGTTATATATGTGCTTTAATCTAAGTTTTAAGTAGTAAAACATGTTAGGATGATGGTTGGATATGGGGAAACCCCAAATAGGTCTAAAAATAGGATTTTTAGGTTGAAAAGGTAGAGTTTTTTGCTTGGTTTTGGGTTGAAATCGTGGATGATGATTCCTTTGCTGTTGGGGGATGCTTTTAGATGATATTTGGTGTGTTTTGATGTTTGGAAATAATGGGTTCAACTTGAGGTTTCATTAGAACGAATTTGGGTGAAGTTTGGGTTGAATGTCGATATGTTTTGTTGCAAGATTGTTGAGTTTTGAGTTGATGCTATGTTTGTGGGTATATTAGCATCCTAATGTTCTGTTTTGGGTTGCCTAAAGCAGAAAAAATGGATTTGGGCTTCATGGACGTGAATCCGGGTAGTTCGGAGGCTTGAATCGGCATCTTGGATAGCGTTTGTGTGTTGGCTGGTGAGTGGAAAATGTTTTGAAGCTTTAAATTGTTCAAAAAAGTTTTATTGGGTTTGGGTGGAGCCTTAGAGGCTAACCTAGACCCAAGCGTAAGTTTGTCTATTCTTGCTTTGTTTGGTTGATTGTGTCGTTCGTGTTTATGTGTGTTGATTGTGGAATGCTTTTATCCCCATTTTAATGTTGTTGTATTGTCGTAGTTGATGTCAAGCCTCACGTGATGGTTAGTTGTTATGTACGGTGATGTGTAGTCCCACTGGTAGTGACTAGTAGATGAGTACGGTGACGTGTAGTCCCACCGAAAATATACTAGTTGTTGTGTAGTCCCACCGGGGGATGGTTGTGCATGTGCATACCACGTTTAGTTTATGCTTCTATTTTATTGTATCTCTTTCTTAATTAGTTTTGCTTTAAAAACTAAGATATACGTTTTGAATTGCATTGTTGTTGTGTTTTAGAGCTCCGCTCACTAAGCTTTTAAGCTTACGCTCTCTTTTTCCAACAATGCATATCGTTAGTAGCTTCGAAGGCAAGCGGGGCAAGGTAGGAGTTCTTGTAGTTCTTTGCTAGCTCAAAGTATGGTTTTTTTAGTTGTAATAATACTTAGGCAATGGGAATGCTAGACCATGTTAGGGAGTTGGTGTTCAACCTCCTATGTTTGGCTATTGTTAATGTTGCTAACATGTTTTAAATGTTTTTACCATGATATGTTGAGGCTTGTTATGGCCTTGGGTTAATTGCTATGTGTTTTGACTTGTTAGTGTTTCTGAACTAAAGTGTTCTTATGAGCTTTTGGGTTTGAGATCCATTTTTACGTGTATGCATGATTGAAGCTTGTCTTTAGAATGTTTTGCCTCTAGATTGTTTGTATAATAAGTTGTCATGAGGATTGTGATATTTCGGGGTGAGTTTGGGAACGTTTGGAGATGCCAAAATGTATTTGGGCCCAGACTGTGTCCAGCCGTTTCAGAACGTTTGATATGGTTTCGGAATGGCCAAGCTCCATGGGCACTCGTATCGGAACGGGAGTGGTTCCGTTTCAGTACAATTTTCCACTAGAGGCTCCTGTTTCAAAACCATGAGGGGTCATTCCGAAACGGCCTGCTGTTGATTTTTTTGAATGAAGCCCGCGTTCCGGAACGGGTAGTCATGTTTTGAAACGCAGGTAGTTAAAACGGTTAAGGGGCATCCTTGAAGGTTTCCAAACGTTACGGTTTAATCTCTAATGCTTGTATGCTTCCTAAATGAGTTTATATGTATCTTATGTGATGGTTTTGCCTCGTGAGCATGAAACTTGACTAATAACTACTTGGTAAGGCTAAGTTACCTTTATGCCTCTGCTCGGTTCGTATCCGTGTTTGTTTTTCCACTGTTTGCCTTCACACATAGGATTAAACGTGACATTTAGACATGATTAATAAAAAAATTAGGGTTTCTAATCGGAGTGAGGCCTTAGTGGGTTTCGCTTCGGTTTTCCTCGTGTAACCCATTCGGTTCGGTCTGCTGGCTAGGCCGAGACGAGGGGGTTACATTTGGTGGTATCAAAGCCTCAGTTACGAGGTCTCCCAGGAAGGTAAGTCAGATGCATTGGTTTGTTTGCCATTGCACGGTGTGTGGAAGCATGTTTTCTCGTTCTTGTTGTTGGTTGAAGTTTATTCGAGTGTTCCCATTGCTAGGTGTTGTTATTGGAAAATGGTTTCGATTTAAAAGAGCTTGAGCACTCGGATCCTTGCCCTTGCTAACCCAATTTTTTATTGTGTGCGATGTGTTTATTGTTTAGATTTTATCTTCGTTATGGTAAGACCGAGAGGACGGCCTAGAGCGGGTGACCAGACACCCGGGGATGTGCCTCATGTTCTTCCTGCTCCCGATGGTAATGGAGTGGATGTCGGAGATAATGTGCCTCAAGCCGGTGCGAATATTGGAGGTGATGGTAATAGACCTCAGGCCGGTGTGGATGTTGGAGGAAATGGAGCACAGGCTGGTCAGGGTCCGGCAGATGCGAACATGACTCATTTGATTCAGACTATAGCCGAGGCATTTTAGACAATTTTGGCCGGTATGCATGTTGCAACACCACCCCAGGGTGCGGGGACAAGGTTACCCCTTGAGAGGCTTCGTAGCTTAGGTGGAATTGAGTTTCGTAGTTTGACTCCCGAGGGTTCAAAGGCTTGGCTAGAGAGCACTACACGAATCTTAGGCCAGATGGAGTGCTCAGACACTCGTAAGCTGGGTTGTGTTGTCTCCTTGCTTCAAGGAGATGCGTATACTTGGTGGACTACCGTTACTTCGGGTATGTCAGAAGCGGATGTCACTTGGAAATTCTTCAGAACAACCTTTAAGAAGAAGTATCTTGGAGTCTGATACCATGATGAAAAGAAGAGATAATTTATGGCCTTGGTTCAGGGTAGTAAGACGGTGTCAAAGTATGAGGTTTAGTTTGTGAGGTTGAGCTAGTATGCTCCCGAGTTGGTTCCCGGTGAGAGGGAACGGTGTGAGTGGTTCCGTTATGGTTTGACTAGGGATATGAAGACTTACATGCCCGCTTCTGATTACACCGAGTTTGATGTTTTGGTCTCTAGGGCCAAAGATATTGAGCATAACTTAGCCTCCAGTACTCGTACTAGTGGGTCTGATTCTAGGAAGAGACATGCGGATTGGGACAGAGATCATGCCAAGCGGTACAGAGATAGGAGGTAACAGCCTGATTCGAGATATATGGGCGGTAGCCATGAACGAGGCCATCAGGGCCAAGGGGTTGTCGTTCACACTCCCGAGTGCAGTAGGTGCGGGAGACGCCATCCGGGCGAGTGTATGGGTACCTTTGTGGTATGTTGGAACTGTGGTTCCCGAGATCATTTGAGGCGTAACTGTCCACACCCGACTAGGGGCGGATAGGCTCCAGCTAGAGAGTTTGAGCATCAGAGAGGCCGTGGGCGCAGTCGAGGTAATTTTCAGCTGAGGAACGATGGTTAGAGGAACTTAGCTCATGTGGTGGCAGTTCAGCCAGAGGGTGGAGGACCAGCTAGGGTGTATGCACAGTGAGAGGCTGGGAATGACATGGATGTCATCGCAGGTAATTTCTCGTTACAGTCTTTGACTTTGCTTTCTTTCATAGACTCGGGTTCGACACATTCGTACATTTTGGGTGAACATACAAGGTCTATAGGTTTACCGTATGATTGGTTAGAATTAGGTGTGAATGTTACTAGTTCTTTCGGTGAGACTGTGGTAGTTAGGAAGATGTATAGGAGGTGTCCTTTGATGATTTAGGGCCATGTGTTTCCGGTTGACATGATGGAATTGCCGTTCTATGGTTTTAATGTAATTTTAGGCATAGATTGGCTCGTAGAGCATAGAGCTAGGGTAGACTTTGAGACCAAGAGAGTCTCCTTGAGGCTTATAGATGATTTTGAAGTTGTAATGGTTGGAGAGAACATTAAGTTCTTGTCTAATGTTGTTTCTGCTTTAGAAGCTCAAAGATTGATGGATTTGGGTTGTTAGGTGTATTTGGCGTATATGATGAATCCAAATATGAGTGAGGTTAGACCACAAGACATCAAAACAGTATGTGATTTTCCGAGTTTTTTTTCTGAAAGAGTTTTCGGGTTTGCCTCTAGATAGGGAAGTTGAGTTTGCTATTGAGACGTATTATAATTCTGCGCCCGTGTCTATTGCTCCGTATATAATGACACCAAAAGAGTTGAAAGAGTTGAAGACATAACTTCAGGAACTGTCAGATAGAGGTTTCATTAGGCCTAGTATTTCTTTGTAGGGTGCTCCGGTCTTGTTTGTAAAGAAAAAGGACGACAATATGAAGATGTGTATAGACTATAGACAGTTGAACAAGGTAACAGTGACGAACAAGTACCCTTTGCCACAAATAGATGACTTGCTTGATTAGTTAAGAGGTGCTTCAGTGTTTTCGAAGATTGATTTGAGATCGAGTTACTATTAGTTGAAGGTAAAGGATGTGGACATACCGAAGACAACCTTCTGTACACGTTATGGGCACTATGAGTTCTTGGTAATGCCTTTCGGTTTGACTAATGCTCCAATTGCATTTATGGATATGATGAACTGAGTGTTCCACGAGTTTTTGGATAGGTTTGTGGTAGTGTTCATAGATGATATATTAGTGTACTCTAGGACCAAGGGAGAGCATGATGAGCATTTGCGACTAGTGCTTCAGACTTTGCTTGAAAATCAATTGTATGCCAAGTTAAGTAAATGTGAGTTTTGGATTAAGGAGGTAGTCTTCTTAGGTCATGTGATATCAGCTAATGGAATTAGTGTGGATCCCAAGAAGATAGAAGCCATAGTGATTTGGAAGCAACCGAAGTCGGTGACCGAAATCCATAGTTTCCTAGGCTTGACGGGGTATTATCGAAGATTTGTCAAGGGATTTGTGAAGATTGTGGCACCCTTGACTAAATTGCTACAAAATAATGTTTCGTATGAGTGGTCAGATGCAAGGCAACAAGCGTTTGAAAAGTTGAAGAAAGCTCTGACCGAAGCTCCTATTTTGTTTCAGCCTGAACCGGGAAAGATTTTGTGATTTATAGTGATTCATCGTATGTAGATTTAGGTTGTGTGCTTATGCAAGAGGGTAAGGTTGTAGCTTATGCTTTGAGACAGTTGAAGGTTCACGAAAAGAACTACCCCACTAATGATATAGAGTTAGTCGCAGTAGTGTTTGCTTTGAAGATTTGGAGACACCACCTTTATGGTGAGAAGTGCACAGTTTATACCGACCACAAGAGTTTGAAATACTTGATGACTCAGAGAGAGTTGAACCTTAGACAACATAGGTGGATAGAGCTTCTTAAGGGCTATGACCTTACGATAGAGTACCACCTGGGTAAGGCTAACGTAGTGGCTGATGCTTTGAGTAGAAAAGTGGTAGTTGAGTTACGAGCTATGTTTGCGAGATTGAGTGTGTCACGGGATGGTGGTTTGATAGCCGAGCTACAGGTTAAACCTTTGTTGGTTCATTTGATTCGAGAGAGACAGTTGCAAGACGACTCTTTGACACCTCACGTGCAAGATATAGTCGAGGGTAGGCCTACGAATTTCTGCTTTGGTGAGAACAGAATCCTATGTTTCAAGGATAGGATAGTAGTTCCAAAAGATGCCGAGTTAAGGCGTACTATCTTGAATAAAGCACATAACAGTCCTTTTGCTATGCATCTGGGTAGTACGAAGATGTACCGTGGGTTAAAAGAAGATTACTACTGGGTTGGGTTGAAGAAAGATGTGGCCGAGTTTGTGAGTAAGTGTATGGTATGTCAGCAAGTTAAGGCCGAGCATCAGCTTCCTTCAGGTTTGTTATAGTCATTGAAGATTCCGGAATGGAAGTGGGAACGTATCACCATGGACTTTGTGTCGGGTTTACCGTTGACTCTTTCGAAGAAGAATTTAGTATGGCTGATAGTCGACAGATTCACTAAGTGTGCCCATTTCATACATGTTCGTACTACCTACACCTTAGATAAGTTGGCCGATCTGTACATCAGTGAGATTGCATAGGGTACCGAAGTCGATCGTATCAGACCGAGATCCGAGGTTTACAGCTAGATTTTGGGAGTGTTTGCATCGTGCTTTGGGTAGTTGGTTGAACTTCAGCACTTCCTATCACCCGCAGTCAGATGATTAGTCAGAGAGAGTTATTTAGGTGTTGGAGGACATGTTGAGGTGTGTGTTGCATCATCGCCTTTCAGGGTTCTTGGGAGAAACATCTACCGTTAGTGGAGTTTTTATACAACAACATATATCAAGCTAGTATTCAGATGACACCGTATGAGGCTCTGTATGGTAGGAGGTGTAGACACATATTTGTTAAGCCGAGGCTAGACAGAACCTTGTACCGATGCCAGACTTGCTCAAGGGCACTACCGAGAAGGTAAAACTGATCTGTAATCGCTTGAAGGCAGCTTCAGACCGACAGAAATCGTATGCCGATTTGAAAAGAAAGGAGATAGAGTATGTTGTGGGCGACAAAATGTTTTTGAAAGTCTCACCTTGGAAGAAGGTGATGAGGTTTGGTAGGAAAGGTAAGTTGAGCCCGAGATTCATTGGTCCTTATGAGATAGTTGAGCGAGTTGGTCCCGTTGCCTATAGATTGATACTGCCGACAGAGTTAGAGAAGATTCATGATGCGTTTCACGTTTCGATGCTTCAAAAGTATAGATCGGATTTGTCTCATGTAATGCCAGTGGAAGAGATCGAGTTGACCCCAGACTTGTCGTATGATGAAGAGCCGATTGAAATTCTTACTACGGATAGTAAAGTTGTTATTTTGTTGTAGGATTAAAAACGCCGCTATAGGATTAAAAACACCACTAAAAACCAATTTTGTTGTAGTGAGATGCAAAACAAATACATTAGAATTGTTATTTTTCAATAGAAAAAATAATTTCATAAGAAGTATATTTAGAAATATAAAAAAGTAAATAATGAGACATCTGACATCATTCAAACGCTACTTATGAAATCGTTTTTCACTAACAGTGTACTAAATAATAATCTTTGTTACCAATGAATTTTTTTAACTTCACAAGAGTGGTTAAGGAACGCTATTTTTTATTCTATTAAATAATTACTTTTTATATAGTACATGTCTATTTTATAGTCCATGTTTAGGATTCGTGGCTCTCCCTTTTAATAATGTTGTCTCAAGGTTCGAACTTGGGTTCTCTTCTTGAGAGAGCAATATGCCTCGTCATTGCACCTAACTTTTGCTGGTTAAATAATTTTAGGTAAACTATCGCAATGGTCACTTACGTTTTCATTTTTTAAACATTTGATTACTCGAGTGTTAGTTTTCGTTAGACACTAACGGTGTGTTGACATGGCACAGTAAAAAGAAGGATAAATTACCTAGATAGTCCCTAAACTATTACTTCACTCATATTTTGACCATCGAAATAAAAATAATTTATATAATTACAGATTTAATACTCCTTATTTACAATTTTTTACTTCTTCTCCCCTCCATCATCTTCCATATTCTTTTTCATCTAGCCCAATTTTTATTTTTCTACTATACTAATTCTTAATTCACATCGTATATTTTTTTTTTCTACTTTCCTATTTTTCTACAAACCTTGCCTCCAACTCCGGTCCCCTTAAAAATAGTTCTTAGTTTTAAACATGTTAGCGTAATGCAGTATCTAAAAACAGTTCTTATGAACACAACACCTTAAGTAAACAAGGTATCATCATTGAGGTCGTCAATTCTTAGTTATCTGCATTTTTTTTCTTTATTTTTTTGGCCCCCATCTTCTTCTTCTTTTTAACTAAAATTAGACTTTTAAAAACTGTACGACAAAGAATGGGTTCTTGACATTCAAATTTTTTTAGGATAATAATAATTTCTTGACCACCCCATATGGTAAATTAAAAGCCTTTGTGTATTAACTTATCTTTTTTCTTTATCTGTTTGGATATTGCTAATATTATTCAAGTTGATTCTTTAGTTTCTCTTATTGTTTACTAAATATTCCCTCAAATTATGTTCGGTGCAAGCTTTTCTTATGTGCCTAGCTACCATTTCCATGACTGGGTTCTTTTGTATTCTTAGTAGATTCACACTCTGGCAGTTCTACTGACACTGACGTTGTTGCTGATAAAGCTTCAAGACCGGTGGGTGCCCATGAGGTGTTGTGCTCATAAGAATTGTTTTCAGACAAAGCATTACGCCAGCATGCTTATAACTAAAAATGTTTTTAAGGGGGACCGGAGTGAAGTAATAGTTAGGGGATTAATATGGTAGAAAGAAATATACGATGTGAGTTAGGGGATTAATATGGTAGAAAATTAGGGATTAGGCTAGATGAAGAAGAATATGGAAGATGATGGACGGGAAAAAAAATAAAAAAATGTAAATATGGAAGATTAAATGTGTAATTATACAACTTTTTTTATTTCGGTGGTCAAAATAGGAGTGAAGTAATAGTTTTTGGGATATCTAGGTCATTTATCCTTCTTTTTATTGTTTCAAGTCAGCATCCTGTTAGTGTCTAACAACAATTAACACTCGAATGACCAAATGTTTAAAAAACGAAAACATAAGTGACCATAACGGTTAATTTTTCAAAATCGATAACTTAAGTGTACACGAGATAAAAATAAGTGACCATAGTTTACCCAATAATTATTATTTGATATACTAGTGAAGTGGCTCGTTTCTTCACAAATGAAATTAATCTATTTCTTTATATCTTATTTATTTATTTAATGATTAAGGACACGTGATAATTGGATTAAGGCCACTTATAGAGAAGAATGTAAGATTTTAGCCCAACGTTTTATGGGCCTAATTAAGTTTAAAATTAAGAGGGGTACTTAAAATTTACTTTGAGTTGTTTAATATTATCCATTAAGTTACTTAAGGAATATACCATATTAAAAATTGACACTATTGATTAAGGTGTTATGAATATTTATCTCTGTGAATGTCTATCATGATTAGAACTTTATCAAAGGAGTTTAATTTATTTATTATTAGGAATATTATCTCTATGAATTAGAGTTTAATGTATTATGCACTTCTTATGCCTATAAATAGATGATTCATTGAAGGCATTGTACACAAGTCTATATTTGAGAATAATACAAATCTCCCTCTTTCTCTCATCTCTTTGTTCTTCCATTCTTGTTCTTTGCTCTTATTATTGTTCTTTGTTATTTTATTCACAACACGTTATCAGCACGAGACTCTAATCAACTGAGGTCTTCATCGTTCGAATTCAAAAGAAGTTACTGGGAAGAATTCGATTCTACAATGAACCAAAGATAAGTTTTTTTCTCCTTATTTTTTTAGTTACCGATTGTCTTTCTCTTTATATTTTAACTTGGTTTTAATTTTTGAAAATTTTGGAAGTATGTTTGATTTTATTCGAACATTGAAAAGAGATAAATTTGTGGCTTCTCACAAACCAAAAGACGAATCGACAGAGACGAAGAGGTTGCGTTTGGTGTAAATTACGTGTGTTTTCTCTTGTTCCTAAAAGGGTTAATTAGCGGTATGCTTATTCATACTTTTACTTATATGATTATATTTGATATTTTTCAAATTATTATTTATGTCATTTTATTTGGTAAAAGTTAATATTTTTAACCGTGTTTTGAGTTTTACATGATATGCTTAAATGGCTTGGAAAGAGATGTGATATAAATAGACTATGAGAAGATATCTCGGTCATATGCTATGTCTCCATTGTCCACGAGAGAAAAATCAATATCGGTAAATTTTGGTTTTGTTTTTATTCTTTATATTATTATTTTAAAGTGCGATAAACCATGATGATTTTGAATTTACAAGAAGATTATTATAAAGTCTATATTTGTTCGAAAGCAATATTTCTTCTTCGTCGAAAAACTCGATCATAGACTTCTCCCAATTTCAAGTTACGAAAATTTGTCTTAATCCAAAAAGTTTTATGGGAGGCATTCACTGAAGTGAATGCAAAGCATGATATTTATTCCATGCGATTATCAATGATGGGGGCATTCCCTGAAGTGAATGCAAGCATGATGTTTATTCCATGCGTGTAACCCCCTCGTCCCGGTCTGGCTGGATGACCAGTCCGAGTGAGCCACACGGGGAAAACCGAGTGAAACCCGTTAAGGATTCCTCATCGGTTAGCAACCCTAAAATTGTAACACCCGTGTTTTGGGGTTAGGAGTTAGTCGAGTTTGTAGTCCGAGTCAATAAAATTAAATAAAATCAATTCAACCTTAAATTGGACCTAATTGAGCTGTAGTAAAAAGGGGAGGGACCAATGTTGTAATTTAACCCAAATGATTTTAAAAGCTAGACCACTTTTAAAGAAAAGTTGTCTTCCTTCCCCCTTTATCTCTTCTTCAACGTTAGAAACCAAAAACCTCTCCCTAAACCCATAAGTTACTATTCCATTAAATCTAATATTCATTTCAAGACAATTTTGAAAGGTAAAATCATATTCTTACTCTACTCTTCACCCTTTATCTATCCATGGTTTTAGATTTTAAAACTATGAGCTTTTGAAAATTAGGGTTTGATTTAAAGTTTTGGGTTTTTATGGTGATTTTCATTTGGTTTTGAAATAATGAGTTAGGTTTTGTTTTAATCACATCAAGACTTACAACATATGTTAATTTGGTTGAGTTTTATTGAAAACCCGAAATGGGTTCTTGGAGCCATTTTGGGATGTCAAAACTTGAGTTTTTGGTGGGTTTTAGGTTGAAATTAAAGGGCTGATGGTTGGTATAGGTTAGGAGGTTGTTTTGGGACCTTTTGGGGATTATTTGGGTGATTGAAAATGGAAATTTCTGCTGAGGTTTGAGGGAGCACGAATTTGATATATTTGGGAATTAATTTGATTTGAAAATGTGGGTGAAGTTAGTTTAAGCTCCAAGATTGAGTATTGATTGAATGTTAGCATTGATTGAGGTTGTTGGTTGTGTTTTTGGTTGGCTAGAAGAAAGAGGAGTCGTTGAAGGAGCATTGGGACCGAATCCGGGTTCGTAGAAGATTTGCATTGGTTGCTAAGGAAGGGCGGTGAGTGGTTTCAAACTTGTTTTAAAGTTTGGTTCGAGTGTGTGTAGAGTGTGTGTGTGAAATGTGCTTGGTAGGCCATTTCTTTATTTCAAGTTGTTAATTTTAGCCTTTGATTTCATTAAATGCTACTATGTTTGCCTATCTATGCTCTTGTGAAATGTGGTTAAATTGGTGCATGTATATCATGAAATGTATATACATGTGATGAGCATGGGATGTGGTTGATGATATGTGATGTGGTTATGAAAATTGGCACTAAATAAATTACCGGTTGTAAATGATCGATCATTAGGATTAGTGTGCACACAAATTGAGTCAAAACGAACGTGGCCTTGATGGCGTTGAGTCATCAAGGAGGAGTACGGTGATGTAATATTCCACCGGAAGCTTTTAAAGTTTGGTTGTTAAGGAAGGGCGGTGAGTGGTTTCAAACTTGTTTTAAAGTTTGGTTCGAGTGTGTGTAGAGTGTGTGTGTGGAATGTGCTTGGTAGGCCATTTCTTTATTTCAAGTTGTTAATTTTAGCCTTTGATTTCATTAAATGCTACTATGTTTGCCTATCTATGCTCTTGTGAAATGTGGTTAAATTGGTGCATGTATATCATGAAATGTATATACATGTGATGAGCATGGGATGTGGTTGATGATATGTGATGTGGTTATGAAAATTGGCACTAAATAAATTACCGGTTGTAAATGATCGATCATTAGGATTAGTGTGCACACAAATTGAGTCAAAACGTACGTGGCCTTGATGGCGTTGAGTCATCAAGGAGGAGTACGGTGATGTAATATTCCACAGGAAGCTTTTATATATTTCTACGAGATGATGAGTGGAATCCCATCCGTAGGGCATGTGGCGATGAGTGGAATCCCGCACATGCAAGGTCCGGTGATGAGTGTAATCCCACCGAGGTAATGTGATTGTTGAGGTTAAATCCGCACATCCGGGTAATTAATAGTGGCCAATTAAACTTGTTTATATGATTGCAATATATGATGTTGGTACGTGATGTTGCTATATGATGCTAAAGCCTAGTATGATGTAAGATGCCATATTATGCCTCTTGAAAGACTAGCTAGGTCTACTCGATTAATTGCCATTGTATGTTGTATGCGAGAATAGGATTTACATGCTTGAACCCTGCATTGTTGATGTTTTTCGTTTTAGAGCACCCTCACTAAGCTTATAGCTTACGCTCTCAATTTTCAACAATGCAGATCATTAGCGTGGTGTTAGTTCAGAGCAAGGCAAGAAGGGCTTTCCAAGTTTGTGGCTCAAGTACGGTGGTTAAATTTTGTATTAGTTAGCAATGTGGCAAGGGTGTTTGTATGAGCTTGTATGACTCATTTATATGTGTTGATGATCATGATTTGACTATGGTTTGTAAAGCGTGATATTCCTTGATGAATGGTTGTGTGTGATGGCATGCCCTTAGGTGTTTAGGTTTCCTTGTTGATGGGTGCAAACCTCATATGCTTAACTTGTGCCTTTTTTGTCTTTTGAACTTTCATGTATGACCATATATGCTAAATTACCCCTCTTGCGTGAATGCTATGTTTGGATGCTTTGCTACTTGTTTCGATTGTTTCCCTTGGTGGTAGAATGTTGCCTAAATGTTTGTATGTGCATAGGAGAGTCTGAAAATGCATCTAGAGTCTTGTTTGAGGTCACCAAGTTTGGAATTGAGGAATTGCAGAGCAGGGGTATCGATACGGTTAGACCCGTATCGATACGGCCTTCTTGTTTTAGGCCACGCGTTTCGATATGCGGGGAGGTGTTTCGATACCTTTTTCGCTACTGGAATTCTGAGATTTTGGGGAGATGTTACCGTATCGATACGGTGGGTTAGTGTATCGGTACGGGTTTATCTCGTTGACCAGGAGATGTTGACTGGGGAAGGGCGTATCGATACGCTCAAGGGCTGTATCGATACGGTCTTCTTGCGTTGACCCTGAGTGTTGACTTTGGTTAAGGCGTATCGATACCCTTAACAGGTGTATCGATACGGCCTGCTTAATCACAGAAAATGGGTTGTTTTATGAATGATGTCTTGAATGGCTGATCTTTGTGTTGTTCTTGCTTCCGCTGACATGTTTCACATAGGTAATGGTAATGCATTTAGACAAGATAAATAAAAAGAAATTTTTAGGGTTGCTAACCGAGGGGGAATCCTTAACGAGTTTCACTCAGTTTTCCCCGTGTGGCTCACTCGGACCGGTCATCCGGCCAGACCGGGACGAGGGGGTTACATTTATTGGTATCAGAGCCTGAGGTTACCGAGACCTCGGGCAGGTAAGTGAGGTAAGCTTGATGTATTAAGTAATAATTGTATTGTTCGATGCATGTCTTGCCATGAAATCTTGATGTTTGACTGTTCGTATGATGTTTTGAAGCATGAATTGTTGTGTCTTGTGTAGAGTGTGTGCCCATTGCTACTATTACTTAATTGAAAAAGATTTTTGATAAGAGGAGTACTTGAGCACTATTGGACCCTTGCTTTGACTAACGTAATCCCTGTTTGTTTGTTGTTATAGTTTTTTCCTTGCTAGTTGTACCATGAGACCACGTGGGAGGCCTAGGATGGTTCGACCGGAACCACGGGCAGCGGCTCCAAGAGTTGAGCCAGTAGTTAGGGTTGAGGCTCAAGTGGGAGAGCCTGTGGTTGGAGTTGGAGCTCCTCCACCACCTCCACCACCACCACCTCCTCCACCTGGAGCGGGAGGCAAGGCCGGGGCCAAAGGAGAAGGACCTCAGAGAGGCCAAGGTGGCCAAGGACCGGCCGGGATAGACTTAGCTCCGCTGGTTCAGGCGATAGCCGGGGCATTTCAGGCTACTGTAGCTGGGAGTCAGGCAGCACACCATCAGGGTGAGGGCACTGGTTTACCTTTGGAGAGACTTCGGGGCCTTGGGGCCGAAGAGTTCAGAGGGGCTACACCGGAGAGATCAGAGTTGTGGTTTGAGAAGACTGTCCGTATCCTTGCTCAGATGGGGTGTACTGGTGAGCGCAAGTTGGGATGTGTTGAGTCCTTGCTTCAGGGTGATGCCTACACTTGGTGGGTCACCATCACTACGGGTATGGATGAGGCCGAGATCACTTGGGAGTTCTTTGAGTCAGCATTCCGGAAGAAGTATCTGGGTCCGCGGTACCTCGATGAGAGGAAGAGAGAGTTCATGGCTTTGCTTCAGGGGAGTATGACCGTGACAGACTATGAGATTAGATTTGTCAGATTGAGTCAGTATGCACCTGAGCTTGTTCCTACTGAGGTGGAGCGTTGTAACCGCTTCCGTTATGGGCTAAGTGAAGAGATCAAGACGTATACTCTAGCTTCAGATTACACTGATTTTGATGTCTTGGTCGCGAGGGCCAAGGACTTAGAGCACAGTCTGAGTTTGACCAGGCGGTCAGGTGGATCTAGTTCAGGTAAGAGGTCCAGTAACTTTGATGGAGGTGATGCCAAGAGGCATCGGGACAACAGGCATCATTATGATCATAGACGTGGTGGCGGTAACCACGGGAGGGGCCAACAGGGCAGAGAGCTGGTGGGAAGTTGCCCACTTGTGCTACTTGCGGGAGGAACCACACCGGTGAGTGTTGGGGAAATTTTCATTCTTGTTGGAGTTGTGGGGCTAGAGACCACATTAGGCGTGACTGTCCACATCAGGTGGGACAGGCACCAGCTCAGGCTCCTACTAGAGCCAATGACTTTCAGAGAGGCCGCGGGCGCGATAGAGGTAACTTCCAGCTGAGGAACGATGGTCAGAGGAACATAGCCCATGTAGTTGCAGTTTAGCTAGAGGGCGGAGGTCAGGCCAGAGTTTACGCTCAGCGTGGGGATCAGCATGACACCGATGTGATCGCAGGTAACTTCTTGATACAGTCTTTGGGTTTGCTTTCTTTGATTGACTCTGGGTCTACACATTCCTACATATTGAGTGAGCATGCACAGTCTTTGAATTTTCCTTGTGAGATGTTAGAGGTAGGAGTTAGTGTTACTAGTTCCTTTGGGGACACGGTAGTAGTTAGGAAGATATACCGAAGGTGTCCGTTGATGGTTCAAAGACATGTGTTTCCAGTGGATATGATGGAGCTACCTTTCTATGGTTTTGATGTGATTCTGGGTATGGACTGGCTCACGGAGCATAGAGCTAGGATAGACTTTGAAACTAAGCGGATTTCTTTGAGGCTCACAGATGACTATGAGATTGTAGTGGTGGGTGAGAACGTGAAGTTCTTGTCCAATGTGGTTCCAGTGTTAGAGGCTAAGAGATTAGTTGAGTTGGGGTGCGAAGCATACTTGGCGTATGTGATGAACCCTAACATGAGTGAGGTTAGACCTCAGGACATCCGGACAGTATGTGACTTTCCTAGTGTGTTTCCGGAAGAGTTGCCAGGGTTACCACCGGACAGAGAGGTAGAGTTCACTATTGAGACTTATTCTGATTCAGCTCATGTTTCGATTGCTCCATATCGCATGGCACCGAAAGAAGTAAAAGAGTTGAAGACCCAGTTGCAAGAATTAACAGATAGAGGTTTTATTCGGCCTAGTTCTTCACATTGGGGTGCACCAGTTTTCTTTGTGAAGAAGAAAGATGGAAGCATGAGAATGTGTATAGATTACAGACAGTTAAATCAGTTGACAATGAAGAATAAATATCCGTTGCCTAGAATTGATGACTTGTTTGATCAGTTGAGAGGAGCATCGGTCTTTTCGAAGATTGATTTGAGATCGGGTAATTATCATCTAAAGGTAAGAGAGGTTGACGTTCCGAAGACGACCTTTAGGACTAGATATAGTCATTACGAGTTCTTAGTCATGCCTTTTAGGTTGACTAATGCACCGGCAGCTTTCATGGACATGATGAATAGGATTTTTCATCAGTATCTAGATCAGTTTGTAGTTGTGTTTATTGATGATATTTTGGTGTACTCGCAAACGAAAGAAGACCATGACCGACACTTGAGACTAGTTTTGAAGACTTTGTTAGATCATCAGTTGTACGCAAAGCTTAGCAAGTGTGAATTTTGGATTCGAGAGGTAGTCTTCTTGGGACATGTAGTGTCAGCCGATGGGATTAGAGTTGATCCGAAGAAGATTGAGGCCATTGTTGAATGGAAGCAACCGAAGTCTATGACAGATGTACATAGCTTCCTAGGCTTAGCCGGATACTATAGGAGATTTGTAGAGGGTTTCTCTAAGTTAGCTGCTCCATTGACACAAGTACTTCAGAAGAGTGTTCAGTTTGAGTGGACATATGCAAGACAGAGAGCCTTTGAGAAATTGAAAGAAGCTTTGACCCAAGCACCGATCTTGATCCAGCCTGAGTCTAGGAAGGACTATGTAGTCTACAGTGATGCTTCTTATGTAGGGTTAGGATGTGTTCTTATGCAAGACAAGAGAGTAGTGGCTTAGGCCTCAAGACAGTTGAAGACCCATGAGCGCAACTATCCGACTCATGATATAGAGTTAGCTGCAGTTGTGTTTGCTCTGAAGATTTGGAGGCATTACTTGTACGGTGAGAAATGCACAGTGTACACCGATCACAAGAGTTTGAACTACATTATGACCCAACGAGATTTGAATCTCAGACACCGATCACAAGAATGATGCCAAGACAGTCCAAAGGTTTTTACACAAAATTTTTTTTCTAGGTTTGGCATCCCTAAGGCGATTATCAATGATGAAGGGAGACATTTCAACAATAGGGTTATTGCTGCCGCCTTGAAGAAATATGGTGTCAAGCATCGGATCGCGACAGCATATCACTCACAGACCAATGGACAAGCTGAGATATCCAATAGGGAAGTTAATAACATTCTTGAGAAGATGGTTAAGCCAACTAGGAAAGATTGGTCTTTACTCCTCAATGATGCGTTATGGGCATATAGGACAGATTTTAAGACTCCATTGGGCATGTCTCCATACCGATTGATTTATGGAAAAACCTGTCATCTGCCTGTCGAGATAGAGCACAGTGCATATTGGGCGATCAAGGCAGTGAATATGGACTTGGACAAGGCAGGCCAGAAAAGGCTGTTAGATCTGAACGAGATTGAAGAAATACGGACAATGGCCTACGCCAATGCAAGAATCTACAAGGAGAAAACTAAGAAGTGGCATGACAGGAAGTTGCTGCCATGATAGTTCTGCCCAGGGCAGCTTGTATTGTTGTTCAATTCTAGACTGAAACTTTTCCCAGGAAAACTGAAATCTAGATGGTCTGGCCCATTCCAAGTCGTACAAGTTTTTCACCATGGTACCATCACAATCCGATCATTAAAAGACGGGCACCAATTCAAAGTCAACGGACATCGCCTCAAGCATTATCAGGGGACTGAAGCCCCAGGAATGCAGGAAGTGGTTACCTTAGGAGATGCCCCACCTGGCAGCCCTAATTTAACCTAAATTTTAATTATTTATTTTATTATTATTATTTATTATTAGGAAATAAGTTTTATTTTATTCGAATAATGTTTTTATGTTTACTGTTTTTAGGAAATAAAGGAGTCAAGAAGAACAGGAGAAGTGAACCCAGCCCACCATCCATCCATCAGCCCAACAAAGCCCAATATTGTAGCCTGTCGTTCCAACTGCCGCGGCAGACACGGAAAAGACAGGCTGTCACCAGACTGTCACGACAGACGCGGAAACGTGTGACAGACGCGTAACAGACGTAGAAACGTGTGTCAAACACGTCAGACACGCTAAAGCTCAACAGCCGCCCCATTATTCTCGCCTGCCGTTACAACTTCAACGAGCAGCAATTCCTCTTCTATAAAACCCCGTTTCATTTTCATTTTCATTCACTTCTGTCTTTCTTACTTGCTCTTCCACTTTAGTTTTCATTTGATTTCTTTTACTTTTCACAACCCTTGCACTAACATGTCTTCCAGAAGAACCCGCCGCAGTGCTGCTTCTACTTCCTCACCGACAGCAACTCCCCCACAGTCCTTTGCAACCAGAGATCTGTGGGAAGAACGAGGCTTCATTTACACTCCAAAGGCAATTAACCTGGGCCTCAAGCCTTTCATCGCAAGGACGATTAGAGCTCTATTATGGGAATCATTTGTGGAGCAACCAGCTGAGATGAACGAGACGCTGGTGAGGGAATTTTATGCTGCCATCAGCAGCAAGACGGCGACATCAGTGACTTTCCGAGGGAAAGAGGTGCAGTTCACAGCCGAGCACATTAACTCTTTATATGGCCTCTACCTAGGCCCCAATGATAATGCTCACCAGTAGTTCCTTGACACTTTGGATGATGCTGCCTATGACGTTGTCATGGCAGAACTGACGGAAGAAGGGACTGAATGGAACACAAGCCGAAAAAATCCTCACACCGTGAAGAGGGGGCAGCTGCTGCCGGAGGCAAAACTGTGGAATGCCTTCATCAAAAAGAGGATCCTTCCGTCGTTGCATCACACCACCGTTGACCAGCAGAGGTTAGCCTTAATACACTCCATTTTAAATGAACGACCCATTAATGTGGGAAGTTATATGCGAGAGAGTATTTTGGAAAGTGCCCATCGACCGACGGCCCTCCTTTGCCTCCCCTACCTCATCACGTCCCTCTGCCGTTGTTATGATGTGCCGGAAGCCGACACCGATTCCATAGTGAAAGGAAGGGGTTGGACAGAAAAGAATATCATCAGCCTCATGGAGCTGACAGTGGCAACCCCTCTCTCATCTTTCAACCCCGCTGCCGCCCCAGCTGAATCATCAGAGCAGCCAAATCCTGAACCTGCCGCCGCAGCAGCTGCTCCGGTAGACCCCTCCAATCAAATCCTAGCTGCCATTCAAAGGATGGAGGATAGACAGTTGGGCCTCATGACATTCATCAAGGACTTTGCCGCATCCACGGTAAATTTTATTCACAATACTTTAAATTTCCTTGATGTTGTCTTCCCCGCCCACTACTTCACTGTCCCCACCCCTGCCCACACACCTACACCTGCTGCTACACCACAAACACCATCTGCTACCTCCATACCATAACCTGCCCCGACGACAGCCGGCAACTCCCATGCCGAAACATCCACTCGAGGAACAAAGCGATCGGTGCCCTCGGATGACCTTGCTGCCTTTGTTGCTGGGTTCTTTTCCTCATCCGTCTGGGCAGACAGCGACGATGAACCCTCTATTCAGAGGAACCTGTCGAAAGAATTTACACCGGTAAAGAGGCAGAAAAGAATGGCAAACAAGAAAACTCTGCCAAAGGCCAGCAGCAGCAGTGGCAGCAACTCTGACATTCAGGTTGTACAACAACCACCCCAGCCTGCCCCAAGAACCAGAATCCGCCGCCAAATCCGCCTCAACAGCAGCAGTGAAGACAGTGCCTAAAAGTTAAGTTTCTAATTTTCTTATTGCTGCCTGCTATTTATATATTTTATGATGTACTGCCTTCATATGTTTTCATTTATATTTTGTCATTTGCATTGAGGGCAATGCAACCCTCGAGTTTGGGGTGGCAACCCTCCATATTAATGGAGTCCAAGTACATCTTAGTTAATTGTTGTGTCTTTTACTTAGTTATTTTTTTTCTCTTAAAAAATCTGAAAAAAACTGAAAATTTTGGCTTAAAACTGTGAATTGAACTTGCCTGTCGTGACAGCTCTGTCGTGGCAGTAACTTTAGGATAGTTTAAGGAGAAGTTTAGAGCCTTTCTATAGTTCTGAAAACTTAAACACCATTGTGACTGTTATACTGCTTAGACTTCTTTTAGCCAAACTAGAATAGGAAGCTTAACACTTGAATAGCCCCTAGAGGTGCCTAACACTGGCTCTAGGAAAGAAGTTTAGCAAAAGAGACTCAACAATCCTAGAGGTGCCCGAAACTGGCTCTAGGAAGTTAACTAGAGGTGCCTAAAACTGGCTCTAGTAAAACTTTAGAGAAATCGAGTCAAAAAAAAAATCAAAGAAGCATGAAAATGTGCCTTAAAAAAGATAAACTTTGGCATAAAAATTCGAGTTACGAGTTGAATATTCTAGTGAAACTAAGAGAGTCTTGGCATATAACTGTTCATAAGCATGCACACACTGCACGAGGTCTATAGTGAGATTCCAAACAGATCCTGAATTTTCCGACAGGTTGCTGTCGTCACAGGGAACGAACGACGGGTAAGAGAAAGTTCACTGTTTGAAAGTCAAAACAAAAATATTTCATTTTAGGTCTTATTTGCTTGAGGGCAAGCAAAAAACTTAAGTTTGGGGGTGTGTTGAGTGTGTAAAAGTTCTATTATTTACACCCTATTTAACCCATATTTCTGCTGCATTCAAGCATTACTCATTGCATTTAGGTTAGTTTACAGCAAAACATCACAAATATAGTAAAAGGCACAGATTCTACTAAGAATGGCTGTTTTTGCAGGTTGCCGCCGTAGCAGACGGTGAGGGCAGGCGCTGGGCAGAGAAGCAGAAGAGCTGAACTGGACAAGCAGACAAAGAGGACGATGCTGCCATGGTGCTGCCGTGACAGCAGAGGACGACAGCAATTTTTGTGGAGAAAAAGCAAAGTGGACCTCGACAGATAGAGAAAATTCAGCTCGTCTGTCGTGTGAAAACCTTATATTTTTCCAAGCCCCTGATCAAAAGATATGTCAAGCCCAAAGCTCAAGGAGACAAAATCCCAAGAAACAAGGAAGACGGCTCGAAAGTAGATTCCTTGAAGATTTAGTCTTTATTAGAATCATACTTTTAATTAAAGTTGTAATCCTTGTTAAATTAGATAACTTGAGCCCAAAGCTTATATAAGGGCATGTATTTTAACCTAGGGCACATCTCATACCCCATAACCGATAACCAAAACCCCTAGCTGTTTTCCCACCGACGACATGTTCTAAATTCCCCCTAGGGCCACGGGTTGATTTTTAAAGTAGTTGCAAGGGTTGTTTTGTTTTAGGAATTTTCAGTTCAATAAAATAAACTTCAAGTTCTCTTATTTTGGTTATTAATATCTTGCAAGAGCATCGGGAGAGCATTGTGAGGTTATCTATTTACTTAGCATCGGGAAAGTTAAGTATACGAAAGAAATAAAAGCAAGTTCTCTAGTTTATAGTTGAACTATCTCGTGCCTAGGGATAGGGCGAGGTTAAGTGGCTAAAGAAGAATTCATACACATCGGTGTTCATCCCTCGATTCACGCCGGGAGGTATCATCAAGACATGATCATCGACAGACTTGGACCTAGGGATAGGCCAATGCAGATCTGGGATTCTTGCCAAACTTGAAAGTACTGAGTTGAGTGTTTGCTGCCGCGACAATCAACGGACTGCTACCGCGACAGGTGCTGCCGCGACGGGTGACGACGACAGAACTGGATTTCCTAAACTCCGCAATACCTGCACTACTGAGCAATTCAATACCAACCCATTCTCTCTATCTTGATATCTTTAGTCTTTTATTTACGTTTACTTTATTATTTTCGTGACAACTCTCAATTATTCTCTTTACTTTCGTGCAGTGAATTAAGGTGAAGCTATTAGCCCAATCCATGTGGAAACGATATTCGATACTTCGTATCACTTTACTACTTGCGTCGTGTATACTTGCACTACCATTGCGATAGACTATTTTACACGCAACAAGTTTTTGGCGCCGCTGCCGGGGATTGGCAACATAACTCTACCTTTTCTTTTATTGCACTTTTCGTTTTTATTTTTATTTTGTTTTTATTTTTATTTTTCTATTTTTCGTTGGTGCATTCAACTCTTGCTTTTCACAAGGTTTCTTGTTTATGCGCAGATCGAATCGAGGTAAAGATCCTGAATATCAATTAGATCCGGAAATCGAACGTTCCTTCAATCTCAAGAAACAACTTCGTCACTTACTAGCCAGGAACGAGTACCTTGAGGAACAGCTAGAGAAGATGGTCCACAATGGAAACGACCCGTCTGTCGGCGACCCGCCTGCCGCTGCCGGACGACGGTCCTGTCGTGACTACATGTTGAACGATCATGTAGAACTGGAGACCACGCTGCCGGACATAGATGTTGACAACTTCGAGCTGAAACCTTTCATGTTTAGTATGATCAACAATGCCGGTCAATTCAGTGGTGCTGTTACAGAGGATGCTAGGGAGCATCTAAAAACGTTTCAGGAAATCTCTGGTTCGTTTAGACTGCCAGGAGTTAATCCGGAGATATTGAGGCTTCGGTTATTTCCCCATTCATTGAGGGACAGAGAAAAGACTTGGTGGAACAAACTTACGTCGGGTTCAATTAGAACTTGGGAAGATTTATCTCGTGAATTTTTATCTCGTTTTAATCCTTCGCATTTATCTGAGCGATTACGTAATGAAATTGCTACTTTTCAACAGGAAGATGACGAGCCAATGCACGAGGCCTGGGATAGATTTACTACTCTTCTACGGAACTGCCCAATGCATGGATTCCCCGTCTGGAATCAGGTAACTAAGTTTTATAATGCTGCCAACTTACAAACTCGTATTCGAATTGATTCAGCAGCAAATGGACTATTATTGGATAAAGATCCGGACGAGGCAATGCAAGTATTGAAAAATCTGGCTAAGAATGAGGAGCATTTTCCGACAGCATGAAGAGGGGGTAAACGGGTACTAGCTGTCAAGGATTATGAAGCCGACAACACAATGAAATCACAGGTAGCATTCCTTACTAAAGCAATGAAAAGGTTATTGAATGATGATGCACAACATGGATTTGCTGTTGAGGAAGTATGTGAAATCTGTGAGGGAAATCATAGTTCGGATGAGTGTCCTATACAGTTAGAAGAGGGAAAATATATTGGAAACTACAAGCCGAATTACAACTCCAACAAATATAATCCCAATTGGAGGAAGGATCCCAAATTTTCTTGGAGTAATCCTAATAATGCCCTGAATCCCCAAGCACACAATCAGAATCAAGGAGGACCTAGATTGCTGACGCGACAGCAACTGCCGCCGCAACTGCCGCCGCAGCTACAACAGCAACAACCAGCTGCCACGAGCAGTATACTGGAACAGACTCTGGCCACCTTTATGTCTCAGACAGGTACTTATATTGAGAATATGAATCAGTTTGTCAAGAAAACAGAGACATTCATGGATAAAACAGAGATGAGGATGACGAATCATGAAGCTACTCTGAAATCTTTGGAGACACAAATGGGTCAGGTTTCCCAACATATTAAGCCGAGGCAGACTGGAGGATTTCCTAGTAATACTGAAAATGCTAGGCAGCCCACACATGAGCAATGTAAGGCCATTACTACTAGGAGTGGGAAGAAATTACCAGGGCCGGAAAAGGAAGCTGAAACAGTAAGAAAACCTGCTTTGGATAAACCTGCCGAGGAAACTGCCCCGATAGGCAACAAACAGACTGCTGCCGATGAGCCTGTCACGACAGCAGAAGCGACAGAGGAGAAAATTGATGAACCTAAACCTCATTAGATTCGTATGCAGTGGGAAGGGCATATTGTTGATTATCGTCCCCCACCTCCTTTTCCTCAACGGATACAGCAAGCTAAGCAAGAATCTCAACTCAAAAAGATTTATGATATTTTTAAGCAGGTTCATATTAATATTCCGTTGTTAGATGCCGTTAGGGAGATGCCCGATTATGATAAATTTCTCAAGGATGTCATGTCAAAGAAATCTAAACTTGGGGAATTTGAAACGGTAAAGATGACAGAAGGTTGCATGAGTATTCTTCATCGACAGCCACCCCAGAAAAAGAAGGATCCGGGGAGCTTCATCATACCTTGTGTAATCGGAAATAAATATGTGGGTAAGGCACTTTGTGATCTTGGTGCTAGTTTTAATTTAATGCCAAAATCTGTTTTTCAGAAATTAGGTATTGGAAAGGCGCGGCCAACGACAGTAACTCTGCAGCTGGCAGACCGCTCTTATGTTCATCCGGAAGGAAAAATTGAAGATATTCTGGTAAGAGTGGATAAATTTTTTTTCCTGCTGACTTTCTTGTTTTAGATTGTGAAGTAGATGGAAACGCACCAATCATCCTTGGGTGACCCTTCTTAGCCACGGGAATATCACTGATTGATATGGAGAAAGGAGAACTAACCATGCGAGTGAACGATCAAGAGATTAAGTTGAATGTTCTCCAAGCGATGAAGCATGCTGATGCAGACGAGGAATGCAAGGCTATCACTGACGTTGCCTTTGATCAACCCTGCATCAGGTCGGGCTGTCACGATATAAAAATTGGTCACTACCGCGGCAGCCACTTACAGGCCTGTCACGACAGCACTAACGACAGCACCGACGATAGCAACTCCTCTGAATCCGATACATCTGATACTGAAGATCAGTAGGAGGTAAACTGGATAGGCGATCGTCCAGGTAAGTTATTCGAACCTTTAAATTACACTTCGGATAACCATGCAATCCAAAAGCCATCTACTGTTGAACCACCTGCCTTAGAACTGAAGCCCCTGCCAGGGCAGCTAAAATATGCTTTTCTTCGTTCAAATGATACGTTGCCCGTAATCATCTCTTCTAAGCTGCCACAGGAACAGGAACGGTAGCTAATAGGCATGATGTGGCAGCACAAAAAGGTAATTGGATGGACGATAGCCGACATTCAAGGCATTAGTCCGGCGTTATGCATGCACAGAATCCTTTTGGAGGAAGATCATAAGCCGACTATTGATGCTCAAAGGCGGCTAAACCATGCGATGAAAGAGGTGGTGCGTAAAGAAATAATCAAATGGTTAGATGCTGGTATTATTTACGCCATCTCCAACAGCAAATGGGTGAGCCCGGTGCAATGCGTTCCAAAGAAAGGAGGAATGACCGTGGTGACCAATAAAAACAATGAGTTAATCCCAACCAGGACTGTGACCGGTTGGAGGGTTTGTATGGACTATCGGAAGCTTAACAAAGCTACCCGAAAGGACCACTTTCCTTTACCCTTTATTGATCAAATGCTTGATAGATTAGCGGGTAAACCTTACTATTGTTTTCTTTATGGTTATTCAGGCTATAATCAAATTGCTATCGCACCGGAGGATCAAGAAAAAACGACTTTCACATGCCCATACGGAACGTATGCTTTTAGGAGAATGCCGTTTGGATTATGTAATGCACCCGCCACCTTCCAAAGGTGCATGATGGCCATATTCTCCGATATGGTGGAGGACTTCCTTGAAATTTTTATGGATGATTTTTCAGTCTTTGGGGACGATTTTGAGAGCTGCCTCGGCAATCTGCAAAAGGTACTTGAAAGATGTGAAAAAGCAAACCTAGTTTTAAATTGGGAAAAATGCCACTTTATGGTGGATTAAGGGATAGTCCTTGGCCATAAGATTAGCTGCCGTGGCATAGAAGTCGACAGGGCCAAAATAGAAGTGATCGAAAAGCTGTCGCCACCGACCATAGTCAAGGGTATTAGAAGTTTCTTGGGACATGCTAGTTTTTATCGGAGATTCATTGCAAATTTCTCAAAAATCACCAAGCCCCTATGCCATCTCTTGGAGCAGAACCGACCCTTTGGCTTCAATGATGAATGTATTGAAGCATTCAAGGTTCTGAAGGAAAAACTGGTAACAACCCCAATAGTACAGCCACCAAACTGGACACAGCCATTTGAGATCATGTGTGATGCTAGTGACTATGCTGCCGGGGCAGCACTTGGGCAGCGGAGAGATAAGTTATTTCATGTCATATATTATCCTAGTAAGACACTGAATGACGCCCAAGTGAATTACACCACCACAGAAAAGGAGTTATTAGCTGTGGTGTTCTCCATTGACAAGTTTCGTTCTTACATACTTGGGACGAAGGTAATAGTGCACACAGACCATTCTGCCCTGAAGTATTTGTTCGCGAAAAAGGATGCAAAGCCTCGATTGATACGGTGGATCCTGTTATTGCAAGAATTCGACCTTGAAATCAAGGACAAAAAAGGGACAGAAAATCAGGTGGCAGATCACTTGTCAAGGTTGGAGAAGGGACAGAGTCTACCAACAAATGAGACAAACATATTGGAGACCTTCCTAGATGAGCAGCTCTTTGCTGCCGCAATCACTGCCGCGACAGCCATGGCGACAGGTAAGTCTTCTGAACTCCCCTGGTATGCTGATTTCGTTAATTTTATAGTTAGCGGAATAATTCCTTCTGATCTTAATTACCAAGCCAGGAAGAGGTTCCAAAATGATGTTAAGCATTATTATTGGGACGAACCTCTTCTTTTCAAAATGTGTGCAGATCAGGTTATAAGAAGATGTGTGCCACAAGAAGAGCAAAAAGACATTCTTCATCACTACCATGCTTCACAGTATGGAGGTCACTTAGGAGGCAACAAAACTGCTGCCAAGGTGCTGCAATCAGGGTTTTATTGGCCGTCACTATATAAAGATGCTCAAATCTTCTACAAGAGTTGTGACAGGTGCCAAAGGACAGGAAACATCTCAAGGAGAAACGAGATGCCACTGCAGAACATTCTAGAAGTCGAAATCTTCGACGTTTGGGGGATTGATTTTATGGGACCTTTTCCATCTTCATGTGGAAATTTGTACATCCTCTTAGCAGTAGATTATGTCTCTAAGTGGCTTGAAGCTATCGCCACTCAAAAGAATGATGCCAAGACAGTCCAAAGGTTTTTACACAAAAAAATTTATTCTAGGTTTGGCATCCCTAAGGCGATTATCAGTGATGAAGGGAGACATTTCGACACTAGGGTTATTGCTGTCGCCTTGAAGAAATATGGTGTCAAGCATCGGATCGCGACAGCATATCACCCACAGACCAATAGACAAGCTGAGATATCCAATAGGGAAGTTAAGAACATTCTTGAGAAGATGGTTAAGCCAACTAGGAAAGATTGGTCTTTACTCCTCAATGATGCGTTATGGGCATATAGGACAGCTTTTAAGACTCCATTTGGCATGTCTCCATACCGATTGATTTATGGAAAAACCTATCATCTGCTTGTCGAGATAGAGCACAGAGCATATTGGGCGATCAAGGCAGTGAATATGGACTTGGACAAGGCAGGCCAGAAAAGGCTGTTAGATCTGAACGAGATTGAAGAAATACGGACAATGGCCTACGACAATGCAAGAATCTACAAGGAGAAAACTAAGAAGTGGCATGACAGGAAGTTGCTGCCACAACAGTTCTGCCCAGGGCAGCTTGTATTATTGTTCAATTCTAGACTGAAACTTTTCCCAGGAAAACTGAAATCTAGATGGTCTGGCCCATTCCAAGTCGTACAAGTTTTCCCCATGGTGCCATCACAATCCGATCATTAAAAGACGGGCACCAATTCAAAGTCAACGGACAACGCCTCAAGCATTATCAGGGGACTGAAGCCCCAGGAATGCAGGAAGTGGTTACCTTAGAAGATGCCCCACCTGGCAGCCCTAATTTAACCTAAATTTTAATTATTTATTTTATTATTATTTATTATTATTAGGAAATAAGTTTTATTTTATTCGAATAATGTTTTTATGTTTACTGTTTTTAGGAAATAAAGGAGTCAAGAAGAACAGGAGAAGTGAACCCAGCCCACCATCCATCCATCAGCCCAACAAAGCCCAATATTGTAGCCTGTCGTTCCAACTGTCGCGGCAGACACGGAAAAGACAGGTTGTCACCAGACTGTCACGACAGACGCAGAAACGTGTGACAGACGCGTAACAGACGTAGAAACGTGTGTCAGACACGTCAGACACGCTAAAGCTCAACATCCGCCCCATTATTCGCGCCTGCCGTTACAGCTTCAACGGGCAGCAATTCCTCTTCTATAAAACCCCGTTTCATTTTCATTTTCATTCACTTCTGCCTTTCTTACTTGCTCTCCCACTTTAGTTTTCATTTGCTTTCTTTTACTTTTCACAACCCTTGCACTAACATGTCTTCCAGAAGAACCCGCCGCAGTGCTGCTTCTACTTCCTCACCGGTAGCAACTCCCCCACAGTCCTTTGCAACCAGAGATCTGTGGGAAGAACGAGGCTTCATTTACACTCCAAAGACAATTAACCTGGGCCTCAAGCATTTCATCGCAAGGACGATTAGAGCTCTATTATGGGAATCATTTGCGGAGCAACCAGCGGAGATGAACGAGACGTTGGTGAGGGAATTTTATGCTGCCATTAGCAGCAAGACAGCGACAGCAGTGGCTGTCCGAGGGAAAGGGGTGCAGTTCACAGCCGAGCGCATTAACTCTTTATATGGCCTCTACCTAGGCCCCAATGATGATGCTCACCAGCAGTTCCTTGACACTTTGGATGATGCTGCCTATGACGTTGTCATGGCAGAACTGACGGAAGAAGGGACTGAATGGAACATAAGCCGAAAAAATCCTCACACCGTGAAGAGGGGGTAGCTGCTGCCGGAGGAAAAACTGTGGAATGCCTTCATCAAAAAGAGGATCCTGCCGTCGTCGCATCACACCACCGTTGACCAGCAAAGGTTAGCCTTAATACACTCCGTTCTAAATGAACGACCCATTAATGTGGGAAGTTATATGCGAGAGAGTATTTTGGAAAGTGCTCATAGACCGACAGCCCTCCTTTGCCTCCCCTACCTCATCACGTCCCTCTGCCGTTGTTATGATGTGCCGGAAGCCGACACCGATTCCATAGTGAAAGGAAGGGGTTGGAAAGAAAAAAATATCATCAGCCTCATGGAGCTGACAGTGGCAACCCCTCTCTCATCTTTCAACCCCGCTGCCGCCCCAGCTGAATCATCAGAGCAGCCAAATCTTGAACCTGCCGCCGCAGCAGCTGCTCCGGCAGACCCCTCCAATCAAATCCTAGCTGCCATTCAAAGGATGGAGGACATACAGTTGGGCCTCATGACATTCATCAAGGACTTTGCCACATCCACGGTAAATTTTATTCACAATACTTTAAATTTCCCTGATGTTGTCTTCCCCACCTTCCCCGCCCACTACTTCACTGTCCCCACCCCTGCCCACACACCTACACCTGCTGCTACACTACAAACACCATCTGCTGCCTCCATACCATCACCTGCCTCGACGGCAGCCGGCAGCCCCCATGCCGAAACATCCACTCGAGGAACAAAGCGACCAGTGCCCTCAGATGACCTTGCTGCCTTTGTTGCTGGGTTCTTTTCCTCATCCGTCTGGGCAGACAGCGACGCTGAACCCTCTATTCAGAGGAACCTGTCGAAAGAATTTACACCGGTCAAGAGGCAGAAAAGAATGGCAAACAAGAAAACTCTGCCAAAGGCCAGCAGCAGTGACAGCATCGGCAGCAGCTCTGACATTCAGGTTGTACAGCAACCACCCCAGCCCGCCCCAAGAACCAGAATCCATCGCCAAATCCGCCTCAGCAGCAGCAGTGAAGACAGTGCCTAAAATTTAAGTTTCTAATTTTCTTATTGCTGCCTGCTATTTATATATTTTGTGATGTACTGCCTTCATATGTTTTCATTTATATTTTGTCATTTGCATTGAGGGCAATGCAACCCTCGAGTTTGGGGGTGGCAACCCTCCATATTAATGGAGTCCAAGTACATCTTAGTTAATTGTTGTGTCTTTTACTTAGTTATTTTTTTTCTCTTAAAAAAATCTGAAAAAAAAAACTGAAAAATTTTGGCTTAAAACTGTGAATTGAACTTGTCTGTCGTGACAGCTCTGTCGTGGCAGTAACTTTAGGATAGTTTAAGGAGAAGTTTAGAGCCTTTCTATAGTTCTGAAAACTTAAACACCATTGTGACTGTTATACTGCTTAGACTTCTTTTAGCCAAACTAGAATAGGAAGCTTAGCACTTGAATAGCCCCTAGAGGTGCCTAACACTGGCTCTAGGAAAGAAGTTTAGCAAAAGAGACTCAACGATCCTAGAGGTGCCCGAAACTGGCTCTAGGAAGTTAACTAGAGGTGCCTAAAACTGGCTCTAGTAAAACTTTAGAGAAATCGAGTCAAAAAAAGTCAAAGAAGCATGAAAATGTGCCTTCAAAAAGATAAACTTTGGCATAAAAATTCGAGTTACGAGTTGAATATTCTAGTGAAACTAAGAGAGTCTTGGCATATAACTGTTCACAAGCATGCACACACTGCACGAGGTCAATAGTGAGATTCCGGACAGATCCTGAATTTTCCGACAGGTTGCTGTCGTCACAGGGAACGAACGACGGGTAAGAGAAAGTTCACTGTTTGAAAGCCAAAACAAAAATATTTCATTTTAGGTCTTATTTGCTTGAGGGCAAGCAAAGAACTTAAGTTTGGGGGTGTGTTGAGTGTGTAAAAGTTCTATTATTTACACCCTATTTAACCCATATTTCTGCTGCATTCAAGCATTACTCATTGCATTTAGGTTAGTTTACAACAAAACATCACAAATATAGTAAAAGGCACAGATTCTACTAAGAATGGCTGTTTTTGCAGGTTGCCGCCGTAGCAGACGGTGAGGGCAGGCGCTGGGCAGAGAAGCAGAAGAGCTGAACTGGACAAGCAGACAAAGAGGACGATGCTACCATGGTGCTGCCGTGACAGCAGAGGACGGCAGCAATTTTTGTGGAGAAAAAACAAAGTGGACCTCGACAGATAGAGAAAATTCAGCTCGTCTGTCGTGTGAAAACCTTATATTTTTCCAAGCCCCTGATCAAAAGATATGTCAAGCCCAAAGCTCAAGGAGAGAAAATCCCAAGAAACAAGGAAGACGGCTGGAAAGTAGATTCCTTGAAGATTTAGTCTTTATTAGAATCATACTTTTAATTAAAGTTGTAATCCTTGTTAAATTAGATAACTTGAGCCCAAAGCTTATATAAGGGCATGTATTTTAACCTAGGGCACATCTCATACCCCATAACCGATAACCAAAACCCCTAGCCGTTTTCCCGCCGCCGACATGTTCTAAATTCCCCCTAGGGCCACGGGTTGATTTGTAAAGTAGTTGCAAGGGTTGTTTTGTTTTAGGAATTTTCAGTTCAATAAAATAAACTTCAAGTTCTCTTATTTTGGTTATTAATATCTTGCAAGAGCATCGGGAGAGCATTGTGAGGTTATCTATTTACTTAGCATCGGGAAAGTTAAGTATACGAAAGAAATAAAAGCAAGTACTCTAGTTTATAGTTGAACTATCTCGTGCCTAGGGATAGGGCGAGGTTAAGTGGCTAAAGAAGAATTCATACACATCGGTGTTCATCCCTCGATTCACGCCGGGAGGTATCATCAAGACGTGATCATCGACAGACTTGGACCTAGGGATAGGCCAAGGCAGATCTGGGATTCCTGCCAAACTTGAAAGTACTGAGTTGAGTGTTTGCTGCCGCGACAATCAACGGACTGCTGCCGCGACAGGTGCTGCCGCGACGGGTGACGACGACAGAACTGGATTTCCTAAACTCCGCAATACCTACACTACTAAGCAATTCAATACTAGCCCATTCTCTCTATCTTGATATCTTTAGTCTTTTATTTACGTTTACTTTATTATTTTCGTGACAACTCTCAATTATTCTCTTTACTTTCGTGCAGTGAATTAAGGTGAAGCTATTAGCCCAATCTCTGTGGAGACGATATCCGATACTTCGTATCACTTTACTACTTGCGTCGTGTATACTTGCACTACCATTGCGATAGACTATTTTACACGCAACAAATATGCTCAAGGGCTGTATCGATACGGTCTTCCTGTGTTGACCCTGAGTGTTGACTTTGGTTAAGGCGTATCGATACCCTTAACAGGTGTATCGATACGGCCTGCTTAATCACAGAAAAAGGGTTGTTTTATGAATGATGTCTTGAATGGCTGATCTTTGTGTTGTTCTTGTTTCTACTGACGTGTTTCACATAGGTAATGGTAATGCATTTAGACAAGATAAATAAAAAGAAATTTTTAGGGCTGCTAACTGAGGGGGAATCCTTAACGGGTTTCACTCGGTTATCCCTGTGTGGCTCACTCGGACCGGTCATTCGGCCAGACCGGGACGAGGGGGTTACATTTGTTGGTATCAGAGCCTGAGGTTACCGAGACCTCGGGCAGGTAAGTGAGGTAAGCTTGAAGTGTTAAGTAATTGTATTGTTTGATGCATGTCTTGCCATGAAATCTTGATGTTTGACTGTTCATATGATGTTTTGAAGCATGAATTGTTGTGTCTGGTGTAGAGTGTGTGCTCATTGCTACTATTACTTAATTGAAAAAGATTTTTGATAAAAGGAGTACTTGAGCACTATTGGACCCTTGCTTTGACTAACGTAATCCCTGTTTGTTTGTTGTTGTAGTTTTTTCCTTGCTAGCTGTACCATGAGACCACATGGGAGGCCTAGGATGGTTCGACCGAAACCACGGGCAGCGGCTCCAGGAGTTGAGCCAGTAGTTAGGGTTGAGGCTCAAGTGGGAGAGCCTGTGGTTGGAGTTGGAGCTCCTCCACCACCTCCACCACCACCACCTTCTTCACCTGGAGTGGGAGGCGAGGCCGGGGCCGAAGGAGAAAGACCTTAGGGAGGCCAAGGTGGCCAAGGACCGGCCGGGATAGACTTAGCTCCGCTGGTTCAGGCGATAGCCGGGGCATTTCAGGCTGCTGTAGCTGGGGGTCAGGCAGCACACCATCAGGGTGAGGGCATTGGTTTACCTTTGGAGAGACTTCGGGGCCTTTGGGCCGAAGAGTTTAGAGGGGCTACACCGGAGAGATCAGAGTTGCGGTTTGAGAAGACTGTCCGTATCCTTGCTCAGATGGGGTGTACTGGTGAGCGCAAGTTGGGATGTGTTGAGTCCTTGCTTCAGGGTGATGCCTACACTTGGTGGGTCACCATCACTACGGGTATGGATGAGGCCGAGATCACTTGGGAGTTCTTTGAGTCAGCATTCCGGAAGAAGTATCTGGGTCCGCGGTACCTCGATGAGAGGAAGAGAGAGTTCATGGCTTTGCTTCAGGGGAGTATGACCGTGACAGACTATGAGATTAGATTTGTCAGATTGAGTCAGTGTGCACCTGAGCTTGTTCCTACTGAGGTGGAGCGTTGTAACCGCTTCCGTTATGGGCTAAGTGAAGAGATCAAGACGTATACTCTAGCTTCAGATTACACTGATTTTGATGTCTTGGTCGCGAGGGCCAAGGACTTAGAGCACAGTCTGAGTTTGATCAGGCGGTCAGGTGGATCTAGTTCAGGTAAGAGGTCCAATAACTTTGATGGAGGTGATGCCTAGAGGCATCGGGACAACAGGCATCATTATGATCATAGACGTGGTGGCGGTAACCACGGGAGGGGCCAACAGGGCAGAGAGTTGGTGGGAAGTTGCCCACTTGTGCTACTGCTAGAGACCACATTAGGTGTGACTGTCCACATCAGGTGGGACATGCACCAGCTCAGGCTCCTGCTAGAGCCAATGACTTTCAGAGAGGCCGCGGGCGCGGTAGAGGTAACTTCCAGCCGAGGAACGATGGTCAGAGGAACATAGCCCTTGTAGTTGCAGTTCAGCCAGAGGGCGGAGGTCAGGCCAGAGTTTACGCTCAGCGTGGGGATCAGCATGACACCGATGTGATCGCAGGTAACTTCTCGATACAATCTTTGGGTTTGCTTTCTTTGATTGACTCTGGGTCTACACATTCCTACATATTGAGTGAGCATGCACAGTCTTTGAATTTTCCTTGTGAGATGTTAGAGGTAGGAGTTAGTGTTACTAGTTCCTTTGGGGACACGATAGTAGTTAGGAAGATATACCGAAGGTGTTCGTTGATGGTTCAGGGATATGTGTTTCCAGTGGATATGATGGAGCTACCTTTCTATGGTTTTGATGTGATTCTGCGTATGGACTGGCTCACAGAGCATAGAGCTAGGATAGACTTTGAAACTAAGCGGATTTCTTTGAGGCTCACAGATGACTATGAGATTGTAGTGGTGGGTGAGAACGTGAAGTTCTTGTCCAATGTGGTTTCAGTGTTAGAGGCTAAGAGATTAGTTGAGTTGGGGTGCGAAGCATACTTGGCGTATGTGATGAACCCCAACATGAGTGAGGTTAGACCTCAGGACATCCGGACAATATGTGACTTTCCTAGTGTGTTTCCGGAAGAGTTACCAGGGTTACCACCGGACAGAGAGGTAGAGTTCACCATTGAGTCTTATTCTGATTCAGCTCCTGTTTCGATTGCTCTGTATCGCATGGCACCGAAAGAATTAAAAGAGTTGAGGACTCAGTTGCAAGAATTAATAGATAGAGGTTTTATTCGGCCTAGTTCTACACCTTGGGGTGCACCAGTTTTGTTTGTGAAGAAGAAAGATGGAAGCATGAGAATGTGTATAGATTACAGACAGTTAAATCAGTTGACAATGAAGAATAAATATCCGTTGCCTAGAATTGATGACTTGTTTGATCAGTTGAGAGGAGCATCGGTCTTTTCGAAGATTGATTTGAGATTGGGTTATTATCAGCTAAAGGTAAGAGAGGTTGACGTTCCGAAGACGACCTTTAGGACTAGATATGGTCATTACGAGTTCTTAGTCATGCCTTTTGGGTTGACTAATGCACCGACAGCTTTCATGGACATGATGAATAGGATTTTTCATCAGTATCTAGATCAGTTTGTAGTTGTGTTTATTGATGATATTTTGGTGTACTCGCGAACGAAAGAAGACCATGACCGACACTTGAGACTAGTTTTGAAGACTTTGTTAGATCATCAGTTGTACGCAAAGCTAAGCAAGTGTGAATTCTGGATTCGAGAGGTAGTCTTCTTGGGACATGTAGTGTCAGCCGATGGGATTAGAGTTGATCCGAAGAAGATTGAGGCCATTGTTGAATGGAAGCAACCGAAGTCTGTGACAGAGGTACGTAGCTTCCTAGGCTTAGCCGGATACTATAGGAGATTTGTAGAGGGTTTCTCTAAGTTAGATGCTCCATTGACACAGTTACTTCAGAAGAGTGTTCAGTTTGAGTGGACAGATGCAAGACAGAGAGCCTTTGAGAAATTGAAAGAAGCTTTGACCCAAGCACCGATCTTGATCCAGCCTGAGTCTGGGAAGGACTATGTAGTCTACAGTGATGCTTCTTATGTAGGGTTAGGATGTGTTCTTATGCAAGACAGGAGAGTAGTGGCTTACGCCTCAAGACAGTTGAAGACCCATGAGCACAACTATCCGACTCATGATATAGAGTTAGTTGCAATTGTGTTTGCTCTGAAGATTTGGAGGCATTACTTGTACGGGAAGAAATGCACAATGTACACCGATCACAAGAGTTTGAAGTACATTATGACCCAACGAGATTTGAATCTCAGATAGCGTAGGTGGTTAGAGTTTCTAAAAGACTATGATCTTACCATCGAGTACCATCCGGGTAAGGCCAATGTAGTGGCCGATGCTTTGAGTAGGAAGATGGTCGTGGACTTGAGAGCCATGTTTGCTAGATTGAGTTTGTCCGGAGATGGTGGCTTGGTAGCCGAACTTCAGGTTAGACCTACTTTAGGTCAGTTGATTAGAGAGAAGAAGCTCTTAGATAGATCTTTGGCACCTCACGTGCAAGATATAGTCGAAGGTAGATCTTCAGACTACAGTTTCAGTACTGATGGGGTTTTGTGTTTCAAGGATAGAATAGTTGTTCCAGAAGACAGTGACTTGAGACGTACGATCTTGACTGAAGCCCACAGTAGTCCGTTTTCTATGCATCCTGGAAGTACGAAGATGTACCGTGATTTGAAGAATGAGTACTTTTGGGTTGGCTTGAAGAGAGATGTAGCCGACTTTGTGAGTAAGTGCTTAGTGTGTCAGAGAGTGAAGGCGGAACATCAGGTTCCCTCAGGTTTGTTACAGCCGTTGAGAATTCCGGAATGGAAATGGGAGAACATCACCATGGATTTTGTTTCGGGTTTGCCTTTGACTCCTATGAAGAAGAACTCATTTTGGGTGATAGTGGATCGTTTTACGAAGTGTGTTCACTTCTTGGCAGTCAACACTACCTACACTTTAGATAGATTGGCCGGTTTGTACATTGGTGAGATTGTTAGACTGCATGGTGTACCGAAGTCCATTGTGTCAGATAGAGATCCGCGATTTACTTCTCGATTTTGGGAGTGTCTGCATACAGCTTTGGTTACCCGTTTGAACTTCAGCACGTCTTATCATCCTCAGTCAGATGGTCAGTCAGAGAGAGTTATTCAGATCTGAGAGGATATGTTACATTGTTGTATCATTGACTTTCAGGGTACTTGGGAGAAGCATTTGCCTCTAGTAGAGTTTGCGTACAATAATAGCTTTCAGTCGAGCATTCAGATGGCTCCGTATGAGGCCTTGTATGGTCGAAAGTGTAGGACTCCAGTGTGTTGGGCCGAGGTAGGACATAAGTTTTTACCTATGCCGGATTTGCTCAAGGGGACAACTGACAAGGTAAAATTGATTTGTGATCATTTGAAAGCTGCTTCGGATAGGCAGAAGTCCTATGCCGATTTGAAAAGGAAGGAATTCGAATTCTCAGTGGGTGAGAAGGTGTTCTTGAAAGTGTCTCCGTGGAAGAAAGTGAATGTGAGATTATATTATGGAAAGAATAAAAGCTACATTATAAGTTGTGGTCGTGGTCGAGGCTATGAATATAGACATGAAAAATATGGTCATTTTAAGAATACTTCTACCAACTGGTAGTGAGGTTATAAGGATGAAAAGAGTGATAAAGATCATTCTGTTGAAGTAAAACTCTTCTTATTACCAATGCGATGTTATAAACCATTGGTCTCGTACGTGTTGTACGTTGAAAAATCAAGAATCATTGAATGATAAAGGAAAGAAAATAGAAGCAAATTTTGTTTGCGAAACATTACGAATATGATACTGGTCCAAATTTATTTGGACATTGTTGGTCCAACTCTTTTGGACGTTGTTGATTTTCTTATAACCCTCGAAAGAAATAAATCATCTTCTAATTATTCTCATAACTTTGAAGAGAATTATTTATTTATTTTTATTTATTTTACTTTAAGTTTTTTTATTTTACACACATTAATTATTTACGTTTTATATTTATATTTATATATTATGATATTTATTTATTTTGTTTAACATGATTACTTGTCAAATACAATCTATGGTGACGATTTATGCTCAACATAAGCATAAGATATATTTTCTCATTTAAATGCAAGGGAATAATGTGAGTACTATATCTCAAATTACTACAAATATTGATGCTCTAGAAGAGCAATAAATTCTTGAGAGAAATCACATTATGAAAAGTGCAGAATTGCGAATATTGCAATAATTACCGCTAATGGTAATAATATCGTCACCACTATAAGTGGAAATTTTAAGAGAGCAATATGAGTTCGCAAAATATCCCTTTGGGAATTATAGATAACATATGTTATCAATTGGCATTTGAAATAAACCAATATGGATATAAGTTCTGGTAGCCAAAAAGTCAGTTGAAAGCTCTAGAAGAACTATATATTGCTATCAAAAGATAATTTCAATTGAAAGCTCCGAAAGAGCTAAATATATTCCTATTTAAAGGAACAATTTTGATGGCCGCACTAGACATGTACGAGTGAGATTGAATTACATGTTATGGTAAACAAGAAGTTTACAAATTTAGGGATATATACACATATATATAGTTGGCATGATCGATTAGACCATCCTGATCAATAATGGTGCAGAAATTATTGAGATTTACATGCACATGTATTAAAAGAACCTATAGTTCTTGTGGTGCTTATTCTCAAAGGAATTGATTAAATTCCACTTATTAAAGAATGTGAAGTTCTTGTGTTGCTTAAAGGAATTGATTAAATTCCACTTACTAAAAAAACCTGAAGTTCTTGTGTTGTTTGTTCTCAAAGGATATAGATGATCCCACTTACCAAAAGAATTAGAACTTAATGTTCTTGTACTGAAGTTGAGACTGTATGTCTTGCATATCTGAACAAAATATGGGCCTATATATCCACAAATGTTGAAAGTTTTATATGATTTTAGTAGATGCGTCTACATTGTTTTATCAACTTACAACCAGAAGTTTATGAGATTGATTCTAAAAGGATTCAGATTATGCAATTAGACTATTCGTTTTACAAAAGGTTGTGGGTTTATATTTAGGCTATACCGGTTGTTACAAAGCCTATTGATTATAAAAAATACGGTTTAGCAAATTTTTAATTGAATGCCTCCTATTTAATAGCTAAACTGTGAGAACAAAACATTTATTATTTATATGGTATTTCCATATAGCAACACTTATACGCATCAAGCCAACGAGTTATAATAAACTCCCCATTATGATTTGACTTTTGGTCATAAGTCATATTTCCCATTTTTAAATTTTTGAATGTGCGATATATAGTTGAATTGCTCCACCATAACGCACAAAATGGGCAAGTAAAAAGGGTTGAGAATATATATTGAGTACGAGTCTTCTTTTATGTTTAAATTCTAAATATTAATTGAAGAATCATTTATTAGATGATTTTTCTCAACATCAGGGGAGAGAATAATCAGCTGGATAAAGAATGAAAAGAATTATCATTATCTAGATCCTCGAATATGAACTAAAAGTTCATAAGATAATTCATGTTATTTCATGTCAACTGCCAGACATATTTACTGACCCAATGAGAGTAATTAAGTCTTATATACCAGCTGAAGTGCTCTAAGTTTAAATTACATGTTAAAGCAAATGGATGTAAATCATGCTTGAAGCATGATAGTTGAAATGGTTCCAATGATCAAAATTCTCGTAAATGAAAAGTATTATGAGATGGTCATATATTGGAGGCGTGTGCTCCTAAAGAGACCCAAGACATAACTAATAATAAAACTCTTGAAGAGTTTCATGTACCTGAAATAAAGATTGAAATCTTGCAGAGATCTCGATCAGTTATGTCACTACGAGAATGGAACCAGAAAATTAGAAAGTTGTCGACAACAATTTTACAAATAATTTTACATAAAACACTTCTATAGAAGTAAAGAAAGAAATCGAGGATCTTGTATAGAAATCTATCAAGAAGTATAGATATTGAATTGACCAATATAGAAAGACGCTTTGAACTTATAAAAGAGAAGTATTTGGACCAACAGTCCAAACACCTAAAGGTGTAAAGCAAGTGAGGCAGAAATAAGTAGTCGTAAATACGACTTGAACTATGATTTATGAAAAGTTTTAATTACTTCATGGTGGATGCAATTAATTTGGCAGTTATTTTACATGTGTCTAATTATTTGTGGATTCATATTTATCCTTGAAGGATTTAAAATGCTAGAAGCATTTGGAAATTTCCGAGGAAATTTATTTAGACATGTCTCATGAATATTTTGGCGCATTTGGTATAATAGCCTTAGTGAATACTAATTGAGAAAATACTATAAGAATGATCAGATTTCCTTATGTATTTTATAAAGAAGTTTGGATCAAGATCCATTATGATAATTTTAGAACTCCTAAAGAGCTTCAAATTGGAAACTCATGAAGTACTTTCAATACAAGTACTTGAATCTTGAAATCAAGTTTATCTCGACCTGAAGATCGAACATTTTTATATATTTCTTTTGTCTATGAATAGACATAAGCTGAAAGAATCTTAAAAAGATTCAATATGAATAGAGCATATTTATTGAGTATCCCAATAGTTGTAAGATTGTTGGATGTGAATAAAGATAATTATATCTTTTCTTGGTCTTGAAGCATTATATATTAGTTGATCAAGAAATATCTATGAATATACAAAGATCATTACATTTAGATCTTCAAACATTCGTTGATGTCTCCTCAAATGTCGTAGAAATAATTGTTATGCACGAGGCAAGCCAAAAAAATGTGTTTGGCTAAGACCATTGACCCAACATATCCAAAAGATATGTGGATTACTTTTACAAGATATGATAAAAGTTATCTTGTGTGAAGATAATGCAATATGTATATCTCAGTTTGAAAGTGGATACATCATGGAACATATTACTCCAAAGTTTCATCCCGCACGATCTTTAGAAAAATAATATTCAAGATTAAATTATGAAGATTCAAAGATCTTCTGTGATGTTTTCATGAGGGGGAGTAAAATACGCGTTGCACTCTTTTCCCCTTAATCGAGGTTTTGTCCCAATGGGTTTTCCCGGTAGGGTTTTTAATGAGGCAACATGTTATGTGTATCAAAGATGTGTGTACTCTTTTTCCTTCACTAAAGAAATTTTTTTTCCACTAGGTTTTTATCTTAGTAAGGTTTTAACGAGGCACATTATCTTCATAGACATCCAAGGGGGAGTGTTATGAATATTTATCTATGTGGATGTCTATCATGATTAGAACTTTATCAAAGGAGTTTGATTTATTTATTATTAGGAATATTATCTCTATGAATTAGAGTTTAATGTATTATGTACTTCTTATGCCTATAAATAGATGATTCATTGAAGGCATTGTACATAAGTCTATATTTGAGAATAATACAAATCTCTCTCTTTCTCTCATCTCTTTGTTCTTCCATTCTTGTTCTTTGCTCTTATTATTGTTCTTTGTTATTTTATTCACAACATAAGGGTAATTATTCAATGCACTATCATTTAAAAACAAAAAAGTGTTTACAAATGTATTATTTTTAAGATTTATGGATTTAGTTTATTGTTTAAGATTTATGGGTTTAGGTTTAGGAGTTTAGAATTTAGTTGTTTGTGTTATAATTTAAGGTTTAAAATTTAAAACCTAAATCCTAACATATTACCATAAAACTTGAATCATAACCTTTAAACCCTAAATTCTAATCTTAAACCTTAAATTATAACCACAATCACTTAATTCTAAACTCATAAACTCTAAATTAAATCCCTAAACCCTAAAACTAAGACACTTAAATAAATTTTTTGTATCCACCATCATGAAAATCTTCTCATTAATTAATCCCCTTATATATTAGGGTTACATACATTAAACAGATAAAACTTATAGCCTATGTCATTATAATTTGTGTAGCAAAAGAATGTCAAAAAAGGGGAGAAATCAATTTACTGTGGTGTAAGTTCATGGCTGTAAAAATCAAATTTTTCTAAAGATCCTATAAATTATTGTTTATAAAATATTGTTTTGATTTATATGATATTAAGTTATCGAAATCTTGAATTAATTTTATAAAAAACCTGAACAATCGTTGTATCAAATTTAAATCAGAATTAAGGAGAACTCCACTAATTGGTCTAGTGGTTAAAGATGTTTATCTTGCCCTATTTTATATAGGTTCGAATCCCGATATGAGAATATAATATCTCTATTTAATAAAAAAAATAAGAATTAAGGATACATTTGAGACCGTAATAGAGATCGCTATATAGTGGTAGCAACGTCATTCGAAATCGTTGTTGTCGAAAATAATGGTGTGAAGCAGAACCACACCAATAGCGGCGGATCGCGATCACAATTTAATGGGTAAGGACTGATTGCGACAATAACAGGTCGCTATTCACGTTATTCTTCTGTTATTCCTGTTATATTTTACAATAAGTTGTGCAAATTTAAAAAAAAAAATCACAACCACGATACCTACAATATCATTCGTTATGTCCATAATCACGATAAATGTAAAACAACCGAAAACGTGGTCACAACCACAATTCAAATCCTTGATAATAACCTCACAACTTTCCTAGTGAAGTTTTCAACTTTTCTGGTGGAATTTGAAAAAGGAAAATACTTTGATACACAAACTTGTTACATAAGCCTTTCAATTTTAGGGTTTAATGTTTTAGGTTAAGGTTTAGAGTTTATGGGTTTAGTGTGTAGAATTTAAAGTTTATGGTTAGAATTTAGAGTTTGAGGTTTAAGGTTTAGGTGTTAGGGTGTTAGGACTAGGGATTTAGGTTTTAGATTTTATAGTTTAAATATGAAGGGTTGTGTAATTTTTTTTACACAATTTGTGTATCAAAATATAACTCATTTTAAAACCCCACAGTTTAACTAATCATATATATATATATATATATATATATATAGGGTTTTATTTTAATGCACAAGCTGTGTAAATTTTTTTTACACAATCCTTCTATAAAATTTAAAATCTAAATCACAAACCCTAGCAACCTAAAACCTAAACCCTAAGCCCTAAACCCTAAACTCTAAATTCTAACCATAAACCTTAAATTATATACCATACATACTAAACCCCTAAACCCTAACCTAAAACCCTAAACCCTAAACCCTAAAATTAAAGGACTTGTGTAAACTAAAGTTTACACAGCTTGTGCATCAAAGTATTTTCCATATATATATAGGGTTAGGATCAACTTACACCGTGTAAAACTCTCTAAGTTTTACACCTTTTTTGGATCGTTGGATGGGGAAAATGGATGGTTGAGATTAACTCCGTGTTTTTAATTCCCAAGTGATAATCTTCACATAATTTACTATTAATCTCATTCATCCGTTTCACTCATCCAACGATCCAAAAAAGGTGTAAAACTTAAAGAGTTTTACACAGTGTAATTTGATCCTATCTCATATATATATATATATATATATATATATTATTGTGTAAAAACTTAATTACTTTTACACTTTTCTTGACCGTTGAATGATCATAATAAATGTCTAAGATTATTTTTTCTTTTTTTTCAAGTGATAATTTGCACATTTTTTTACTGTTAATCTCATTTATCCATTTACCTTCATCCAAAGATCCAAAAAAGTGTAAATTTTTCAAGTTTTACATAGTGTAAGAGGATCATATCTCTCTGTATATATATGTGTGGGATAGGATTTATTTACTTTGTAATAATTTTTAAGTTTTGTACGTTTTTTGAATCATTAAAAAAACTCATAATTTTAAATTGCGTGCAAATAGATCTTAACCCTATACATTATTAAAAAAACTATATATATATAAACACCAAGTCCGAGAAGCTTGAAGTTGAATGAATAGAAGAAAAAGGGAAAGTCAAGAAATGCAGAGAAATGAAGGATTGGTGATTGAATGCAAATGACATAGTGATATGCGGAATGCCCATTTTTCCCGTGACTTGGATCTTTCAATGCAACTCGTTAGTTTTCAGTGTTCAATACTAATAATGTTTATTAGCGCAGAAAACAATGCATACAACATGGTGGAAAGATGGCGAACGTAAATCAATGCCCTTTCCTTTTTGTCTGCGCTTTGACCATTCGTTCTTTCTTCCACTACTAATCCATTTGCCAAACTATATATATTACTATTAAGCTTAACAATAAATATACCCAAATTATACTTTCTTTTTTTAGATAAGGCTCTAAATTATTTTTTACCCAAATAAGTATATAATGTTTCATTTTATAATTATTATGGACTGTGATATATTTTTGTAATTTTTTAATTCTATTTATAAAAAAATCATATAATTTTTTAATTTTATAAAAATCCTTAAAATCTTTCATTTCTTAAACAAATCTTCAATTCCTAACCCTAAATTCCTCTCTTCCGACCTTCAATTCAACCACCACTAGCTACCCTACCTTCACCGACTGTAAAGTCGAAAACCCCAACCTCACATTGTCAAAAATCGACGAACGAGAGATTAAACAAATGCCAAATGTAAACATTTCAATCGAATGGTGAACGGTGGATGTACGAATGACGAACTGAGCTTTGCAAGTAGTGAGAAAAAAAGGAGACCACACCACTGCGATGATGGCGTGGTGTTCGACACCAATAAAGGGGTGATTTAGCGATTTGAGGGTTTTTTTATATAAAAAAACATTAATGTTTTGAAATTTTAAAAAAGTTAATATATTTTTTATTTTTAAAAATAAAAATTAAATAAAATTGAATACTTAGGGTCACATGTCATGCAATGATTGAATGACGAAATTTTTAATAATAATTTACGAAAATATTTAAAATAGTTACAAAATAAAACACTATACCTATTTGAGAAAAATAATTTAGACACGAATCTGGAAAAAAGAAGGAGGATAGTTTATGCACTTTGATAATAGTTAAGGCTATATTATTATTGGGAATTTTTTAAATTGTGTAAGTATTCGAATTGTTCTAGGAAAAATATATCATGCACGATGGTGGAAACAAATTTTTTTTTACAACCGCTATAATTGTAGGGTTTAGCTATTTGATTTAGGGTTTATAGTTTATGAATTTAGGTTTAGATATTTAGAATTTAGGGTTTATAGTTTAGGGATTTAAGTTTTAACCTATAGACCCTAAATTATAGCAACAACCCTTAAATTTAAATCTCTAAAACTAAATCACTTGTGAAAATTTTTATTTCGACCGTGAATGCATGAAAAAGTTGCCCTTTAATGATAAATTGATAATACACAATTTGTTTATTTAAGTACTACTTAAAGAGTTAAAAACATAGGATGATGTATTAGAGTGAGTTTTGTTTTGTAAAGATAGAAAAACTTGTAAAACTAACTAATGAAACATTAGCTTCTTCATCATGGGAATTGATAATTAATAATTAAGAAAGAGGGAGAAACAAGAAAGCAAAATAACCTGGAAAACCGCAGTCAAACTCAAAGGAGAGCATGGGGGTGGTGGAAATGCTGCAGCACATGCAACGCTTTAGCCACAGGCTTTGCCATAGGCTTAGGGTTAGCTGACGTTGTTCCCACACGTGAATCTCTTTCTTAATGTATTACTGCTACAAAGCCTTTTTGTTTCGCACGTGGGGTCCTCCTCCACTTTCCCATCCCACACGTGCGGCACTTGATTGAGATTTGTGACATGAATGCTTGTATTAATTACTTGCAGTATTAAACTTTCTTACCTTACTGCTTTCCAGCTCTTTCTCGAGCTATTGACTTGTTTATTCATGTTTCAGAAACTCCTTTTGCAATCCCAACATCTCATTTAATTCAATTTATTTATATGTTTTCTAAAGAGTTGAAAAGCATGTACATTAAATAGTAATTAACATACAATAAATGAAGTACATTGAGATTAAAGACCATGTTTATGAAAACCACAAGCAACAATATTAGTCCAACAAAACTGTTTGATCTACTATGAACATCAAATCTAAAATATTTCCTGGAAAATAATGGACAAAGTCATATCCATTCCAGTCACCACCAACTGTATATGTTAAAACCAAGGTTTATTTATTCTCCGACATATGTTGTCGATGCTTGAATCCATTACAACTGTTAATCTCCATGCAGGTTTCTTAAATGTTACTGCATTGGCAACAAAAGCTTGTCTTTTATGCCCTTCGGAGAACATGGCGGCTTTATTTTTATTGTAACAAGAAGATTTCTAACAAAATGACCAAATAAAAGCAGAAAGAAAATGAGTTTTTACCTGATTTGTTCATCCTCTCAAGTGGTTTGACTGTGCAACTGTAGCATCCCGGTAGGGTAAATGGCTCGGAGTATGAGAATTTTCAATACGGTTCGTCATAAGACTTGGACAATCAAAGTTGAGCATATGGCCTACATCCTCCTATTCCATTAATACTTTACAGTGACCAGTCTCCAAGTTGGGTTCAGCTTCGTGGCGGTTATCTTTGTACCACGGGAAGCCTTCACATGACGCACGCACTGGTATGTGTTGTTGATGTAGCGTAGATCCAGAACCGTCGAGAAAGTTTGCTGTCTTATTCAGATTCTTTTCTGAAGAACTATTCCCATTAAGAACCAGAGAGACTGCATCACCCGAGCAGCTGCGAGAGATTTGCTGCTCGGTAAGGATTGGCTGACCGAAAAGTACAAGCTGGGGCGTCTTTGTGTCGTCAGTTTTCGTAGAATTCTCAGTAGAGTGGGCTATGGATAGCACACAAGAAACATTCTCACTCATGTTAGGATTTTGAACAATTAGGCCACCATTGGAGATCCTATTGGATGTAGCTGTATGATCAAATGGAAGGAAACAACTCGGAAATAGACCTGACTGCAGTTTATTGAGGTGGAGATCCGATATAGATAGACCATAATGAGCATGCCTGGCTCCCTGCATGCCAGCAGGACTGGTGTTGGGTTGACACCGAAAGGGGTTGCTGGGCCCAAGGAGGTTGCCCGAAAATGTTGGCAGTGGAAGTTCACCATCAGGGGGGAAATCTGGGTGCTGTAGCAGTCTCAACTTCTTCCTAGGTGGTGAAAAGGGAGAGAGATGAACTGTGGGCATGTTCGAAACCAATTCAACCAGCCAGGGGCTTACACATTTTACATTTTGAAGCAAATCTGGTTCGTCCCACGTAACCTGCAGGATGAAAGTTGTACAAATAAGAACTTGAAAGAAAATGAATCATCAATCTAGTTGGGAAAACAACAAAAACTTCACAGTTTAACAATTACAGGAGAAAACTGATATGCAAGATCATATTTCCAGGTGTCCTTCATGGAATCCAATCATTCCCCGATAATAGGTGTGATAATATGATGCACAATATTCATAAACGCTCCACAAGTCATAGTACCACATTGCGGTGTTGGCACGTGGCAATGCATTTGAACATATGCAACAATTTTTTAAAGCATTTATAGGGGAAATCCCACATATTTTGGAGAAATTGTTGTTAGTTTTACACATCCTTCAAGCCATACTAGCATAAAACTGCAGCAAGCAGGAAGAAGCGAGCATATTTGGGTCGATGAAGCCTGTCATATAAGTTTGGAGCACAAGATACATAATTATTACCATATCAGACCTATATTGCCATAATCGATCACCTACTCAATCGAAGAACGAGTTGCAATTTTAGACTAATATTAAGAACAACACATGGTTGGCCTATAGATAATGCAGAAACCATTCATGGACTTTGAATCAATGGTTATAACAAAAAATATCTAAAATTGGGAAACTGAGACACAGCTTAGAGCACCAGATAAAGTTAGGAAGAATAAGCAAAAGAGAGGGATTTCTTTAATGCAACAAAAAGGAGTATACACTCGAAAGTCAAAAGACGGTAAAATTGAGTAGGATGAGAGTACCTGAAGAAGCCTCCAAGGCGAGTCTGGCCAGCGGAGGGGATCGACAACTTGAACTGACGATATAGAGCCCATAAACCAACTAATCCGTGAAGAATCTTCTGTTTCAAAGGCCATTTTGAATCTCATTCCTGAGCACCACCGGATCTGTAATGCTGCTTTCACTAAAGAGGCCTTCACACAAAACTCAGGGGTACTCCCCCTGGGGTAGTAAACAACTTCGAACTGTTGTCCTTTGGCAGCCATAGTTGCAGCTTCAATAACTTGTTCAGGTCTTACCTTTGTCTTCCCCATCAAATTACTATTCGAGCTAAGCCCATTGCCACTTCCATTTCTCATCATCTTGTTCTCATCTTCCCTCACAAATGTTGAAAACCCTCCATATGGTAGCATACAATTACTTGCAGCAGCATTCCATACAGATGAAGATTCAGGCCCTCCTCCAATGCCCCTCTTAGCCCTTCGAATACCGACACACAGGTCCCCATTTTCCGCCCTCAAAAACACGATGGAATCCCCTGCAACAAGCTTCTTATGGTTCACAAAATTGCTCCATCCAGTGGTTAAAAGATGTCTCCTTGGGGTCCCCCTATATATGTGTCTAAATTTCCAGGTTTCCCCATGGACATCCTTAGCGAGAATTGTCTGAACAGGGGGATCAGCAGAGTAGTCCAATCTAGGAAATATAGTCTCAGCACAATATCTTGGAACTGAAAACCCCCCTCCATTGTTTGCATCTGATTGAGTCAATGTCTTAGCAAAAGAAGCCGGTTTTTCCTGTGTTTCATTCCCATGGATGCCTCCAGTTCCATCATCTTCGAAATCGAGCTCGTTGGTAGCAATTGGGGTCAGCCTAATCTTCGCAAAGACCTCATCGTTCTCTGGATCGGCCATGAACTTAACAGCAGAGACCCTGCAGAGTATATAAGGCGGTATTCGAGGGCAGTTCCTGAAATCAACAGGGCCACAAGCGTGCTCAGCATGGCCTTGAGGAAAGTAAAAGACTTTGGAATTAACTGAAGGCATTTGAACCATTCCTCCAGCACAGGCATGCCATAGCTGAGAATCCAAGCACATCTCCATCTCCTTAAGTTTCTCTTTTGACTCCATGAAAGTAATCATCTCAACCCAAACAATGATTGTAACAGTGAAAATTTCCCTTTTCTTTTCTCTCTAAGTAAATGCTGTAAAAGAAACAGACTAATTCATGATTTTCAACAACAGAAAAAGGAATCGGAAATAAAGTGATTGAATGGAAGCTGTTACCTTGGAAAGCCTGCAAACAGTGTAATTATGGGTTTCCTTGAATCATACAGCGAGGATCTTCTTTGATCCTCACCAGAAACAGAACCCAAAACCAAAACTTGGAATTCCACAGAATCTCATCATTTTGTCAACAAAAGAAAGCCTAACTTCAGATTCCAAAAAGCTCTCTTCTGTTCTTACACTATGTTGATCCCAAACTAACTACACCCAGAGTTTCTGTAATCAAAACCTCCTCCAAATTCACTCCTACAAAAAGCCAAAGAGGATAAAATGGAATTATAAAGAAAAAACAGTGAAGAATCTTCTTTGGGTGTGTTTCTTTCAAAGATTCAATCAAGAATTACTCGTTGGCCGACACAGAAGCAGATAAAAAAAGCCATTAGCAGGCAAGGGAGAAAGGAGAAACAAATTGAGAGAGAGAAATTAATAAATAAATGATAAGGAGAGCACTTTTGGATCATGCAAGAGTCCAACGAAATATACACTGAAATGTGCACACCCTTTTCATACTCAAAATTATTAAAAACAATAAAAACTCAATAATTGTATTTTATATAAAAATCTTCGCACTCGTATCCTTCCAAACATATTCATATTCATTGAAAAACAGTCTAATTACTTTTAGATTATTAAAAAAATATAATTAATTTAATTATTTTTTTAAAAAAATAATTACTATTTAAAAATAAAAATTAAATACATTCAATTACCTCGTGATTTTGTCTAAGAGGGTAGCACCATATATTTCTGACCAAACGTTTGTCATTCATATTATGTCATAATCTTCGTTGTATTTTTGTCTATCTTCACTTTTTTATTTTCTTCGTCTTTTTCATCTCTTTACTTCTTTGATTATTGGATATTTGAATTGTTTGTGTTATTTTATTTAATAAGTTTTCATATTTTTTTAAAGAAAATAGTGAATGTTTTTTTTTCTGTTTGTATTATGTTTTCTCTGTTATTGTATCATGTTTTTTCTATTCTTGTAGCATGTTTTTTCTCTTTATTAAAAATGAATTTGACATCAACTCTCCAGTTAACTTTTATTTGGTTATCTTGTTGATATGTTCGTTGTTTGTACTCTCATGTTGATTCTCTCATATTGACAAGGGCTCGGAATAATCGATAATGAGTAGTGATAAAATTAATTTGTCATCGTGTATCATTGTTATATGCATTTTTATGTTAGTGTCGATGATGTTTATCATTCGCGAAAAATGATAAATTTATTTGTATCTATCATTTTTCCAGAATTTTTGGTTGGGTTTTCAACTTTTTTATTGTATGATTTCTTCAGCATTTAATTTGTTCACTTTAATAACTTTAATGAAAAAATGACCAATTAATATTAAAAATATATTCTAGTTTTTGTAATTTTTATAACTTTATTGTATTTATTTTTATTCAATAAAATTAATATTAAAAATTAATATTTATAATTTCACATGAAATTCACTAATTAATCTAGTGGCAAAAAATTTCATATTATCTAATTTTGTATCAATTTAAAACTTGTTGTAAAAATATAATACATTTCTATTTAATAAAAAAATTATAATTTCATTCAATTGTTAGTACCATACCATATTATGTTATTACAACTTTTTTTCTTCGGATCTGAATTCTATATCCATGATGTATCTTAAGAAGCCAGCAAAACAACAAAGATCTTTAAAGAGCCCATCCATATTTCCTTTTTTTAAACTTATTTTTATGAGCCATGCTGTTTAAATTAATAATTCTCGTTAAAATATTGGTTTATTAATTCCCTTTACCAATAAAACATTTTATTATTATTTCATTAATGAAACTGTTGGTTTACTTTTCCTTATAATGATATTTTATAAATCTTTTGAAAGGATACTTAAAAATAAAATATTATAATTGAATTTTCTTTTCTTGTTTTGAGGAATAAACAAATTGTTGTCCAAAACGCAAGGCAAACGTTAACCAATAACAAGACAAGTTAACCATGGTTAAAGGGTGCCTTCGGAGTTTCAGTCAACTAGAGTTTCAGTGTACCTTAGTTTTGTTAATCTCGATTTGTTCTGTGCTTTTTCACTCTCTCTTTTCACGAGTGATTTCACGCTCCATTTTTTTTTCTTCCGATTCTCTAAGGCTTTGCCTTTACTAATTCGGACAGATCATCGTGCACAGCTAGCTGTGTTGGGTGCTATTCCAACAAAGATTTTCTACATACACAAAACTTTGAATTTGTAACCCCTCGACCCAGCCTAACCGCCAGACCGCATCGAACGGGTTACACGAGGAAAATCGAAGCGAAACCTGTTAAGGCTCTACTCCGATTAGCAACCCTAGAAATATTCTTTTAAAGTTATCTTGTCTAGATGCTTCAATTATATACTATGTGAGAGAACACATAGCGGAAACACACATGGATACAAAACACACAAGACAAACAATTAACAAACCCTTTTTAAAATTTACAACAGGCCCTATCGGTACGCTAGAGGACCGTATCGATACGCCTGGACTTGGTCAACACCCCAAAGTCAACCCAAGGAGACCGTATCGATACGCTCTCAACGGTCAACTTTCCCATGGTCAAACTACGAAGACCGTACCGATACCCCAAGGACCCGTACCGATACACCAAAATCTCATCAATTACTCAGATTTCCAGAGAGTATTTGTGTATCGATACACCCTCGCGTACCAGTATGCCTTGCCTAAAACAAGGTCCAAAGCAAAGGACCGTATCGATACAGCCCTTGAGCGTATCGATACGCCCTGCACTGCAAAACTTGTTTTGGCTACTAAAACACAAGGACTCCACACTATAGGCATATAACGACCATTCAAGCAACATACAAGCACTCATATATAACAAAGCTTCCATGGATAAACATACGAAGCAATTTAAACACTTAATGAGGCAACATTCAACATGGTAAGAGTTTAAAGGAAGACATGCATACAAAGCATTTACCAACAAGGCCAAAAGCCAAACAAAAACATACTTCAACATGGTAAAAGGCATTACAAGCCCAAAACAACTAAACAAACTTGTCTAAGCAATAAGGACATGCCAACAACACATCAAACACAAAGGTCCTATCCCATTGCTCTATACTAGTTATTGAAGTCTAAACCATACTTGAGCAAACCAAACTCCCTTGGAGTCTCCCTTGTTCCCCGAGCTGCTCCGAAGGTCTAAGGGCCTGCATTGTTGGAAAAGAGAGCGTAAGCGTTTAAGCTTAGTGTGCGGTGCTTAAAACGGTAGCTACAACAATGCAATTTTAAAACATAGTTTGTTTGAAAACCAAAACCATTTCCACATGCTTGAACACACAATGTCATGCCTTTACCTTCACGTGCATTTACCGAATGCAACCACAAGCCATAGACTTACCACATGCTCATTCTCATAACGCAAGCAAGGTAATCAACAATACATAAGCATACATATAAGGAATCAACAACATGCTTAACATGAGAATTAGAGCAATCATGGGTATATTGACATTCAACGTTTTTACTCGAATATGCGGATAGTTTCTCAAACCCACTAGACACTACCGGTGGAATCTCACATCACCGTACTCACCCGTCTAGTAAAAACATAACTTTCGGTGGAATCTCACATCACCCTACTCCTCCTTAGTGGAATCTAACATCACTAAGGCCACACACGAAATTTACCTCGAGTGCACTCTAATCCTATCGATCGATCAATTATATCTGGTAACAACCCAACACATGTCAATATACTCAATTACAACCACAAGCATTACCGATGCTTGAACCACTTACCAAGTCCAAACTTCCATGCAAGGCATGTACTCACAATGCAAGTATAAACACAATACATAAGCCTCAACATGCATAACAATGCAATTACACATAACAACATAACATGTTCAACTTGCATTCAAGAATCGTAAAACACAATTTAATTGCATAAAACCTATAAAACTTACTCTTGAGCTTGGATTGGCCTTTCAAGCTCAATCCAAACTCTCAAAACATTCCCTTAACCACGTTAAGGCTTTTAAAATCGATCCACTCACCAGCCAACACACAACTGATGCCAAAGATGTCGAATCAAGCCTCCAAACTACCCGAATTTATGTCCACAAAGCCCGAATCCAAATCCTCTGTTTTGAGCAACCCAAAATCGAACATTAGAACACTAATACACTCACAAACACAACAAGAACCCGGGACTCAACAACCTTGCATCAATACACATCAATTCAAGCTCAAACTACACCCGGAACATAGCCAATTCAAACCCAAACTACTAGAAGCCACACCAACGAGTTTACCATAAAAATCTACCTTTTTACATCCCTAAACATCAATCCAATACTACCAAACCTCCAGCTGCCATTTAGACTCAAAACCCAACAAAAAACTCAAGATTTCCAACTCTTAAAATCACCCATAATACCCATTTCGGGTTTCCATTAAAAACTCATCCTTTTCATGTTATTTTAGTGTTAAAACAAAGTTAAAAACACTCTCAACTCAGCCCTAATCAACCCAAACGAAAACTCAAAGATTTTCCTTTCATTTCAAACCAAACTTTAGAAATGAAAACAAGATAAATCCACGAGTTTTACAAAAATATCGACATATAAGACTCAAGGAAGATGAGACTAAGTTGAGGAACCATTTACCTTGAAGAAATCACTTGGTTTGGAAGCTTGAAATCAATGGAATAGTGAATAGGGTTTGGGGAGGGTTTTAGAACGTGAAATGGGATTTGAAAAGATGACGACTTTTGTTAAAAATCCCCTTTTTATTTCTTTTTATGAAAAATTCCTATTTTTGCCCTTTAGTCTTTTAAAACCCTTTTTGGTGTATTAAAAATAGTTTTTCCCCAATTTAATTTTAATCTGACTTGGTTGACTAATCCGATATCTCTCGTCCCTAAACTCGGGGCGTTACAACTCTCTCCCACTTAAGGAATTTTGTCCTCGAAATTACCTTGCGGAAAGAGATGCGGAAATGATTTCGCATGTCATCCTTCCTCTCTCAAGTGGCTTCTTCCACCCCTCGGTGTCGCCACTTGACCTTAACCAACTCAATGGTCCTCCCTCGCAACACTTTTCTTTCCGAAGCCAAAATCTCAACTGGTTCTTCATCGTAGGTCAAATCCGGATTAAATTCTATCTCCTCAACTGGCATAACATATGACGGATCTGATCTATACCTCTGAAGCATCGAAACATGAAACACATCGTGAATCTTCTCTAGTTCGGCCGACAGTCTCAATCTATAGGCAACGAGACCCACTCTCTCAACTATCTTATACGGATCAATGAATCTCGGGCTCAACTTACCTTTCATACCGAACCTCATCACCTTCTTCCAAGGTGAGACTTTTAAGAACACTTTGTCGCCCACGACATACTCTATTTCTCTTCTTTTCAAATCTGCATAGGATTTCTGTCTATCCGAAGCTGCCTTCAAACGGTCACAAATCAGCTGTACTTTCTCGGTAGTACCCTTAAGCATATTAGGCAAATGTATCAATTTATGTCCCGCTTCGGCCCAACAAACATGTGTTCTACATTTTCTACCATACAGAGCTTCGTAAGGTGCCATCTGAATGCTCGCTTGATAACTGTTATTATACGCAAACTCTACTAACAGTAGATGCTTCTTCTACGAACCCTAAAATTCTATAATGCAATATCTCAACATATCTTCCAACACTTGTATGACTCTTTCTGAATGACCATCGGTCTGAGGATGATATGAAGTGCTGAAATTTAGTCGGGTACCTAAACCACTATGCAAACTCTCTCAAAATCTAGCTGTGAACCTCGGATCTCTATTTGACACTATTGATTTTGGTACACCATGCAATCTCACTATCTCACTGATATACAAATCAACCAACTTATCTAGAGTATAAGTGGTGTGAACGGCTAAAAAGTGTGCACACTTCGTAAAACGATCAACAATTACCCAAACCGAATTCTTCTTAAAAGGTGTCAACTGCAAACCCGATACGAAATCCATGGAGATTCTCTCCCACTTCCACTCGGGAATTCTCAACGGTTGTAACAAACCTGAAGGAAACTGGTGCTCAGCTTTAACTCGCTGACAAACCATGCACTTACTCACAAACTCGGCAACATATTTCTTCAAACCAACCCAGAAATACTCATTTTTCAAATCACGATACATTTTCGTGCTTCCCGGATGCATAGCAAATGAACTACTGTGAGCTTCAGTTAGGATGGTGCGTCTCAAGTCTACATCTTCCGAAACAACTACTCTACTCTTGAAACACAAGACTCCATCACTACTAAAACTAAAATCTGTCGGTTTACCCTCCGCTATGTCTTGTACATGAGATGCTAAAGATCTATCTTGCAACTATTTCTCTCTGATCAACTGAAGAAACGAAGGTCTAACTTGCAACTCAGCCACTAAACCACCATCTTTGGTCAAACTCAATCTATCAAACATAGCTCGTAGCTCCACTACTACCTTTCTACTCAAACCATCGACCACTACATTGGCTTTACCCGGATGGTACTCAATCGTGAGGTCGTAGTCCTTAAGCAACTCTAGCCACCTACGTTGACTAAGATTCAACTCTCTTTGTGTCATTATATACTTCAGACTCTTGTGATCCATATACATTGTCCATTTCTCGCCATACAAGTAATGTCTCCAAACCTTCATGGCGAAAACCACTGCATCCAATTCTATGTCATGCGTAGGGTAATTACGCTCATGAGTCTTCAACTGTCTAGACGCATAGGCCACTACTCTTCCCTCTTGCATAAGCACACAACCTAAGCCAACATACGTCGCATCACTGATGACTACAAACCTTTTCCCTGACACGGGCTGAACTAAAATAGGAGCTTCGGTTAAGGCCTATTTCAATTTCTCAAATGCTTGTTGTCTTGCATTAGTCAACTCAAACCGAACATCCTTATGTAGCAATTTAGTCAAAGGAGCTGCAACCTTTGAGAAACCCTTAACAAAACGTCTATAGTAACCGGCCAAACCTAAGAAACTACGAACTTCAGTCACTGTCTTTGGTGGTTTCCAATTCACAACTGCCTCAACCTTCTTGGGATCCACTCGGATTCCTTCGGCTGATACAATATGACCTAAGAAGACTACTTCCCTAATCCATAATTCACATTTGCTCAACTTGGCATACAACTGATTGTCTAACAATTTCTGCAACACCAAACGCAAATGCCGATCATGATCTTCCTCGGTGCGAGAGTACACTAAAATATCATCAATGAACACTACCACAAACTGATCTAAGTACTCATGAAACACTCTATTCATCATGTTCATAAAAGATGCCGGTGCATTAGTCAAACCAAAGGGCATCACTAAGAAATCATAGTGCCCATAACGAGTGCGGAAAGCTGTCTTTGGTACATCTTGATCTCTTACTTTCAACTAATAATAACCGGATCTCAAATCTATCTTTGAGAACACTGAAGCACCTCCCAACTGATCAAACAAGTCATCAATTCTCGGCAACATATACTTGTTCTTCACTCTCAACTTATTCAACTGTCGGTAATTGATACATATTCTCAAACTGCCATTTTTTTCACAAACAACACCGGTGCACCCCAAGGTGAAGTACTCGGACGAATGAACCCTCGGTCTATCAATTCCTGAAGTTGTGTCTTCAACTCTTTCATTTATTTAGGAGCCATTCGGTACGGTGCAATCGATACTAGAACTGATTTTGAATATGTCTCAATAACAAACTCTACATCTCTGTCTGGAGGCAAACCAAGCAATTCTTCTGGGAACACACTAGGAAAATCACAAACTGTTCTAATGTCTTACGACCGTGCCTCATCCATATTTGGATTCATAACATAGGCTAGGTACGCCTGACAACCCACATCCAATAACTTCTGAGCCTCTAAGGCCGAAACTACATTGGACAAGAACTTAACGTTCTCGCCCACTATTACTACCTCGTGATCCTTTGAAAGTCTCAAGGATACCCACTTCGTCTCTAAATCTACCCTAGCCCTATGCTCTACAAGCCAGTCCATGCCTAATATTACATCAAAACCATAAAACGGCAATTTCATCATATCCACGGGAAAAACATAACCCTGAACCATCAAAAGACATCTTCTATACATCTTTCTGACCACGACTGTCTCACCAAAGGAACTAGTGACATTCATACCCACATCTAATATCTCAACCAGAATATCTAACAATCTTGTATGCTCACTCAATATGTACGAATGTGTAGAATCTGAATCAATCAAGGAAAGCAAAGTCAAAGACTGTAACGAGAAATTACCTGCAATCACATATGTGTCATTCCTGTCCTCACGGTGTACACACACCCTAGCTGGCCCACCTCCCTCAGGCTGAACTGCTACAACATGAGCTACATTCCTCTAACCGTCATTCCTAGGATGAAAGTTACCTCGACCGCGCCCACGGCCTCTCTGATGGTCGATAGCTCGTGCAGGAGCTTATCAATCCTTAGACGGATGTGGACAATTGCGCTTCAAATATGCCCTACACCCGTAGTTCCAACAAGAGCCATAAGTGCCTCAACACTCACCGAAATGACATCTACCACACTTGTTGCACTTGGGAGTACTATTCTCAGTCCCTTGGTTGTGATGGCCTCACCCCAGATTACCACCTCCGCGTCTATGATCATGATGAGGTTTCCTATCCTTGTGCCTCTTGGCACGATCTCTGTCCCAATCAACATTCCTCTTTCCGGAACTAGATCCACCCTTGCGACCTGCAAGTCCCAAAGACTGTTCGATGTCCTTGGCCCTAGCGACCAACACATCAAAATCTGTATAGTCGGAAGCCAACATGTAGGTATTCACATCCTGAACCAACCCATAACGAAAACGCTCACATCGTTCCGCCTCAGTGGGAACTAACTCAGAAGCATACCGACTTAAACGTACAAACTGCACCTCATAGTTGGACACGGTCATGCTACCCTAAACTAGAGCCATGAACTCTCTCTTCTTCTCATCTAGGTATCGTGGACCTAAGTACTTCTTACGGAAAGCATTCTAGAAGAACTCCCAAGTAACCTCGGCCTCTGGCATACCCGTAGTGATAGTAGTCCACCAAGTGTAGGCATCTCCCTAAAGCAAAGAGACAATGCAACCCAACTTATGTGCTTTAGAGCACTCAATCTGACTCAAGATATGAACTGTGCTCTAAAACCATGCCTCTAAACCCTCGGGTGACAACCCACGGAACTCAACCCCGCCCAAGCTACGAAGTCGCTCTAACGGTAAACTAGAACCTGCACCCTGAGGCGGTGCTGCAACCCGAACACCCGCTAATGCTGTCTAAATAGCCCCAACTATAACCTGAATCAATGAGTTCACATCAATACATGTATGTCCCTGACCAGCCTGGGGTCCAAAACCTTCCGCATTCACTCCACCACCCGGAAGATGAGGAGGAAGCAAGTTCTCTCCTCCCACATCCTCAACATTCTCAATCCGTTCAACCCTCGGATTATCCATTCTCGGCCTTCCCTTCGGTCTCAACATGCTAACAAATGCAAAGCTAAACAACAAACACAACAAGTAAAATGATTTGGGGTCAACAAGGAACAAGGTCCAAGGTGCTCAAGTCCTTAAACTTAAAATCACTTACAATAATAGTATACTAGCAATGGGTGCCTTTAACTACTTCTCAACCAACACAAAGATAGCCACAAGCATGCTTACAATCACCATGCAATCACAATAAACAAGCTTACGCCATAAAACTTACCTCACTTACCTTTTGGCTTGCGGAAACTCAACGAACCTAGGTGAAACCTAGGATCTGATACCAAAAAATGTAACCCTCTCGACCCGGCCTAGCTGCCATACCGCATTGGACGGGTTACACGATGAAAACCGAAGCAATCCCCATTAAGGCTCCACTCTGATTAGCAACCCTAGAAAATTTCTTTTAAAGTTATCTTGTCTAGATGCTTCAATTATATACTATGTGAGAGGACACGCAGCGAAAACACACATGGATACAAAACACACAAGACATGCAATTAACAAACCCTTTTTAAAATTTACAACAGGCCGTATCAGTACGCTAGAGGACCGTATAAATACGCCTGGATTTGGTAAGCACCCCAAAGTCAACCCAGGGAGACCGTATCGATACACTAGAAGACCGTATCGATATGCTCTCAACGGTCAACTTTCCCATGGTCAAACTACGAAGACCGTACCGATATCCCCAGGACCCGTACCGATACGCCAAAATCTGGGAAATTTCTCAGATTTCCAGAGAGTATTTGCGTATCGATACACCCTCGCGTACCAGTATGCCTTGCCTAAAACAAGGTCCAAAGCAAAGGACCATATCGATACAGTCCTTGAGCGTATCAATACGCCCTACACTATAAAACTTGTTTTGGCTGCTAAAACACAAGGACTCGACACTATAGGCATGTAACGGCCATTCAAGCAACATACAGTCACTCATATATCACAAAGCTTCCATGGATAAACATAAGAAGCAATTTAAACACTTAATAAGGCAACATTCAACATGGTAGGAGTTTAAAGGGAGACATGCATACAAAACATTCACCAACAAGGCCAAAAGCCAAACAAAAGCATACTTCAACATGGTAAAAGGCATTACAAGCCCAAAACAACTAAAAAAACTTGTCTAAGCAATAAAGACATGCCAACAACACATCAAACACAAAGGTCATATCCCATTGCTTTATACTAGTTATTAAAGTCTAAACCATACTTGAGCAAACTAAACTTCCTTAGAGTCTCCCTTGTTCCCCGAGCTGCTCCGAAGGTCTAAGAGCCAGCATTGTTGGAAAAGAGAGCGTAAGCATTTAAGCTTAGTATGTAGTGCTCAAAACGGTAGCTACAACAATGCAATTTTAAAACATAGTTTGCTTTAAAACCAAAACCATTTCCAAATCATTTCCACATGCTTGAACACACAATGTCATGCATTTACCTTCACGTGCATTTACCAAATGCAACCACAAGCCATAGGCTTACCACATGCTCATTCTCATAACGCAAGTAAGGTAATCAACAATGCATAAGCATACATATAAGGAATCAACAACATGCTTAACATGAGAATTAGAGCAATCATGGGTATATTGACATTCAACGTTTTTACTCGGATATACAGATAGTTTCTCAAACCCACTAGACACTGCCGGTGGAATCTCACATCACCGTACTTACCCGTCTAGTAAAAACATAACTTTCGGTGGAATCTCACATCACCCTACTCCTCCTTAGTGGAATCTAACATCACTAAGGCCACTCGCGAAATTTACCTCGAGTGCACTCAAATCCTATTGATCGATCAATTATATCCGGTAACAACCCAACACATGTCAATATACTCAATTACAACCACAAGCATTACCGATGCTTGAACCACTTACCAAGTCCAAACTTCCATGCAAGGCATGTACTCACAATGCAAGTATAAACACAAGACATAAGTCTCAACATGCATAACAATGCAATTACACATAACAACATAACATGTTCAACTTGCATTCAAGAATCGTAAAACACAATTTAATTGCATAAAACCTTTAAAACTTACTCTTGAGCTTGGATTGGCCTTTTAAGCTCAATCCAAACTCCCAAAACATTCCCTTAACCACATTAAGGCTTTTAAAACCGATCCACTCACCAGCCAACAAACAATCGTTGCCAAAGATGCCGAATCAAGCCTTTGAACTATCCGGATTTCCATCCACAAAGCCGGAATCCAAATCCTCTATTTTGAGTAACCTAAAATGAACATTAGAACAATAATACACTCACAAACACATCAAGGACCCAGAACTCAACAACCTTGCATCAATACACATCAATTCAAGTTCAAACTACACCCGAAACATAGCCAAATCAAACCAAACTACTAGTAGCCACAACCAACAAATTTTCCATAAAAAATCTACCTTTTTACATCTCTAAACATCAATCCAATGCTACCAAACCTCCAGTTGCCTTTTAGACTCAAAATCCAACCAAAAACTCTAGATTTCCAACTCTTAAAATCACCCATAATACCCATTTCGGGTTTCCATTAAAAACCCTTCCTTTTCATGTTATTTTAGTGTTAAAACAAAGTTAATAACTCTCTCAACTCAGACCTAATTAACCCAAACGAAAACCCAAAGATTTTCCTTTCATTTTAAACAAAACTTTAGAAATCAAAACAAGATAAATCTATGAGTTTTACAAAAATATCGACATATAAGACTCAAGGAAGATGAGACTAAGTTGAGGAACCATTTACCTGGAAGAAATCACTTGGTTTGGAAGCTTGAAATTAATGGAATAGTGAATAGGGTTTGGGGAGTGTTTTAGAACGTGTAATGGGATTTGAAAAGATGATGACTTTTGTTAAAAATCCCTTTTTTTATTTCTTTTTATGAAAAATCTCCTTTTTGCCCTTTAGTCTTTTAAAATCATTTTTGGTGTATTAAAAATAGTTTTCCCCAATTTAATTTTAATCAGACTCGGTTGACTAATCCGATATCTCCCGGCCCTAAACTCGGGGCATTACAAAATTCGAGTCAGCTTAAACGATACAAAGCTACTTACCACTTAAATCAACACCGTTAATCATGCTACAATTTTTTAATAACCATTAATCATTCATGGACAATACATATCAAACGACCCACAACTTCCACAATAAGAACTCTAGATTAAGGATAAAATAAGGTTGTGACATGTTTTGCAGGTAGCATGTCCTCTACTACAATATATTATAGAATAAACGACCTTTATAGTCAATAAACAATAGGTTATCTTTCAAAAATCGATCCTAGTAAAAAAGTTAGGAAATTAAAATTTTCTCTCTCGTTTTGCAATACTGAGGCTCTTCTTCTCCAATGGCTTCAGCATCACCGAAAGCCGTCCAACCTCCTATAATCGTCTTCTCCTCCCTTTCTTATTGCTATCATGTGATTTTTTCTTTCCCTCTACGAATTTGGTTATCTCGTGAGGTTCCCTTAGGTAGCTCGTTAGAGATCTTCTCTCCCGGTGCCTCTTGGCCTTACCTCTAGTGTCATGGTGGTGTGGGGGACGAGATCTTCAACTCGACGATGGTTTTTTTAGGGTCTGACGGAAGCTTCGTTTGAAAGAGGCAGATGTAGCTCTTGTTTGACTCTCCCTCTACGACTACAACCGAGACGCCCTCCTCTGAAGGCCCTGTTCTATATGGGTTTTCTTTCCACCGGAGATCGTTCCATGGTCGGGGGAAGAAGCTTTTACGACTTTGTACTTGGTTGTTGCTTCTTCTTATCTACATGCGTTAGTGTGTGACTCTTGGATGCCTCTCATAGTCCGTTTGAGCCTACGAAAAAGCTCTCTATTTTACAAAGATTAATTTTCAACTTTAAGTCGTTGATGATCAAATCCTCTTTGGCCCAAAGAATGAAGTCTATCTCCGGTGATGGAGCTCTCGCAGATGTCTTAAGTTGGTCACAAAGATTATCTTATGTTCGATGGAATGGTTTTTTCCTTTTTGGTTTGGGATCGTCTTTGGTTTCGATGTTGTTGGCAAGTTTCTTTTGTTTCTCCGTGTTTTGTGGCCTTGCATGTCTTTTTGTAAAACGAATATTTGATTTTGATATAACAAATAATTTAATGACTAAATTGCAAAGTAAATAAATTTTTAAGTAATCAAAATACTTGATTTTGACAAGTAAAATTTATACTTAAAACATTTTGAAGTCAAAACTTAAACCCCATAAAATTTTCTAAGTGTTTCAAAGCCAAAATATACGAAATTGCCCAAGCATTTCGAAACACCCCCAAAGTGTTTCGATACATTTTGCCACTGGAAGGAAGCGTTTCGATACAGACTATTCCCGTTTTGATACAACCTTCATTTGGGCCTTTGATTTTTAAGAATCGTTTCGAAACGACTCATACCCGTTTCGATACTGGGGTTAAGTAATTTTAAAATTGGGCATTAAATGAACTAGCTGTTACTTGTCAGAAACTGATTTTTGAAGATTTGGTTAAGTGTTTCGATACACCCCCATGCTGTTTTGAAACAGAAGTTTACAGTTTCAAAATGTTTCGATACAATCTGTCTCCGTTTCGATACGACCCTATTTTTACATGTTACTGTTTTGATACAGCCTATAACTGTTTCGATACGAGCCCTTTTTACACACAATAGCTCTTTCTTTTTTTAGTGTCCATTTCGATATAAGGGCCCCTTGTTCTGATACATGTAGTTGCAGAACAACATTTATGGAGGGAAGAGAGAGCCCCAATGGATCTATTGATGAGGGCCCCTTGTTCTGATAAAGGCCCCTTGTTCTCAATGTGAAGGTATAAAAACAAGTCTCCAAAGCTACAACAACAACTATTGAACCTTTAAGCAACACCAAAGCATTCAATCCAAACACTTGTGCTTTTAGTGTCAAATTCTTGTACCCAACTCATTTGAAAATTTTCACTGTAAATTTTTTTAGAGTTTGAGGCCTATCTTTCTTTGTATAAGAGTGATATTGGGTCAATCTTTGGGTAGAGAAATTGATCGATTTTTAAGGTTTCCTCCTAAGTCGAGAAAAGGGGATGAATTCAAGTTAGTGAATTGTTGAAATCCTCAGTAGGGTGCTGAGGTAGTGGATGTAGAGCTTGTTCGGATCTTGAACCACTCTAAAATTGCCTTGTCTACATTTTTAAATTATCCACTTGCACCCTTCAATTTTTATTCCACCAATTCACCCCCTCTTGGTGATTAGCCATCATTTGATCAACTCAACAATTGGTATCAGAGCTACACTCATTGAAGGATTAACACCCTCTTGAGTAGATCTTGGAAGAGTTTGATCAAGTGCACTTCAATCGACATCTTGCTATGGCATCCACCTCTGACCAAAACCTCTACGAGTCTCCATGCATCGCCAAACCACCATTCTTCAATGGGAATAACTATCCTTTTTGGAAGAATTGGATACGGCTCTTCATCAAATCAAACGACTATATGGTGTGGGACGTGGTAGAAGACGGTCCTACAATCCCAATGAAGAGAGATGGTGAAGGGAGGCTTGTTTTGAAGACCAAAGTCGAAATGACCGATGAAGATAGAAGACATTTGCAAGCCAACGACAAAGCCTTGCACATAATCTTTTATGCTCTCGGTCCCGACATATACTCAAATGTGTCTTCAATCGAAAGTGCTAAAGAAGTGTGAGACACCCTATAGATTACATATGAAGGAACAAATGGTGTCAAGAAGACGAAGATCGGGTTGCTCAATCCGAGTTATGAAAACTTCAAAATGGAAATCGATGAAAATGTCTCCAAGATGTTTGATCGGTTCTCGGTTATTGTCAATGGACTAAAGGGCTTCAGTGAAGTTATTCCCGAAGATAAGCTAGATCGGAAGCTACTCTACTCTCTTCAAGAGTCTTGGGATGGTGTTGAGTGTGTAAAAGTTCTATTATTTACACCCTTTTTAACCCATATGTCTGCTGCATTTAAGCATCATTTCATTGCATTTAGGTTAGTTTTTAGTAAAACATCACAAAAGGATTAAAAGCACGGATTCTACTGAAAGATGGCTATTTTTGCAGGTATCTGCCATAGTAGACGTTGAAGGTAGGCACAGGGCAGATAAGCAGGAAAGCTGAACTGGACAAGCAGCCGAAGAAGACGAACCTGTCATGGACCTGTCGCGACAGCAAGGTGACAGCAGACTTATGAAGAGGAAAAGTCAAGTGGACCTCGATAGATAGAGAAAAATCTGCTCGTCTGTCGTGTGGAAGCCAAATAATTTTCCAAGCCCCGGATCAAAAGATATGTCAAGCCAAAGCTCAAGGAAAGGAATTCCCACAAAATAGGGATGCGGCTGGAAAGTAGGAGACTTTAGAGATTTAGTCTTTATTAGAATCTTACTTTTAATTAAAGTTGTAATCCTTGTTACCTTAGATAACTTGAGCCCAAAGCTTATATAAGGGCATAGATTTAACCTAGGAGCATGACCGATTACCCCATAACCAAAACCAAGCCCCTGCCGTCCACCCGTCACCGACATGTTCTAAATTCCCCCTAGGGCTACGGGTTGTTTTGTAAAGTAGTTGCAAGGGTTGCTTTGTTTTAGGATTTTTCAGTTCAATAAAATAAACTTCAAGTTCTTTTATCTTGGTTTTAATATCTTGCAAGAGCATCGGGAGAGCATTGTGAGGTTATCTATTTACTTAGCATCGGGAGAGTTAAGTATACGAAAGAGATAAGAGCGCGTTCTCTAGTTTATAGTTGAACCATCTCGTGCCTAGGGATAGGGCGAGGTTAAGTGGCTAAGGAAGAATTCATACACATCGGTGTTCATCCTTCGATTCACGCCGGGAGGTATCATCAAAGACGTGTTCATCGACAGACTTGTGCCTAGGGATAGGGAAAGGCAGATCTGGGATTCTTTCCAAACTTGAAGTACGGAGTTGGTGTGTCTGCTGCCGCGACAGCCAACGGACAGACGCCGCGACAGGTGCTGTCGGCGACGGGTGCTACGACAGAACTGGAAGTCCTAAGCAATTCAATACCTGCACTACCGAGCAACTCAATACCAGCCCATTCTCTCTATCTTGATAACTCAATCCTTTTATTTACGTCTTTACTTTATTATTTTCGTGACAACTCTCAAATATTTCTTTTACTTTCGTGCAGTAATTCAAGGTGAAGTCATTAGCCCAATCCCTGTGGAGACGATATCCGATACTTAGTATCACTTTACTACTTGCGTCGTGTACACTTGCACTACAATTGCGATAGACTCTTTTACACGCAACAAGTTTTTTGGCGCCGTTGCCGGGGATTGGCAACATAACTACATCTTTCTTTTTTTGCACTTTTTGCTTTTATTTTTATTTTCGTTTTTAGTTTTAGTTTTTTTTAATTTTTCTTTTGTGTTTTCAACTCTTTCTTTTCACGAGGTTTTCTTGTTTATGCGCAGATCCAAAAGAGGTGAAGATCCTGAGTATAAATTAGATCCGGAGATCGAACGTTCCTTCAATCTCAAGAAACAACTTCGCCGACTTTTAGACAGAAACGAATATCTCGAAGAACAACTAGAGAATATGGGCCATAACCAACCTGCTGGTGGTTTCATACCACCCCTTGGCGATAATAACCCACCTGTCGTCGACCCGCCTGGGGCAGATATACGACGGTCGTGTCGTGACTACATGCTGAACGATCATGTAGAGCTGGAGACCACACTGCCGGATATTGATGTTGACAACTTTGAGCTTAAACCTGTCATGTTTAGTATGATCAACAATGCCGGACAGTTCGGTGGTTCTGCGACAGAAGATGCTAGGGAGCATCTCAAAACGTTCCAGGAGATCTGTGGTTCGTTTAGACTGCCAGGAGTTAGTTCGGAGATACTGAGGCTTCGGTTATTCCCCCATTCATTGAGGGACAGAGCTAAAACTTGGTGGAATAAACTTACTCCGGGTTCTATTATGACTTGGGCAGATCTAACTCGTGAATTTTTATCTCATTTTAATCCTTCACATTTATCTGAGCGATTACCTAACGAAATTGCTACTTTTCAACAGGAAGATGACAAGCCGATGCACGAGGCCTGGGACAGATTTACTACTCTTCTACGGAACTGCCCAATGCATGGATTCCCCGTCTGGAATCAGGTAACTAAGTTTTATAATGCTGCTAACTTACAAACTCGCATTCGCATTGATTCTGCAGCAAATGGACTATTATTGGATAAAGATCCGGACGAAGCATTGCAAGTTCTAAAAAATCTAGCCAAGAATGAGGAGCAGTTTCCGACAGCTAGAAGAGGGGGTAAACGGGTACTTGCTGTCAAGGATTATGAGGCCGACAGCACTATGAAATCACAGGTAGCATTCCTCACTAAAGCCATGAAACACTTATTGAATGAAGAGGACTTACGAGGGTTTGCTGTCGAGGAAGTTTGTGCTACTTGTGAGGGAAATCATAGTAGGGATGAGTGCCCAATAAATATAGAAGAGGGAAAATATGTTGGAAATTACAAGCCAAACTACAATTCCAACAACTACAACCCTAATTGGAGGAAAGATCCCAAATTTTCCTGGAGTAACCCTAACAATACCCTGAATCCGCAAGCATATAATCAGAATCAAGGGGGTCCTAGATTGTTGACACGACAGCAACTGCCGCCGCAGAACCTGCCGCAGCACCTGCCGCCGCAGCAGCAACAGCAGCCACCACCTGCCACGAGTAGTGTATTGGAACAGACTCTGGCCACCTTTATGTCTCAGACTGGTACGTACATGGAGAATATTAATCAGTTTGTCAAGAAGACGGAAACCTTTATGGATGAAACCAAGATGAGAATGACAAATCATGAGGCTACCCTGAAATCTCTAGAGACACAAATGGGTCAGGTGTCGCAGCATATTAAGCCAAGGCAGAATGAAGGTTTCCCTAGCAATACTGAAAATGCTAGACCGCCCCCACATGAGCAATGTAAGGCGATTACTACTAGGAGTGGGAAAAAGCTATCAGGGCCGGAAAAAGAAGCTGAAACAGAAAAGGACCCTGCCTTGGATAAACCTGCCGAGGAAGCTGCCCCGACAGGTGACAAACAGACTGCTGCCGATGAGCCTGTCACGACAGCAGAAGCGATAGAGGAGAAAAAGGATGATTATCGTCCTTAGATTCGCATGCAGTGGGAAGGACGCATTGCTGATTATCGTCCCCCACCACCCTTCCCTCAACGGATACAGCAAGCTAAGCATGAATCTCAACTTAAAAAGATTTATGATATTTTTAAACAGGTTCATATTAATATTCCGTTGTTAGATGCTGTTAGGGAGATGCCCGGTTATGCTAAATTTCTCAAGGATGTTATGTCGAAAAAATCTAAACTTGGGGAATTTGAAACGGTAAGGATGCAAGAAGGTTGCATGAGTATTCTTCATCGACAGCCACCCCATAGAAAGAAGGATCCGGGGAGCTTCCTCATACCTTGTGTAATCGGCGACAAATTCGTGGGTAAGGCACTTTGTGATCTTGGAGCTAGTGTTAATCTAATGCCCAAATCTGTTTTTCAGAAATTAGGTATTGGCAAGGCGCGACCCACGACAGTTACCCTACAGCTAGCCGACCGCTCTTACGTTCACCCCGAGGGAAAAATTGAAGATATTTTGGTAAGAGTGGATAAGCTTATTTTTCCTGCTGACTTTCTTATTTTAGATTGTGAAGCAGATGAGAACGCACCAGTCATCCTCGGGCGACCCTTCTTAGCCACGGGAAGATCATTGATTGATGTGGAGAAAGGAGAACTCACCATGCGCGTGAACGATCAAGAAATTAAGTTGAATGTTCTCCAAGCAATGAAACATGCCGATGTGGACGAGGAATGCAAGGCCATCATTGAGGTGACCTTTGATCAACCTTGCATCAGGTCGAGCTGCCGAGATATAAAATTTGGTCACTGCTGCGATAGCCACCTACAAGCCTGTCACGACAGTGACGACGACAGCGATGACGACAGCATCGACGACAGCAACTTCTCTGGATCCGATACATCTGATACTGAAGGTCATGAGGAGGTAAACTGGTTAGACCATCGTCCAGGTAAGTTATTCGAACCCTTGAATTACACTTCGGATAACCATTTAATCCAAAATCCCTCTACTGTTGAACCACCTGTCTTAGAACTTAAGCCCCTGCCAGGGCAGCTTAAATATGCTTATCTTGGTTGTGATGACACACTACCCGTAATCATCTCTGCTAAGCTGCCGCAGGAACAGGAACGACAGCTGATCGACATGTTGAGGCAGCATAAAAGGGCGATAGGATGGACGATAGCAGACATTCAGGGCATCAGTCCGGCAATATGCATGCATAAAATCCTCCTAGAGGAAGATCATAAGCCGACTATTGATGCCCAAAGGCCGGTAAACCTTGCGATGAAGGAGGTAGTGCGTAAAGAAATAATTAAATGGTTGGATGCTGGTATTATTTACGCCATCTCCGACAGCAAATGGGTAAGCCCGGTGCAATGTGTTCCCAAGAAAGGAGGCATGACCGTGATAACCAACGAAAACAACGAGTTAATCCCAACCAGGACTGTGACCGGTTGGAGGGTCTGTATGGACTATCGGAAGCTTAACAAAGCCACCCGAAAAGACCACTTTCCTTTACCCTTTATTGATCAAATGCTTGATAGATTAGCGAGTAAGCCTTACTATTGTTTTCTTGATGGTTATTCAGGGTATAATCAAATTGCTATTGCACCGGAGGACCAAGAGAAAACGACTTTCACATGCCCCTACGGAACATACGCATTTAGGAGGATGCCGTTCGGCCTCTGTAACGCACCTGCCACCTTCCAAAGATGCATGATGGCTATATTCTCCGACATGGTAGAGGACTTCCTTGAGATCTTCATGGATGATTTTTCCGTCTTTGGAGACGATTTTGAGAGCTGCCTCGGCAACCTTCAAAAGGTACTTGAAAGATGTGAAAAAGCTAATCTTGTTCTTAATTGGGAAAAATGCCATTTTATGGTCGATGAAGGGATAGTTCTAGGCCACAAGATTAGCTGCCATGGGATAGAAGTCGACAGGGCAAAAATAGAAGTCATAGAGAAGCTGCCACCACCAACCACAGTCAAGGGCATTAGGAGTTTTTTAGGGCATGCTGGTTTTTATAGGAGATTCATTGCAAATTTCTCAAAAATCACCAAGCTGCTATGCCATCTCTTAGAGCAGAACCGACCCTTTGACTTTAATGAGGAATGTACTGAAGCATTCAAGGTTCTGAAGGAAAAGTTAGTGACAGCCCCCATAGTACAGCCACCAGACTGGACACAGCCATTTGAGATTATGTGTGATGCTAGTGACTATGCTGTCGGGGCAGCACTTGGGCAGCGCAGAGACAGGCTGTTTCACGTCATATACTATGCCAGCAAAACATTGAATGACGCCCAAGTGAACTACACCACCACAGAAAAGGAGCTGTTAGCTGTGGTATTCTCCATCGACAAGTTTCGTTCTTACATACTTGGAACGAAGGTAATAATTCACACCGACCATTCTGCCCTCAAGTATTTGTTTGCAAAAAAGGATGCAAAGCCTAGGTTGATACGATGGATCTTGCTATTACAAGAGTTCGACCTTGAGATCAAAGACAAAAAGGGGACAAAAAATCAGGTGGCAGATCACTTGTCGAGGTTGGAGACGGGTCAGAGTCTACCTTTAGATGAGACACACATACTGGAGACCTTCCCGGATGAGCAGCTCTTTGCTGCCGCAATAGCTGTCGCGACAGCCATGGCGGCATGTAAGTCTTCTAACCTTCCCTGGTATGCTGATTTCGTTAATTTTATAGTTAGCGGAATATTACCTTCTGATCTTACTTATCAAGCCAGGAAGAGGTTTCAAAATGATGTTAAACATTATTATTGGGACGAACCTCTTCTTTTCAAAATGTGCGCAGATCAGGTTATAAGAAGGTGTGTACCACAAGAAGAACAAGAATACATTCTCCATCACTGTCATGCTTCACAATATGGAGGTCACTTAGGAGGCCATAAGACTGCTGCCAAGGTGCTGCAGTCAGGGTTCTACTGGCCGACACTTTATAAAGATGCACAGGAATTTTACAAAAACTGTGACAGGTGCCAGCGGACAGGTAACATCTCGAGGAGAAACGAGATGCCACTGCAGAATATTTTAGAAGTCGAGATCTTCGACGTTTGGGGGATTGATTTTATGGGACCATTCCCGTCTTCATGTGGGAATTTGTACATCCTCCTAGCGGTGGACTATGTCTCTAAGTGGGTAGAAGCAATCGCAACTCAAAAGAATGATGCCAAAACAATCCAAAAGTTTTTGCACAAAAACATCTTTTCTAGATTTGGCATCCCTAGAGCGATTATCAGTGATGAAGGGAGACATTTTGATAATAGGGTAATTGCTGCCGCCTTAAAGAAATATGGTGTCAAGCACAGGATCGCGACAGCATACCATCCACAGACCAATGGACAGGCTGAGATTTCCAATAGGGAAGTGAAGAACATTCTTGAGAAGATGGTTAAACCAACTAGGAAAGACTGGTCTTTACTTCTAAATGATGCATTATGGGCATACAGGACAGCTTTCAAGACTCCATTGGGCATGTCTCCATACCGACTAATTTATGGGAAAACCTGTCACTTGCCTGTCGAGATTGAGCACAAGGCATATTGGGCAATCAAGGCAGTGAATATGGACTTGGACAAGGCCGGCCAGAAAAGGTTATTAGATCTGAACGAGATTGAAGAATTACGGACAATGGCCTACGACAACGCAAGAATCTACAAGGAAAAGACTAAGAAGTGGCATGACAAGAAACTGCTGCCACGACAGTTCTGCCCAGGGCAGCTTGTGTTGTTATTTAATTCTAGACTCAAACTCTTCCCAGGAAAGCTAAAGTCTAGATGGTCTGGCCCGTTTCAAGTAGTTCAAGTTTTTCCACATGGTGCCATCACAATTCAATCATTAAAAGACGGGCACCAATTCAAAGTCAATGGACAGCGCCTCAAGCACTATCAGGGGACTGAAGCCCCAGGAATTCAGGAAGTGGTTACCTTAGGAGATGCCCCACAAGGCACCCCTAATTTAACCTAAGTTTTTATTTTTATTTTTATTTTATTATTAATATTATTTATTAGGAATTAGATTTATTTTATTCGAATAATGTTTTGTTTTTATAATTTCAGTTTTTAGGAAATAAAGGAGTCAATAAGAAAAGAAGAAGTGGCCCAAGCCCACCGCCCATCCACCAGCCCAATAAAGCCCATTTATGATAACTTGTCGTTTCAGCTGCCGGCGCAGACGGACTTGACAGGCTGTCAACAGACTGACATGGCAGACGTAGAAGCGTGCGGCAGACGCACAGCAGACGCATAAATGCGTGTCAGACGCGTCAGACACGCTATATCCAATCTGCCGCCCCGTTATTCCCGCCTGCCGTTGCGGCATTAAATGGGCAGATACCCAATAGCTATATAACCCCGTTCTCCCTTTCATTTTCATCACTTCTGATTTTTCTCTCTTGCTTTCTCCTCTAGTTTTATCTGTTTTCTCTCTTTCACAGCCCTTGCAACTAAAATGTCGTCGAGACAAACCCATCGTAGCACTGCTGCCGTTTCTTCTTCAGCAGCAGCATCACCTTTCGCCAACAAGGAACTATGGGAGGAGCGTGGCTTCATTTACAACAGAGATGCTCCCCATATGGGACTCCGGCCGTTCATTGTGAAGGCCATAACGGCACAGCTATGGGAGGATTTTGCCGAACAGCCGGCAGAGCTAAATGATACTTTGGTCCGGGAGTTTTACGAGGCCATCGACAGCAAAACGGTGACATCTGTCACCGTCTGAGGAGTGGAAGTACCCTTTACCGCCAACAACATCAACCATATGTTCAGCCTTTTCTTTGGCCCCGATGATGATGCTCACCAAAAATTTGTAGACACCCTTGATGCTGCTGCCTATGAAGCTGTCATGGCGGAGCTGACAGAAGCTGGTACGACATGGACTACCAGTAAGAAGAACCCCCACTCTGTCAATAGGGGGCAGCTCCTCCCCGAAGCAAAACTGTGGAACGCTTTCATCAAAAAGCGTATCCTGCCCTCGTCCCACCACACGACAGTCAACCGGCAGCGGCTGGCCCTCATTCACTCTATCATGCATGACAGACCCATCAACGTGGGCAGATACATGAGGGACAACATCATCGACTGTGCCTTCCGCTCAGACTCACGACTCTGCCTGCCATTCACCATCACAGCCCTCTGCCGCTGTGCGGCTGTACCAGAGGAGCCCTCCGACGAACTACACCAAGGTAATGGCTGGACCGACAGTAACATCTCCAGCCTCATGGAGGTCGTGGCTGCAACACCCATCAACGCCTTTGATCCAAACGCACCTCCTGCTGACTCCGATGACGAACCTGCCACCGACCCTGCCCCAGATGCTGCCGCCGACACCGCTCCGACAGACCAGTCTGCCCACATCCTTGCTGCAATCCTACGGGTTGAGGAGCGCCAAATGGGTTTGTGACTTTTATCCGCGACTTCTCAAATGCAACGGTAAATTTCATTACCAATACTTTACATTATTCGGATGTCATCTTCCCCACCTTCCCCGCCCATTATTTCCATATCCCCTCCCCCACACCACCTGTCTCCCCCCATATGCATTCTGCCGCTTCCACACCATCCCCTGCCCCGACGGCAGCCGGCAGCCCTCCGGCAGACACCTCCCCTCGAGGAACCAAGAGACCTGCCACGGATGACAGCCCTCTTATCTAGAGGAATTTGGAGAGGGACTTTACGAGGGTCAAGAGAATCAAGCACGTGGCAGATAAGAAACGACTGCCCAGAGCCAGCACCACCACTAGTAGCAGCTGGGATAGTGGCAGCAGTTCCGACGTCCGGCTAGTGGAGCAACCTGCTCCTCAACCTGCCGATGAACCTGCCCCTCCACCTGCCGATGATCCTGTTGATCAACCTGCTATTGAACCTGCCCAGCCCCCTCCACAGCGCAGACGCCGCCATCAGATCCGCGTCAGCAGCAGCAGCGAGGACAGCGAGTGAAAAATTAAGTCTTTATTTTCCTCTTACTGCTGCTTGCTTTTATATTTTGTGATGTACTTTTTCTTTCTTTTATTTTTCATTTATTTTGCATTGAGGGCAATGCAACCCTTGAGTTTGGGGGTGGCAACCCTCCATCTTTAATGGAGTCTTTAGCACATCTTTTTATTAGTTGTTGTGTCTTATTATTTAATTATTTTATCTCTTAAAAAAAATCAGAAAATTAAAACTGTTGGCTTAAAACTGTGGAGTTAACTTACCTGTCATGACGGCTCTGTCGTGGCAGCATCTTTAGGACAGGTTAAGGAAAAGTTTAGAGCCTTTCTATAGTTCTGAAAACTTAAACACTTTTGTGACTGTTATACTGCTTAGATTTCTTTTAGCCAAACTAGAATAGGAAGCTTAGAACTTGAATAGCCCCTAAAGGTGCCTAACACTAACTCTAGGAAAGAAGTTTAGCAAAAGAAAAACAAAAACCTAGAGGTGCCCGAAACCGGCTCTAGGAAGCTAACTAGAGGTGCCCGAAACTGGCTCTAGAAAAACTTAGCTTGAAAATAGAAGAAAAGAAGCATGAAAATATGCCTTCTAAAAAAATAAACTTTGGCATAAAAATTCGAGTTAAAGAAGTTGAATATTCTAGTGAAACTAAGAGAGTCTTAGCATATAACTGTTCACAAGCATGCACACACTGCACGAGAACTATAGGGAGATTCTGGACAGATCCTAACCTTTCCGACAGGTTGCTGCCGCCATAGAGAATGAGTGACGGGTAAGGGACAGTTCACTGTTTGAAGGCCAACACAAAAATTTTCATTTTTCTTTAGGTTTAATTGCTTGAGGGCAAGCAAAGACTTGAGTTTGGGGGTGTGTTGAGTGTGTAAAAGTTCTATTATTTACACCCTTTTTAACCCATATGTCTGCTGCATTTAAGCATCATTTCATTGCATTTAGGTTAGTTTTTAGTAAAACATCACAAAAGGATTAAAAGCACGGATTCTACTGAAAGATGGCTATTTTTGCAGGTATCTGCCATAGTAGACGTTGAAGGCAGGCACAAGGCAGATAAGCAGGAAAGCTGAACTGGACAAGCAGCCGAAGAAGACGAACCTGTCATGGACCTGTCGCGACAGCAAGGTGACAGCAGACTTATGAAGAGGAAAAGTCAAGTGGACCTCGATAGATAGAGAAAAATCTGCTCGTCTGTCGTGTGGAAGCCAAATAATTTTCCAAGCCCCGGATCAAAAGATATGTCAAGCCAAAGCTCAAGGAAAGGAATTCCCACAAAATAGGGATGCGGCTGGAAAGTAGGAGACTTTAGAGATTTAGTCTTTATTAGAATCTTACTTTTAATTAAAGTTGTAATCCTTGTTACCTTAGATAACTTGAGCCCAAAGCTTATATAAGGGCATAGATTTAACCTAGGAGCATGACCGATTACCCCATAACCAAAACCAAACCCCTGCCGTCCACCCGTCACCGACATGTTCTAAATTCCCCCTAGGGCTACGGGTTGTTTTGTAAAGTAGTTGCAAGGGTTGCTTTGTTTTAGGATTTTTCAGTTCAATAAAATAAACTTCAAGTTCTTTTATCTTGGTTTTAATATCTTGCAAGAGCATCGGGAGAGCATTGTGAGGTTATCTATTTACTTAGCATCGAGAGAGTTAAGTATACGAAAGAGATAAGAGCGCGTTCTCTAGTTTATAGTTGAACCATCTCGTGCCTAGGGATAGGGCGAGGTTAAGTGGCTAAGGAAGAATTCATACACATCGGTGTTCATCATTCGATTCACGCCGGGAGGTATCATCAAAGACGTGTTCATCGACAGACTTGTGCCTAGGGATAGGGCAAGGCAGATCTGGGATTCTTGCCAAACTTGAAGTACGGAGTTGGTGTGTCTGCTGCCGCGACAGCCAACGGACAGACGCCGCGACAGGTGCTGTCGGCGACGGGCGCTACGACAGAACTGGAAGTCCTAAGCAATTCAATACCTGCACTACCGAGCAACTCAATACCAGCCCATTCTCTCTATCTTGATAACTCAATCCTTTTATTTACGTCTTTACTTTATTATTTTCGTGACAACTCTCAAATATTTCTTTTACTTTCGTGTAGTAATTCAAGGTGAAGTCATTAGCCCAATCCCTGTGGAGACGATATCCGATACTTAGTATCACTTTACTACTTGCGTCGTGTACACTTGCACTACAATTGCGATAGACTCTTTTACACGCAACAGATGGCAAGGGGACGACCATCATCGAAGCTTGATATTTGAAGACTCTCAAGCTAGTCGCCCTTGTTGGATCTCTACTCACCCATGAGATTATGAAGCAAGGGAGAGAAGAAGAGAAGAATAAGGAAGAGAAGGAAGAGGTTGAAAAGAAGAAGCTAGGAATCGCACTCAAGGCGTTATACAATGAAAATGATTCTAGTGAGGAGGAGGACGAAGAGATGGCCATGTTGGCCAAACAATTCACTCGATTCATAAAGTCCAATTGAGGAAGAAAATTCAATAGAAGAGGGGACTTCAAGAATAAAGGAAAAAAGGAAGAAAAGGATCAACTCATTTGTTATGAGTGCAAGAAGCCCGGCCATATCCGAACCGATTGCCCTCAATTGAGGAATAAGAGCTTTGGAAAGAAGAGCAAGCTCAAGGCTCAAATGGCAACTTGGAGTGACGAGGAGTCATCTGAGGAAGAGGAGGAAGTGGCCAATCTTTGCCTCATGGCCTTTCAAGAGGATCACATGGTAAACTCTAACTCATCTCTTACTTATGATGATTTATATGATGAATATGATAAGCTACAAAATGTTTATGATAAATTGGTTGACAAATATAAAGAGTCTATTTTGAAAAACAAGAAAATCATTTCCGATTTGAAATCTCAAAATGAGTCTCTTTCAAAAACCAATTTCGAATAGGAAAAGAAGGTTTTGTACTTGATAAATCTTTCAAATGAGCTTAAAAAGAAAAATCCTGATGTTGAAAAACTTCATTCAGATTTCCAAGATGATCACACTAAGGAAGTGGATAATCTAAAAAATTCTCTTACTATTGGAAAACTTGCTCTTGAAAAAGGAAATTCTTCAAAAACCCAATATGTTAAGAGAAAACCAATTTACCCCAAATAAAGAGATTTTCAAAAGCAATCTAAAGTTAAAAGAATTTGGAGTGTATGGGTTCCTAAGGAACTCATTTTTTCTAATAATGTAAATGCAATTGCTTCTTGGATTCCTAAGGGACCAAGCTTTCGGGAGCTAACTCTCATGGACCCAAATCATTTTGGGTACCAAAAATCAAATCTTAATCTCTTTGTTTGTAGGAGGAGCAATGCTTCAAGGTGAAAGCTTCAAGTAAGAACACGTGGTACCTTGATAGTGGTTGCTCGAGACACATGACCAGAGACAAGAGTAGATTCTTGGAGTTTAAACCAAAAAGTGGAGGATGTGTGACATTTGGTGACAACTCCAAATGGCATATTGAAGGCATAGGCTCCATTGGTAATCTCTCATCTACATTCATTGAAAATGTCTTATATGTCAATGGTCTAAAACATAATATTTTGAGCATTAGTCAACTTTGTGATAAAGGCTTTAATGTTCATTTTGATAAAAATGAGTGTAAAATTGTGAACATTAAAACAAATAAAATAATGCTCATTGGTCATCGCATAGGAAATATTTATATGGTGCATTTATATGACATACATTCATCCCATGCATGTTTAGTTGCACATGATGAGAATGATGCATGGTTGTGGCATAAGAAACTTGGGCATGCTAGCATAAGTGTTTTAGAAAATTGGCTTCGCAAAATCTAGTTAGAGGTTTACCCAAACTAAAATTTTCATTTGATAAAATATGTGATGCTTGTGCTAAGGGTAAACAAAAGAGAACCTCATTTAAACCCATTAAAGATGTTTTGACTAGTAGGGTATTACAACTAATCCACGTGGATTTATTTGGGCCTATTAGAACTATGAGCTTGGGTGGTAAGTCATTGTTACGTGCAAAAGTGATGCGCAAATTGCGTGCAAGTATACACGGTGCCAAGTTATAATATTTAAGATATCATCTCCACATGGATTGTGACAACCTTTCAGAATTCACTTTTCTGCACAAGTAAAAGTAAAAACACAAATATTAGGAGTTGGTTTGATTAAAGCTAAAACTAAAGCAAGTAAAGTAAATTGAGAAATCAGAGTGGGAGAATGGGCCAATATTGGAATGCTTCGTAGTGTGGAGATTGAATGTACTGTCTCGGTACAATTTTGCAGATCAACTTAATAACTTTCAACAGTCGCCCATGACTATGCCTCGGTAGGCGCATGCCTCGACAGAGACCAAGTGATTACATGGGTAGTTAAGCGATGATTCAAGGTTCGACAAGGCTCCCTTCTACGACTTCCTCTTTTCCCGAAGCTTGAAGTACTATTGGCGAACACGTCTTGGATGATACCTCCCGGAGTGAATCAAAGGATGAACACCAACCGATTATGAAGCCTCTCTTAGCCGCCGAACTTCTAACTTATCCCTAAGCTAAAGTAGCTTTACCCTACGATTGGATAAAATTGTATTTACTCTTTTCGTGAGTTCAACTCTCCCGATATTGAACAAATAGATTGCTACCTTATTCTCTCCCAATAAAGATTGCAACAATGAAGAACCAAGAGTAAACAAACCTTGAATTTTATTACGAAAACTGAAACCTAAACAAATACAAGCAAACTCTCACAACTACTCCACAACCAACCCTTAGCCCTAGGGAAGGTTTAGAACATAATGGAGGATGGCGGCACAAGGGTTTTTCGACAAGAAGGAGTTTCCTCTCTAATCTTAATTGTCTATTTCCTCCTTCAAGTTGTGTACATTTATAGGAAAGGAGCCTAGGTCTAAGTCGGTTTAGGGCAGGAATCCTAGTTAGAATCTGATTACAACCCATTAAAAGAAAAAATCTAACATTAAATCTTCCTAGATTCTCGTTTGACTTTTTCCACCTTGACTTTGACCATGACTTTTCTTTGTCTGTTGGGCTCCAATGCACCTGCAAGTGGTCTAAAAAAATCGGGCTTGATGAGTGTTGCGTGTAAAAGTGTCTATCGCAATGTAGTGCAAGTGTACACGACGCAAGTAGTAAAGTGATACGGAAGTATCGGATATCGTCTCCACAGGGACTGGGCTAATAGCTTTACTTTGGATTACTGCACGAAAGTAAAAGGAATAGTTTAAGATGTTGTCACGAAAATAATAAAGAATACTTAAGTAAAAGAGTAATGGAATCAAGATAGAGAGAATGGGCTGGTATTGAATTGCTCAGTAGTGTAGGTATTGCTAAGTCTAGGAATATGTGCTCTGTCGATGTCCCCGTCGCGGCAGCACCCGTTGCGGCAGCGGTCCGTTGTTTGTCGCGGCAGTGATCACACAACTCTGTACTTCTAGATTGGAAAGAATCCCTGCTGTGCCTTGGCCTATCCCTAGGTCCAAGTCTATCGATGAACACGTCTTTGATGATACCTCCCGGCGTGAATCGAAGGATGACACTGATGTTGTTGAATTCTTCTTTAGCCACTTAACCTCGTCTTATCCCTAGGTCCGAGATAGTTCAACTATAAACTAGAGAACCCGCACTTATTCCTTTCGTATACTTAACTCTCCCGATATTAAGTAAATATATAACCTCGCAATGCTCTCCCGATACTCTTGCAAGATGTTAATAACCAGAATAAGAGAACTTGAAGTTTATTTTATTGAACAAAAAATTCCTAAAACAAAAGCAACCCTTGCAACTACTTTACAAATCAACCCGTGGCCCTAGGGGAATTTAGAACATGTTGAGAAGGGGAAAATGGCTAGGGTTTTGAGTAGAAGGCTAGAGATAGGTGATATCCTCTCCTAGGTCGAATTACATGCCTTTATATAGGCTTTGGGTTCAAGTTTTCTAATATGGCAAGAATACAAGTTTAAATTAAAGTACAACTCTAATAAAGACTAAATCTTCAGAGAATATAGCTTTAATTCGTCCTTCCTTCTTGCTTGGAGTTTTTTTCCTTGAACTTTGGGCTTGGCCTTCATTCTGATCTAGGGCTTGGAAAAATATAATGGTATTCCATGACAGACGGGCTTAATTTTCTCTTTCTGTCGAGGTACACTTTGCTTCTTCTCTTCAAAACTACTGTCGTCCTTGGCTGCCACGGCGGCGGCCATGGCAGCATCGTCATCTTCGACTGCTCGTCCAGTTCTAGCTTCTCTGCATCACTGCCCAACGCCTGCTTCTCCATCTGCTACAACAACAACCTGCAAAAGCAACCAATTTCAGTAGAAACTGTGCCATTTAATATATTTGTGATGTGTAACTGTAATCTATCCTAAATGCATTGAATTATGCTTGAATGCAGCAGAAATATGGGTTAAATAAGGGGTAAATAATAGAACTTTTATACACTCAACACACCCCCAAACTCAAGTTTTTGCTTGCTCTCAAGCAATTCAGACCTAAAAGAAAAATAAATATTTTTTATTTTGGCTTAAAACAGTAAACTTTCCCTTACCCTTCATTCATTCTCTATTGACAGCAGCACCTTGTCGGATAATTTAGGATTGTCCGGAATCTTGCTATAGTCCTCGTGCAGTGTGTGCATGCTTGTAAATAATAGAACTTTTATACACTCAACACACTCCAAACTCAAGTTTTTTCTTGCTCTCTAAGCAATTCAGACCTAAAAGAAAAATAAATATTTTTTTGTTTTGGCTTAAAACAGTGAACTTTCCCTTACCCTTCATTCATTCTCTATTGACAGCAGCACCTTGTCGGATAATTTAGGATTCGTCCGGAATCTTGCTATAGTCCTCGTGCAGTGTGTGCATGCCTGTGAACAATTATATGCCAAGACTCCCTTAGTTTCACTAGAATATTTCAGCCTCTAACTTGAATTTTTATGCCAAAGTTTATCTTTTTGAAGGCACTTCTTATGCTCATTTAATTTTTTTGTTTAGATTCGATTTTATTTTTTTAAGCTTAAGTTTCACTAGAGCCGGTTTCGGGCACCTCTAGCTAACTTCCTAGAGCCGGTTTCGGGCACCTCTAGGGGCTATTCAAGTGCTAAGCTTCCTATTCTAGTTAACTAGTAGAGTTCTAGGCAGTATAACAGTCACAAATGGTGTTTAAATTTCAGAACTATAGTAAGGTTCTAAACTGCTCCTAAAACTATCCTAAAGGCACTGCCACGACAGAGCTGTCACGGCAGGTAAGTTCAGTTCAAAGACTTAAGCTAAAATTTTCATTTGTTTAGCAAAAATAAACTAATTAAAAGACACAATTTTAAAACTAAATAAGACTCCATTAATGGAGGGATGCCACCCCCAAACTTAAGAGTTACATTGCCCTCAATGCAAATGACAAAATGAAAGATAAGAAAAGTACATCACAAAATATATAGAGGCAGACAACAAAATAAGGTAAGAAACTTAAATTTTATGTGCTGTCGTCGCTGTTGCTGCTTAGGCGAATCTGTCGGCGGGCAGGAGCCTTTTTGACTGGCTGGCGGATGGGGGATTTTGATGTGTTCTTCGTTTTGGCCTCCCTTGGTGGTTGAATTCGGGTAGGGGAGATGTGAGGGGGTTTCTCCACTACCTGTACCTCTGAGCTACTGCTGCTGTCACTGCTGCTGCCGCTGATACTGCCGCTATCCTTCTTGTTCTTATATGCCATTGTCTTCTGCCGCTTGACCGGTGTGAACTCTTTGGATAGATTCCTCTTAACAGAGGGTTCGTTGTCGCTTTCCTCCCAAATTGAGGAAGAGGAGAAACCGGCTATGAATGCATCAAGTTCCTCCGAGGGCATTCTTCTCTTGGTTCCACGGGCAGAGGTATCAGTTGCGCGGTTGCTGCCTGCAGCTGTCGTGGCAGGGGTCGGTGTGGATGCTGCAGACGGTGTCTTGGGTGTGGCAGCAGGTGTAGGGGTATGGGCAGGGGTGGTTGGAGCAAAATACTGGGATGGGAAGGCAAGAAATACAACATCAGGGAAATTAAGAGAAGTTTGAATGAATTGTACCGTGGCTGTAGTGAAATCCCTGATGAAGCTCATAAGGCCGAGCTGGCGTTCCTCCATCTTCTGTATGGCAGCAAGAATCTGGGAGGAGGTATCGGCCGGAGCTGCTGCTGCTGTGGGCTGCCTGGCTTCCGTGGCAGTAGGTTCAGTGTCTGTCGGTTCTGTCGTCTCTGCTGCCGTGGCAGTGGGGTCGAAAGATGACAGTGGGGTGGCAACAGTCAATTCCATCAAGCTGAGTATATTTTTGTCGGTCCATCCCTTCCCTTGGACTCTTAGATCGGTGGCAGCTTCAGGTACATGATGGCCGCGACAAAGGGCTGTGATGAGGTAGGGGAGGTAGAGTGGTCTTGTCGGCCGGTGTGCACACTCCAAAATGCTTTCCCGGATGTAGCTGCCCACATTAATAGGCCTCTCATGCAAAATAGAATGAATGGGGGCTAACCTGGGTTGGTCGACAGTGGTATTGTACGAGGATGGCATGATTCGCTTTTTGATGAAAGTGTTCCACAGTTTGGCCTCCGGGAGGAGTTGAGTTCTCTTCACCGTCCTCGGGTTCTTCGGATTTTTGTTCCACTGAGTACCTTCATCCGTGAGCTCTGCCATGACAACATCATAGGCAGCATGGTCTAAGGTATCCAGAAATTGCTGGTGGCCATCCTCGTTACTGCCCACATAAAATCTGTACAAGGTGTTGATGTATTCTGGCTCGAAGGGCACCTCTCTCCCTCGCACGGTGACTGCTGTCGCGGTTCTGCTGCTGATGGCAGCGTAGAAATCTCAGACCAGAGATACGTTCATCTCCTCTGGTTGTTCTGCAAAACTCTGCCACTGCAGGGCCTTGATTTTTCTCGCAATGAACGGTTGCAGTCCCAAATTTCATTCCTTGGAAGTGTAGATAAATCCCCTCTCCTCCTACATGTCTCGTATCTGGAAAGATCGTGGCGTTGATGCTGTCGGGGTGGAGCCTAAAGCAGCACTTCTGCGGGTGTTTCTGGAAGACATGGTTGTAAGGGTTGTAAGAAGAAAAATGAAAGCAAGTAAATATTTCTAGAGAAAGCAAGTAAAAAGAGTAGAAGTGAGTGAAAAATGAATAGTAAAATGGGGTTTATATAGAGAAGAGTTTGCTGCCCGTTGGAGCTGTAACGGCAGGCGCGAATAACGGAGCCAGCTGTTACGCGGTTTCTGACGCGTCTATCACGCGTTTTCGTGTCTGCTGCGCGTCTATTACGCGTTTCAGTGTCTGCTGCGCGTCTGTTACACGTTTCCGTGTCTGTCGCGACAGCGTGTCGACATGCTGTATTTTCCGCGTCTGTCGCGGCAGCTGTAACGACATGCTCCAAAATTGGGCTTTTTTTTGGGCTGATGGAAGGATGTTGGGCTGAATTCACTTCTCCTTTTCTTCTTGTCTCATTTATTTCCTAAAAAAACAATAAAAATAAAAAATTATTTTAAAAATAAATATAATTTCCTAATAAATAATAAAAATAATTGAAAATAAAATTTAGGTTAAATTGGGGATGCCAGGTGGGGCATCTCCTAAGGTAACCACTTCCTGCATTCTTGGGGCTTCAGTCCCCTGATAATGCTTCAATCACTGTCCATTGACTTTGAACTGGTGCCCGTCCTTTAAAGATCTGATCCTGATGGCACCATGAGGGAAAAACCTGCACCACTTAGAATGGGCCAGACCATCTAGATTTCAGCTTCCCTGGGAAGAGTTTCAACCTAGAGTTAAAAAGCAACACAAGCTGCCCTGGGCAGAACTGTAGTGGCATCAACTTCTTGTCATGCCACTTCTTGGTTTTGTCTTTGTAGATTCTTGCGTTGTCATAGGCCATTGTCCGAATTTCTTCAATTTCGTTCAGATCAAGTAGCCTTTTCTGCCCTACCTTTTCCAAGTCCATATTAACTGCCTTGATTGCCCAGTATGCTCTGTGCTCTATCTCGATAGGTAAGTGGCACGTTTTCCCCTAAATCAGTCGATAAGGAGACATTCCCAATGGAGTTTTGAACGCTGTCCTGTAGGCCCATAACGCATCATTGAGGTGTAGAGACCAATCTTTCCGAGTTGGCTTAACCATCTTTTCAAGAATGTTCTTGACCTCCCTGTTGGATATTTCAGCTTGTCCATTGATATGAGGGTGGTATGTTGTTGCAATCCGGTGTTTGACACCATACTTTTTCAAGGTAGCAGCTATAACCCTATTGTCAAAATGCCTCCCTTCATAACTGATGATCGCCTTAGGGATGCCGAATCTGGAAAAAATGTTTTTATGTAAAAACCTTTGAACCGTCTTGGCATCATTCTTTTGAGTGACGATTGCTTCAACCCACTTAGACACATAATCTACTGCCAGGAGGATATATAAATTCCCACATGAAGATGGGAATGGTCCCATAAAATCGATCCCCCAAACGTCGAAGATTTCGACTTCAAGAATATTCTGCAGCGGCATCTCGTGTCTCCTTGAGATGTTTCCCGTCCGTTGACACTTGTCACAGTTCTTATAGAATATTTGAGCATCTTTATACAGTGACGGCCAATAGAATTATGACTGCAAAACCTTGGCAGCAGTTTTGTTTCCTCCCAAGTGTCCTCCATACTGTGAAGCATGGCAGTGATGAAGTATATCTTCCTGATCTGCACAAATTTTGAAAAGAAGAGGTTCGTCCCAATAATAATGCTTAACATCATTTTGGAACCTCTTCCTAGCTTGATAATTAAGGTCAGGAAGAGTTATTCTGCTAACTAAATAATTAACGAAATCAGCATACCAGGGGAGTTCAGAAGACTTACCTACCGCCATGGCTGTCGCGACAGTGATTGTGGCAGCAAACAACTGCTCATCAGGGAAAGTCTCCAATATGTTTGTCTCATCTGCTGGTAGACTCTTTCCCTTCTCTAACCTTGACAGGTGATCTGCCACTTGATTCTCTGTCCCCTTTTTGTCCTTGATTTCAAGGTCGAATTCTTGCAATAGCAGAATTCAACATATCAGTCGAGGCTTTGCATCCTTTTTCGTGAACAGATATTTCAATGCAGAGTGGTATGTGTGCACTATGACCTTTGTTCCAAGTATATAAGAACGAAACTTGTCAATGGAAAATACCACAGCTAATAATTCCTTCTTTGTGATGGTGTAGTTCACTTGGGCGTCGTTCAATGTTTTGCTGGCATAGTATATGACATGAAAGAGTTTGTCTCTCCGCTGCCCAAGCGCTGCCCCAACAACATAGTCACTAGCATCACACATGATCTCAAATGGCAGTGTCCAATCTGGTGGCTGTACTATTGAGGCTGTTACCAGCTTTTCTTTCAGAACCTTGAATGCCACAATACATTCAGCGTTAAAGTCGAAGGGTCGGTTCTGCTCCAGAAGATGGCATAGGGGCTTGGTGATCTTTGAGAAGTTCGCAATGAACCTCTGATAAAAACCTGCATGTCCTAAGAAACTTCTGATTCCCTTGACTGTGGTGGGTGGCAGCAGCTTTTCGATCACTTCTATCTTAGCTCTGTCGACTTCTATTCCACGGCAGCTAATTTTATGGCCAAGGACTATCCCTTTCATCAACCATGAAGTGACACTTTTCCCAGTTCAATACCAAGTTTGCTTTTTCACATCTCTCGAGCACCTTCTGTAGGTTTCCTAGGCAGCTTTCAAAGTTGTCTCCAAAGACTTAAAAGTCATCCATAAAGATTTCTAGGAAATCCTCTACCATATCGGAGAATATTGCCATCATGCACCTTTGAAAGGTGGCTGGTGCATTACAGAGTCCAAACGGCATTCTCCTAAAAGCATAAGTTTCGTAAGGGCATGTGAACGTCGTCTTTTCTTGATCTTTCGGTGCAATAGCTATTTGATTGTAACCTGAGTAACCATCAAGAAAGCAATAGTAAGGTTTACCCGCTAATCTATCAAGCATTTGATCAATAAAGGGTAAAGGAAAATGGTCTTTCCGGGTAGCTTTGTTAAGCTTCCGGTAGTCCATACAAACCCTCAAACCGGTCACAGTCCTGGTTGGGATTAGCTCATTGTCTTCATTGGTTACCACGGTCATTCCTCCTTTCTTGGGAACGCACTGCACCGGGCTCACCCATTTGCTGTCCGAGATGGCATAGATTATTCCAGCATCTAGCTATTTGATTATCTCTTTTCGCACCACTTCTTGCATAACATGGTTCAGACGTCTTTGGGCATCAATAGTCGACTTATGATCATCCTCTAAAAGAATTTTATGCATACACAAAGCCGGACTAATGCCTTGGATATCAGCTATCGTCCATCCAATAGCCTTCTTGTTCTACTGCAGCATCCCTATTAACTGCTGTTCCTGTTCCTGCATCAACTTGGAAGAGATGATTACGGGTAACGTATTATTTAAACCAAGGAAGACATATTTTAGCTGCCCTGGCAAGGGCTTAAGATCTATAACAGGGGGCTCAACAGTTGATGGCTTTTGAATTACATGGTTATCCGAGGTATAGTTTAAAGGCTCGAACAACTTACCTGGACGATTGCCTATCCAGTTTACCTCCTCCTGATCTTCAGTATCAGATGTATCAGATTCTGAGGGGTTGTTGTCGTCGGTGCTGTCGTGACAGTCTTCTAAGTGGCTGCCGAGGTAGTGACCAATTTTGATGTCGTGGCAGCCCGACCTGATGCAGGGTTGGTCAAGGGTAACTTCAGTGATAGCCTTGCATTCTTCTTTTGCATCAACATGCTTCATTGCTTGAAGAACATTCAACTTGATTTCTTGATCGTTTACTCTCATAGTGAGTTCTCATTTTTCCACATCAATCAGTGATCTTCCCGTGGCTAAAAAGGGTCACCCCAGGATGATTGGTGCGTTTTCATCTGCTTCACAATCTAAGACAAGAAAGTCAGCAGGAAAAATAAACTTATCCACCCTTACCAGAATATCTTCGATTTTTCCTTCTGGATGAACGTAAGAGCGGTCTGCCAGCTGCAGAATTACTGTTGTGGGCTGAGATTTTCCAATACCTAATTTCTGAAAAACAGATTTGGGCATTAAATTTATACTAGCACAAAGATCACAAAGTGCCTTACCCACAAATTTGTCTCCAATTACGCATGGTATGATGAAGCTCCCAAGATCCTTCTTCTTCTGGGGTGGATGCTTGTGCAGAATACTCATGTATCCTTCTGTCATCTTAACTGTTCCAAATTCCCCAAGTCTGGATTTCTTCGACATTGCATCTTTGAGAAATTTGGCATAACCGAGCATCTCCCTAACGACATCTAACAGCGGAATGTTGATATGAACCTGCTTAAAAATATCATAAATCTTTTTAAGCTGTGATTCTTGTTTCAATTTCTGTAACCGTTGAGGAAAAAGAGGTGGGGGACGATAATTAGCAATACGTCATTCCCACTGCATACGGGTCTGAGAAGGTTTAGGTTCATCATTTTTCTCCTCTGTTCCTTCTGCTGTCATAACAGGCTCATCGGCAACAGGCTGTTTGTTACCTGTCGGGGCAGCTTCCTCGACAGGTGATTCCAAGGCTGGTTTCTTAACTGATTCAGCTTCCTTCTCTAGCCCTGGTAGTTTCTTCCCACTCCTAGTAATGATGGCTTTACACTGCTCATGTGCGAGTTGTCTAGCATTTTCAGTATCGCTAGGAAATCTGCCATTCTGCCTTGGTTTGATATGCTGGGAAACCTGACCCATATGTGTCTCCAATGATTTCAGAGTAGCTTCATGATTGGTCATCCGCATCTCTGTTTTATCCATGAATGTCTCCGTCTTCTTGAAAAAGTGATTCATGTTCTCAATGTAAGTTCCTGTTTGAGACATAAACGTAGCCAGAGTCTATTCCAGTATACTATTTGTGGCAGCTGGTGGCTGTTGCTGCTGCTGCTGCGGTTGCTGCCGAGTCAGCAATCTAGGTCCTCCCTGGTTCTGATTATTCTGTGCTTGAGAATTCAGAGCATTATTAGGATTGCTCCAAGAGAACTTGGGATCCTTTCTCCAATTGGGATTGTAGTTGTTGGAATTATAATTCTGCTTATTGTAGTTCCCAACATACTTCCCCTTTTCTAACTGTATTGGACATTCTTCCGAACTGTGATTTCCTTCACAAATTTCGCATACCTCCTCAGCAGAGTATACAAGCTGTGAATCTTCGTTCAAGAGCTTTTTCATTGCCTTAGTAAGATATGCCACATGTGATTTCAATGAGCTATTGGCCTCATAATTCTTTACAGCTAGGACCCATTTACCCCCTCTTCTTGCTGTCGGAAACTGTCCGTCATTTCTCGCCAGATTTTTCAATACTGCCATTGCCTCATATGGGTCTTTGTCCAGCAGTAATCCGTTTGCTGCTGACTCAATTCTAATACGAGTTTGTAAATTGGCAGCATTACAAAATTTTGTTACCTGGTTCCAAACGGGGAATCCATGCATCGGGCAGTTCCTTAGAAGAGTGGTAAATCTGTCTCAGGCCTCGTGCATTGGCTCGTCATCTTCCTGTTGAAAAGTAGCAATTTCATTATGTAATCGCTCAGATAAGTGTGAAGGATTAAAACGAGATAAGAATTCACGAGTTAAATCTGCCCAAGTTCTAATTGAACCTGGCGTAAGTTTATTCCACCAAGTCTTTGCCCTGTCCCTCAATGAATGAGGAAATAACCAAAGCCTCAGTATCTCCAGATTAACTCCTGGTAGTCTAAACGAACCACTGATTTCCTGGAACGTTTTCAGATGCCCCCTAGCATCCTCTGTAGCAGCACCACTAAATTGGCCAGCGTTGTTGATCATGCTGAACATAACATGTTTTAGCTCAAAGTTGTCAACATCTACATCCGGCAGGGTGGTTTCTAGTTCTACATGATCATTGAGCTTGTAGTCTCGGCATGATCGGCGTGCGGCAGCGACAGGAGGGTCGACGACAGGTAGATCGATCCCTCCATCTCCGACAGGATTGTTGTTATCCTGGAGATTCCCTGGGTTGTCCCTTCTTTCTTCAGGTCTTTCGTTCACCATTGCTTCAAGTTGTTCCTCCAAATATTCGTTCCTTTCAACGAGGTAACGAACTCTTTTCTTGAGATTGAGCGTTCGTTCGGGTTCAAGATCTAACTGGTACTCAGGTTCCTTCCCCCGTTGAGACCTGCGCATACGCAAACAAAAGACCTTGTGAAAGGTATAGGTTGGACAATCCAAGTAAAATAGAAAAATAAAACGAATGCAGTAAAAGGTAGGGTAAAGTTATGTTGCCAGTCCCCGACAATGGCGCCAAAAACGTGTTGCGTGTAAAAGTGTCCATCGCAATGTAGTGCAAGTGTACACGACGCAAGTAGTAAAGTGATACGGAAGTATCAAATATCGTCTCCACATGGACTGGGCTAATAGCTTCACCTTGGATTACTGCACGAAAGTAAAAAGAATAGTTTAAGATGTTGTCATGAAAATAATAAAGAATACTTAAGTAAAAGAGTAATGGAATCAAGATAGAGAGAATGGGCTGGTATTGAATTGCTCAGTAGTGTAGGTATTGCTAAGTCTAGGAATAACTGCTCTGTCGATGTCCCCGTCGCGGCAGCACCCGTCGCAGCAGCATCCGTCACGGCAGCAGTCCGTTGTTTGTCGCGGCAGTGATCACACAACTCTATACTTCATGCTTGGAAAGAATCCATGTTGTGCCTTGGCCTATCCCTAGGTCCAAGTCTATCGATGAACACATCTTTGATGATACCTCCCAGCGTGAATCGAAGGATGACACCGATGTTGTTGAATTATTCTTTAGCCACTTAACCTCGTCCTATCCCTAGGTCCGAGATAGTTCAACTATAAACTAGAGAACCCGCACTTATTCCTTTCGTATACTTAACTCTCCCGATATTAAGTAAATATATAACCTCGCAATGCTCTCCCGATACTCTTGCAAGATGTTAATAACCAGAATAAGAGAACTTGAAGTTTATTTTATTGAACAAAAAATTCCTAAAACAAAAGCAACCCTTGCAACTACTTTACAAATCAACCCGTGGCCCTAGGGGAATTTAGAACATGTTGAGAAGGGGGAAATGGCTAGGGTTTTGAGAAGAAGGCTAGAGATAGGTGATATCCTCTCTTAGGTCGAATTACATGCCTTTATATAGGCTTTGGGTTCAAGTTTTCTAATATGGCAAGAATACAAGTTTAAATTAAAGTACAACTCTAATAAAGACTAAATCTTCAGAGAATATAGCTTTAATTCGTCCCTCCTTCTTGCTTGGAGTTTTCTTCTTTGAACTTTGGGCTTGGCCTTCATTCTGATCTAGGGCTTGGAAAAATATAATGGTATTCCACGACAGACGGGCTTAATTTTCTCTTTCTGTCGAGGTCCACTGTGCTTCTTCTCCTCAAAACTGCTGTCGTCCTTGGCTGCCACGGCGGCGTCATGGCAGCATCGTCATCTTCGACTACTTGTCCAGTTCCAGCTTTTCTGCATCAATGTCCAACGTCTGCTTCTCCATCTGCTACAGCAGCAACCTGCAAAAGCAACCAATTTCAGTAGAAACTGTGCCATTTAATATATTTGTGATGTGTAACTGTAATCTATCTTAAATGCATTGAATTATGCTTGAATGCAGCAGAAATATGGGTTAAATAGGGGGTAACTAATAGAACTTTTATACACTCAACAATGAGCTCTTTCAGTCGCATACCACTTTGCATATTTCGGCCTTCTTAGAAGTTGCTGCCTCGGCGGCAAATAGTTTCCTGCTTGGGTAGAGGTCTGTGTTGACTTCTAGGGTTTGGCATGGCTCCTCATCCTAGGTTTCTCCTCTTTATTAGCTCTTCAGTGGGTCCCACAACATCCTCCATTAATTGTTCAGCTTCTTCCTTTTGCACTCCATGCTACCTCGACATGGTCTGTCTGGGCATCAGGCTCGGCGGCAGGTTTCCTGCATGCACTAAAATACATACCAAAACAACACTTTTTCCACAAAATACACTAAAATATGTAATCAAGTTTAGTGGTGAAGGAAATTATGAGAATATGCATGAATGCCTAATTATGCAACTAAAATGTTCCTAAGTCTAACAATAATACGAGTAAAAAAGGTATATAAAATAAGACTTTTAGACACTTAACACACCTCCAAACTCGAACTATTGCTTGTCCTCAAGCAATGCAAACTCATAATTTTTCAGCAAATCTCTAAATCTCATAAAAAAAACTTTATAACTTAGTTAACCCTTAACCACCGTGCACTTGCAAGTATGATCATCAATCCTTCGAATGAAAGAAGACTTACTCGGAACCAAACTATAATGCTAGTGAGTTTGTGCATGTTTTGTAAACTCAAATGATTTTCTAGAATTCCTTGTGGTCAACTAGGCTTTAGTAACTTTTTCATTCTTTTTTTAACTAGAGCCAGTTTCGGGAACCTCTAGTGAATTCTTCTTTCCTTTTATTCTTTCTTCTTCTTTTTCTTTCTTTTTTTCACAAGATTACTAGGGCCAAGTTTTAGGCTCCTCTAGCAAATTTGAAGAATTCAAGCAAGTATACTAGAGCTAGTTTCGGACACCTCTAGTACATAATCAATCAATTATATTTGGATAAAGCCTAGGTTCAACATTGAATTCCTTCAATCATTCAAGCTACAAATGGTGTTTTTAAGTTTAGCATCATAGTAAAGCTCTAAGTACTTCTAAAGTCATGCTAAAGTCGGTGTCACGGCAGACAGTTGCCGTGGCGGGTAAAGACTAACTAAGTCTAAAGAAATTTTTACTTCGATTTAAATCAAAGGTAAATAAATAGGGGCTTACATATGCAATTAAGGATAAACAACTTATGCTTTTACATATGCAAAATCTAGGATGAATGCATCTAACAAACTAAGACAATTAAGACTAAGGACTATTTCCCCTCAAACTCGAGAGAAACATTATCCTCAATGCATGAGAAAAAAATATAAATGAGTTAGTCGGAAAGGTCGTCATCTTGCATGATGAATTTCCTTCGAGCCATGTTTGCTTGAGTGATTATTGAATGCATGTATCTGCTAGTCGAACCACGTGCAATCGTTACCTTGGCATCCCTGGGAAGTTGTAGTTGCAGTTGTCATGGCGTCGATATGGGTCGCCAAGGCGGGTGATGGCGAGTAAGTATTTCAGCAGGAAATATGGGGAACCGGACTGCACTGTCAGGGAACATCTCTAGGTGGATTTCCTTGATGGAAGTGGAGAGGGCCCTAGTGTATTGTATAAATTGGAGCTGCTGCCTTTCCATCCTATTGAGCTGGTTCCAGAGACGATGGAGGAGTACTGCTGGTATTGGGGTCTGTTTGGAAGCTTCAGTACTGCCGAGCGGCAAGAGCTGAGCGGCAGCATCAGTACTGCCGTGCGGCGAGAGCTGAGCGGCAGCATCAGTACTGCCGTGCGGCGAGAGCTGTGTGGCAGCATTAGTACTTCTGGGCGGCGGAAGCTGGGTGACAGCATCAATACTACCGGGCGGGGGAGCTGGGCGGTAGCATTAGTACTGCCGGGTGGCAAACTTTCATCGATGATGTTGCTCGACTGCCTCTGCCGAAATTCACTAGAAGGCTGGTTTGTTGCTGGTTGTGGCCATTGATAGGTTGTGAGACGATTGAATTTTATTTGCAAGAAAGAAGAAAAATAAAAGGCCAAAAAATTGGAAAGATTGCAAGATCAAAGAGAATTCAAGAAATAGCAAGGAGGTGAAAATGATTGTGAATAGATGGCATTGGAGAGTTTGAATAGCTATTAGGAGAGGTTGTCGTCTCAGCAATAAATTCTTCATGTTGGCGGGTTTCTGCCCATTGGCGGGTTGGTGGGCGGGTAAATGTTAGGATGTTGTTGGGCTTAGGTGGATGGGTTCACTCCTTGGACTCTTGATTCTTGAACTCCTTCCAAAAACAAAATAAAATAATAAAATGCAGAAAGAAATAAAAACTGAAAATTCTAAAAATTCTATGTCTACGAAAGCATAAAAAATGTGGAAGATAAAAATAAAAATTATGTTACTATAGGAATGCATTGGCATGCATCTTCTAAAGTAACTACTCCCTTGTCTATTCGAGCGTGAGGGGGTTGTTTTCGATACTCCTTGTAATCCACCCGCACCCTCCATCGAGTGACTATTTTGCCCATAAAAGGGTGGACCACTGTGTTTGCAACTACTTGCTTTTGCATTATCATGGTAGAGGTTCCTTTCTTCCTTGTTCCCTAGTAGTCCATGTGTACCTTCCACCTTGCTATTTTTCCTGGAGGCATAAATATGTGATTAGAAAAACTCGTATCAATATCCAACCATGTACTTACCATATTCTTGTCGACCTTCGTTAAGGTGGAAAGTAGCCTTTGCTGCCGAGGCAACTACTGCGGAAACCATTTGTTATGGCAATCTTTTGTCATAATGCGGTGCAGGTCAAGGGAAAACCCAATTTTATGAAGAGCTTTGTGAACACCATTTTCTTTAGGTCTCTCAACCATCTCCATCAGTAGAGATTTTGTTGGCATCAACTCTATCGATATTGGTTCCTCAAGAAATACCTGCAATGGAAAAGGTGATTTTTCAACGAATTCAAAAGGTTTAGCTATTACCAGCTCATATTCCATTAGCAAAGTATTTCCATCATGTTGCTCCTCTATGTGGTCGTTCAATTGCCCAAGCAAAGGTAGATGAGAGCAATCTACAGATTCCTCAGCTGCCGAGGCATAGCTCTGTTCAGGTTCCTCAGTCCTTGATAGGGCAATCTGTTGCATAGGCTCATCAATGTGTTCTTCGTATTGCTCTGCATCTTCTTGCCTTGGGATGTCAATGTCCATGGGACGTAGTTGTTGGTGATCAATGGTTGCCGAGGCAGAGGTTGCCGAGGCATCATGTTCATCCATGGTATTAATGGGGACCAAATTGCTTAAAAGGTTCGTCCACCTTGGCGATTCTTGTGTCCATAGAAGCTGACAATTCTTGAGTTAATGCAATGAATGCTTGAAGTGTGTCTTCCAAGGATTTTGATTGCTCTTGAAGAGGACTACATTGCTAGGGCATGTCTGCTGCTACGGCAACAAAATTGTCATGGTAGGAAAAATTTTGTGCTTGTTGATCGTACCATGAAGAATCTTGCTGTTGGTCCCATCTCGGTTCGTCCATGTATTCACCGAAAAGACGTGGGCAACTTTCGAACTCATGATTTCCTTCACAAAAATTGCAAGAGTTTTCCTACATCAACTCTCGAATGGTTTGTCTTGACATGTTGTTGCCCTTGAACTTGTATTGCACCTAAAATATTATTATATATATAATGCAAGGAAACAAAGATAAGTGCAAAAAAATAAAAACGAAGTTGTACACCAATCCCCGACAACGACGCCAAAAACTTGTTGCGTGTAAAAGTGATACGCAAATTGCTTGCAAGTATACACGGTGCCAAGTTATAGTATTTAAGATATCGTCTCCACAGGGATTGTGACAACCTTTCAGAATTCACTTTTCTACATAAGTAAAAGTAAAAACACAAATATTAGGAGTTGGTTTGATTAAAGCTAAAACTAAAGCAAGTAAAGTAAACTGAGAAATTAGAGTGAGAGAATGTGCCGATTTTGGAATGCTTCATAGTGTAGAGATTGAATGTACTGTCTCGGCATAGTTTTGCAGATCAACTTAACAACTTTCAACAACCGCCCACGAATATGGCTCGACAGAGACCAAGTGATTGCCTCGGCAGTTAAGCGATGATTCAAGGTTCGACAAGGCTCCCTTCTATGACTTCCTCTTCTCCCGAAGCTTAAAGTACAATTGGCGAACACGTCTTAGATGATACCTCCCAGCGTGAATCTAAGGATGAACACCAACCGATTATGATTCCTCTCTTAGCCGCTGAACTTTTAATTTATCCCTAAGTCGAAATAGCTTTATCCTATGGTTGGATAAAACCGTATTTACTCATTTCGCGAGTTCAACTATTCCGATATTGAACAAATAGATTGCTGCCCTCTTCTCTCCCGATAAAGATTGCAACAATGAAGAACTCTTGTAAACAAACCTTGAATTTTATTACAAAAACTGAAACCTAAACAAATTCAAACAAACTCTCACAACTACTCCACAACCAACCCTTAGCCCTAGGGAAGGTTTAGAACATAATGGAGGATGGCGGCACAAGGGTTTTTCGACAAGAAGGAGTTTTCTCTCTAATCTCAATTGTCTATTTCCTCCTTAAAGTCGATTACATTTATAGGAAATGAGCCTAGTTCTCAGTCGGTTTAGGGTAAGAATCCTATTTAGAATCTAGTTACAACTCATTAAAAGAACAAATATAACATTAAATCTTCCTAGATTCTTGTTTGACTTTTTCTACCTTGACTTTCACCATGGCTTTTCTTTGTCTAATAGGCTCAATGCATGTGCAAGTGGTCTCCAAAAATCGGGCTTGATGAGCTCTTTCAGTCGCATACCACTTTGCATATTTCAACCTTCCTGGAAGTTGATTGCCTGGGCGGCAAATAGTTGACTGCCTGGGTGGCAAATAGTTGACTGCCTGAGAGGCAAATAGTTGACTGTCTGAGCGACAAATAGTTGACTGCCTGGGCGGCAAATAGTTGACTGTCTGGGCAGAGGTCTGTGTTGACTTGCAGGGTTTGGCATGGCTCCTCATCCTGGGTTTCTCCTCTTTATCAGCTCTTCAGTGGGTCCCACCTCATCATCCATTAATTGTTCAGCTCCTTCCTTCTGCCTTCCTTGCTGCCTCAGCATGGTCTTTTTGGGCATCAGGCTCGGCGGCAGGTTGCCGCGGCAACAGGTTTCCTGCATGCACCAAAATACATACCAAAACAACACATTTTCCACAAAATACACTAATATATGTAATCAAGCTTAATGGTGAAGGAAATTATGAGAATATGCATGAATGTCTAATTATGCAACTAAAATGTGCCTAAGTCCAATGATATGAGTAAAAAGGGTAAATAAAATAAGACTTTTAGACACTTAACTGTCATATGCATTTGTATTAGTAGATGACTTTTCTAGATACACATGGTTTCTATTCTTAAGTACTAAGGATGAGGCTTTAGAAAATTTTATCACATTTACAAAAATTAACCAAAATGAAATTGATCTTAAAATTTCACTTATTAGAAGTGATCATGAAACCGAGTTTCAAAATATGGGTTTTGAAGATTTTTGTAATGAAAATGGTATTAGCCATAATTTTTCGGCTCCTCACACTCCTCAACAAAATAGGGTAGTTGAGAGGAAAAATAAAACTTTAGAAGAAATGGCTAGGACAATGTTTTGTGAAAACAACTTACCTAAGTATTTTTGGGCGGAAGCCACTAATATGACTTGTTATATTATTAATAGAGTAATGATTAGGCCTATTTTAAAAAAAATGCCTTACGAGATTTTAAAATCTAAAAGCCTAACATTAGCTATTTCCACCATTTTGGTTCTAAATGCTTTGTTTTAAAAAATGAAAAAGACAACTTAGGTAAATTTGATGCTAAAAGTGATAAATCAATATTTTTGGGGTATTCCCTAAACTCTAAAGCCTACCATGTATTTAATAAAAGAACTTTGGTTGTTGAAGAGTCTATACATGTTGTTTTCGATGATAACCTCCTTCCGAGGAAGGAATCTTGTGATGATGATGATGTAGGGATCATTGAAGCCATTGATGGAGGACAAACATCAAAGGTGGATAAGATTCCAACTAAAGAAGAAGAAGCACAAGATCCACCTCTTAAAGCCTTGAAGGAGTTGGCTCTTGAAGAAAATGAGGTGACATACCCAAAGGAGTTCAACTATGTCATAGGTGGTGAAATCTTGGGTGATCCATCCAAGGTGGTAACTACTAGATCCTCTCTCAAACTTATGAATCATGTTGCATTTATCTCATGCATAGAGCCTAAAAATATCAAAGAAGCTTTAAAAGATGATTTTTGGATACTGGCTATGCAAGAGGAACTTAATCAATTTGAGAGAAGTAAAGTATGGACATTAGTTGATAGGCCTAGTAATCAATCTACTATAGGAACTAAGTGGATATTTAGAAATAAACTAGATGAGAGTGGTAACATAGTGAGAAACAAGGCTAGGCTTGTTGCTTAAGGTTACACTCAAGAAGAGAGAATTGATTTCGATGAAACATATGCAGCCGTAGCTAGAATGGAAGCTATTAGGATGCTTCTTGCATTTGTATGCTATCATGATTTTAAGCTTTTTCAAATGGATGTAAAAAGTTCTTTTCTAAATGGTTTTATAAATGAAGAAGTGTTTGTTGAACAACCACCCGGTTTTGAAGATCCAAACTTTCCAAACTATGTTTTTAAACTAACAAAAGCTTTACACGGTTTGAAACAAGCTCCTAGAGCTTGGTATGAAAGACTTTCAAACTTTTTAATTGAAAAAAAGTTTTGAAAAAAGCAAGGTGGATACTACATTTTTCATTAAATGATATGTCAAAGACTTTCAAGCCACTCCTATGAGCTCATTAATTAAGCTTGACAAGGATGAAGGAGGTAAGTGTGTTGATTCTAAGCTTTATCGTTCTATGATTGGATCTTTGCTTTACCTTATCACAAGTAGACTCAATATCATGTTTAGTGTTTACTTGTGTGCTAGGTTTCAAGCTAGTCTCAGAGAATCACACCTAGTTGCCATTAAGAGAATCTTTAGATACCTTAGAGATACACCTTGTTTAGGTCTTTGGTATCCTAGAGACTCCTCCTTTGATCTTCATGCTTTCTCCGATGCGGATTATGGGGGGTGTAAGATAGATAGGAAAAGTACCTCTGGAATATGTCAATTCTTAGGTAGTATGCTCGTATCTTAGTTCTCTAAGAAACAAAATAGCGTAGCCTTATCTACCACCGAAGCGGAGTACATATCCTTAGAAAGTTGTTGTGCTCAAGTCCTTTGGATGAAACAACAACTCTTAGATTATGGTGTTCAAGAGATACCATACCCCTTAAGTGTGGCAACACTAGTGCCATTTGTCTCACTAAGAATCCCATCCAACACTCTAGAATCAAACATATAGAAATTAGACATCATTTCATTTGAGATCATATCTTGAATGATGTAGTTCTAGAATATATTGATACCTTGAACCAATTAGCGGATATATTTACCAAACCTTTAGATGAGGAGCGTTTTTGGACCCTTAGGAGAGAGTTAGGTTTAACAAGCCTTCCTTGACCCTTTTAGGTCCCAAATGGTAAAAATTTGCTTGAATTTTGAATGATGATCATGCTTACGTAATTTTGCTTCTTAATGCATCTATGCTTGTTGCTAGGGGGTGTATGCATCAATTTTAGTCATTAAATCTTGCTCATATATCATTCACATGCATTTAGGCTCAATATAAGTTTGCTCTTTGTACATGAAATTGCTCAAAATGCATTTTATGACAAGGGTGTATCGAAACAGTTAAATCTGTTTCGATACGGGCTTAATCTAAAATGATTCCAATAGTGAATAGTATCGAAACGTGCTCTTCGCGTTTCGATACGGGTTCAAGGTGTTGTTCCGAAACAGGGTGTGTTGTTCCGAAATAGGGTCACCCTATATCAAAATGTGTCTAGTACTGAAACGGCTCGATAGCGTTTCGAAATGGCCGTTCCGATACGCCAAGTGGCGTATCGAAACACGATCGCGCAAATTTCTTTAAATGGCATTAAAAGTATCAAACTTTAATTAAAACACAAATTCTCTTTTTCTCTCAAACCCTAACCAAACACCCCTATATAAACTCTTCAAATCCCTTGATTTTTCACATCAAAACCTAAATTTTTTTAGGATTTTCAATCTTCCTATCAAGGCTAGAGCTTTGCAAGCAATTTGGTGCATTAATCATCCCTCATTCATCTATTATCCTACATCAAGGTATAAACCCTACTTTCTTTTCTTTTTAATTTTCATTTAATTTTATATGTTGTTTTTTAATTCCTTTTTGTATAAAACATATACATATAGTTTGAGTTTTCAAGTTTTTGCAAAAATTCTTAAAAATTCGAAATTTTTTATTCGAATATAAAATTATACCGTACATTTTTTAATCTATTTTTTTTCAAAATTCTTTTTACCAAAAATTTATTTTATGTTTGTATATATTTTTAAACTATATTGTATAGTTTTTATCAACACCTTGATTATCAGATTGCATATTGGATTGAATTTGGTTGATTTACGCATACATATGTTTTTGTGTCTTGATTTCCTTCTAGATTTTGAATATGGGTTCTAGGAAGAGAGTACGAACCAATGAGGTTAGTGGAAGCTACAACATCGATGACGATTCTACTCGTCCCAACCTCACCTTACTCTACCAAAAGTCTCTTCGCAACAAAGATGCCTATTCCAATTTCAAGATCATGCCATCCATCGTGAGCGTATCGTTTCTATACCCTTTTTGGATTCCGAACATTTTCAATTTAGCTATCTTACTTTATTGAGGCATTGAAACTTCATGACCTTTTTGAGCTTACCCGATACTTTGTACCGTAACATAGTTTTTCTCTTCTATGCCAATGCTCGTTGTATCTCAAATGTCGATCAAGTGGTTGCCATTCAATCCTATCTAATGGGGAAGAAGTTTAGGGTTGATCTAGAAACCTTGGTCAATGTTTTTGGGTTTGAAGGTGTTGAGTTGATCACACAATTACAAATGGCCAAGAGGGGGTGAATTGGCAATTAAAAATTTGGTAGGAGGTATGAGTGAAAAATAAAAAGTGACACAAGTGGTTAGAGTGGTTCAAGTTCTCCAAATGAACTCTACATCCACTACCTTAGTTCCCACTAAGGATTTTCAACCAATTCACTACTTGAATTCTTCCCCTTTTCTTGGATGAGGAGGTAACCTTACAAATTGATTAAGCTTTCTACCCAAAGCTTAATCCACTCACTTTTACAAAGAGATGAATTTGGTAAACTCTAACAATTCCTCTCAAAGGATAAATGTTTACCCAAATACAATTTCAAACTCCCCAAACTCACAAAACAAGATAACAATAAAATCACTAGAGTTGGGTACAAGAATTTGACTATGAAGAGCACTAGGGTTTGGATTTTTTTTTCTTTGATGTTGCTTGTAGGTTCAATAGTTGTTGCTTGGTCAATTGAAGCTTGTTTTTATACCCTTGCATTGAATTCTAGCCATTTGGGTAGTTGGGATCATCAATAGAGCCGTTGGGAGCATTTTTCCCGCAATAAATGCAGCTTTGCAGCCTACCGTATTGGTACTCGAAGAGGGCGTATCAATACCTGCATCAAAGAGGAAAGAGCCGTTGTGACAGAAAACAGAGCGTATCGATACGCATTGAAGGCGTATCGATATAGTTTTAAGGGGCGTATCGGTACGGATGGCCGTATCGATACAGTATTTACTCACTGGAATCGCAAGTTTGGTTTTCATAAAAAGCGTATCGATACATAGACAAATCGTATCGGTACGGTATAACGGTCTTTTAAAAATTGGGAAACCAACCAACTGACAAGTAACGGTCGAAAAATTAAATGCTAAGATTTTTCAAAGATATGGTTATCGTATCGATACAGTTACAAAGCGTATCGGTACAGTTTCATTAAAAGAGTTGCCTAGATGATTATCGTATCGATACGGTTGCAAAGCGTATCGGTACGGTAAGTCCATTAAAATTCCAGTGGCAAAAGCCCGTATCGATACGCATAAGGGTATCGATACGCCTGGGCGTTTTTGTATACTTTGGCTTGAAAATCAAAATTCCAGTAGCAAAAGGGGGTATCGATACGCCTGGGCGTTTTTTGTATAGTTTATCTTTAAAATCATTGGAAAAGACTTAGAAAATTTTCATATATTTAAGAGCTTGTCTTGAGATATTATTTTGTTTAAAACACTTGTCAATTGTGAGACTTTAAAGAGTACTTAAAAATTTATTGTTTTGCAAATTGGTCCTTAAGTTTATATGTTATATCAAAATCAATTTTGGTTTCACAATCTCCCCCTTTTTGATATAACAAAACCACAAATAAATTTTTAAGTTTTTGAAACTTTGAAAAGTTTTCTCCCCCTTAATTTAAGATAGATTTTTAAAAATAAAAAATTGACTCTATGATCATTCTCCCCTTTTTGTAAGATCAAATATAAATACAAGGATAATAGTAACATAATAGCAACAATAATTCATTAAACTTAAAGCAATCATAAGAGTTCAAATGCATAAGCTTTAAAGTAAACATAATAGTTCAAATGCATAAACTTCAAAGAAAACATCATAATCCAAACTTTAAAATCCTAAAACATAGATAATAGGCATAGACTTAGATCCTAAAAACAATAGTGCAATAACAGAATATAAAAGACTAAATGCCATAAGATGATATGCATAAACTACTCGTCCCCCTCATCATCATCATCATCGTCTTCTTCCTCTTCCTCTTCATCATCTTGAGAGGGTTGATTCCTTCGGTTGTGGTTGAGCCAAGCACCATGGAAGGCGGTAAGAGAGATATCCATGGAGTTTTGGCGAGAAGCCATGGTTTCCATTTTCTTCTCCATACCTTTGACGCGATCTTCCAAAGATGTGAATCTAGTGTCCATCGCGGTAAACCCGACTTCCATAGAAGTGAACTTCTCATTGAGAAAAGTCATAAGAGTGCCCATGGAAGAGGAATCAACCGGAGCATGGTGAGAGCTCAAAGAAGCACGAGAAGCATCGACCGGAGCATCTTGTGGAGGATCTTGAGTGTTACGAACCCATTCATTATCAACATAAGAGAAACCGGAACGAGCTAGAGAACACTCATCTATGGGTAGGCCAAGGGTTTCGGGATAGTCATGGGAACAATCAATGCCAAGGGAATGAAATAGATAACTCAAAGCCCTAGAGTAGTAAAAGGATGTGACTTGTTTGGTGTGACGGTGTTGGACTAAATAGACAAGGTCGGCAAACATAATTTGACAAAGATTTGGACGTTGACCTTCTCTAAAACACCTAAGCCAAAAATCATCTGTTTGACGAATAGTTGAAAATTTCCCTCCCGATAGACGAAAAAACCAAGAGACAAGAAGATGAAGGATACGGTCATGAGCATTTAAAACTTTTGTTGAGCCTAAAGGAGCCGTACCCAAATATTTCTCATCATCAATACCAATATCTTCAAAACCAAAGACATTACATAAAAAAATTTGATCAATTTGAAAGGTTTTGGCCATAACAAAAGATTCAATAACAATGACATTCTCCCTAGCTTCATCATGAACACATACGACATTGGAAAAGAATACGATGACTAGATTCCTATATAAGATAGGGGGAATGCTTAAAAAAGGTAAAAACTTCCATTTCTTAAATAAAGGTAGGTATTGGAATTTAAAACGGGCAGAACTTATGAATGGGATTGACACAACACGTTCTTCCCAAAGGTTCATACCTTGAAAAAGTTTGTATCGTTCTATATCGCCATCATCGGGAAAACTTAATTGGATAATATAAGGAAGGTTAGGTGTAGGGTTACCCTCGTCATCCTCATTAGGATCGGAAGTAGAACAATAACGCTTAGTTCTCTTTTTCGATGGTGCCATAACCTTGAAAACACATCAAAAAATGATTCGAATATGTATGCAATTAACATCCTATTCAATCCAATAAATTCTAATAATTCAAGGTAATTGTAAAAAGAATTTTAATTGTAAAAGGATATTCACAAGTCTGAAATTTTTTTTTGACAAAAATAAAAAAAAAGATTAAAAAAATACGAATAGAAAATATATTCGAATGAAAATTTTTGATTTTTGAGAAATTTTTTATGAAAAAGTTGAAACCCATAAAATAAAAACATGTTTTCTACAAAAATTAAATTGAAACAATTATAAAAATCAAACGAAAATCAAAGAAAATAAAAAAGAAGAGTTGTATACCTTGAATCTCAAATTGGATGAATGAGGTGATGTGAATGCACAAGATTTGTTGACAAAGCTTAGCCTTGATGTGGAGATTAAAAACCCTCAAAGAATTTTTAAGTTTGATGGTAAAAATTGAAGGATTGAGGGGGTTTTTTATAGGGTATTGCAGCTAGGGTTTTGGAGAGAAAAAAGGGGTTTTGTTTTTAAAGCTTTTTAACAATTGCAACCCTAAATAGCCTCTCCGTCGAGGCCATATCGATATGCTAAACACGCGTATCGATACCCTTTAACCCTAATTTTTTATTCATCGTTACTACCGTATCGATACGCGGGACCGTATCAGTCTGGATTGGCTTTGACTATTTCCCTTGACTTTAACTGTATCGATCGGCGGGGTCGTATCGATACTCGTTCAGCTTCAAAGTTTCCCAGTTATGAACCCGTATCGATACGCTTCAGTCTTATCGATACCCCTTTACCAGATTAGGCATTTTTGACAGATTTAAGTGCAAAAATCCAACTTGAAACGACCCTAAATGCATGTACATGTCCTATGAACAAGTTTTAATGGCTAAACTTAATGCATACTCCCCCTAGCAACATGCATAGAAGCAAAAAGAACAAAATTAACACAAGCATGAATCACAAACAATTTCAAGCAAATTTTTGACATTTTGGGACCTAAAAGGGGTCAAGAAAGGCTAGTTAAACCTAACTCTCTCCTAAGGGTCCAAAAGCGCTCTTTATCTAAAGGATTTGTGAATATATCCGCTAATTGGTTCAAGGTGTCAACATACTCTATAACAACATCATTTTTCAACACATGATCTCTAATAAAATGATGTCTAATTTCTATGTGTTTAGTTCGAGAGTGTTGGATGAGATTTTTAGTGAGACAAATGACACTAGTGTTGTCACACCTAAGGGTATGGTTTCTATTTCAACACCATAATCTAAGAGTTGTTGCTTCATCCAAAGGACTTGAGCATAACAACTCCCTAAGGATATGTACTCTGCTTCGGTGGTAGATAAGGCTACGCTATTTTGTTTCTTAGAGAACCAAGATACAAGCATACTACCTAAGAATTGGCATGTCCCGGAAGTACTTTTCCTATCTATCTTACATCCCCCATAATCCGCATCCGAATAAGCATGAAGGCTAAAGGGGTAATCTTTAGGGTACCAAAGGCCTAAGGTAGGTGTGTTTCTAAGGTATCTAAAAATTCTATTAATGACAATTAAGTGTGATTCTCTAGGACTAGCTTGAAACCTAGCACACAAGCAAACACTAAACATGATATCCGGTCTACTTGCGGTAAGGTAAAGCAAAGAACCTATCATGGATCTATAAAGCTTAGAATCAACACACTTACCTCCTTCATCTTTGTCAAGCTTTATGGAAGAGCTCATAGGTGTGGCTTGAGGTTTTGCATTCTCCAAGCTGAACTTTTTGAGCATGTCATTCACGTACTTAGCTTGATTTATGAAGGTGCCATCTTTCCTTTGTTTGATTTGGAGTCCCAAAAAGAATGAGAGCTCCCCCATCATGCTCATCTCGAACTCACCTTGCATTAGCTTAGAAAATTCTTTACAATAACACTCATTAGTAGAACCAAAAATGATATCATCAACATAGATTTGTACTACTAAGATGTCATTGTTATATCTTTTTATGAAGAGTGTAGTGTCCACCTTTCCTTTTTCAAAACCCTTTTCAATTAAGAAATTTGAAAGTCTCTCATACCAAGCTCTAGGAGCTTGTTTTAAACCATAAAGAGCTTTTGTTAGTTTAAACACATGGTTTGGAAATTTTGAATCCTAAAAACCCGATGGTTGTTCAACATACACTTCTTCATTTATAAAACCGTTTAAAAAGGCACTTTTTACATCCATTTGAAAAAGCTTGAAATCATTATAACATGCAAATGCTAAAAGCATCCTAATGGCTTCCATTCTAGCTACGGGTGCATATGTCTCATCAAAATCAATTCCCTATTCTTGGGTATAGCCTTGAGCAACAAGCCTAGCCTTGTTTCTCACTATATGTAACCCCCTTAACCCGGCCTAGACGGTTGACCCGAATTAAGAAAGTCACACGGGGAAAACCAAAGTCAACCCGAAAGTCAACCTTGATTAACGACCCTTTTTTTTCTTTTTAATCTTGTCTAGATGCACATTAGTCCTAATTGTGATCACACAAACATCATACTCAAAGATCACAAACATCAGAGATCAAACAGGGACCCAATTGAACAAATTACAACTTTAGGGACCAAATTGTAATTTCTGATAATTAAAAGGACTTAACCCAAATTAAAGTTACCAACTTGAAATTAATCAGGTTTCATGCTTCTTTGTGAAATTTCAGCTCAAAAGAACTTCCCAAGCTCATGCAATTGAACAAACAAGTTTCAGGACCAAAACGCAAACAATTCAAAACATATAACTGCCAATGTCAGCCCCTAACGGTCGACCGTTCCGAAACAGGTAGACCCCGTTTCGAAATACGGGCCGTTCCGCAACGGGTTCCGAAACATAGGCTTGGCAGAGACCAAACCGTTTCGAAACGGTGCATACCGTTTCGGACGCCTGGGTTCATGCAAGGCACCCGTTCCGAAACGGTGCACACTGTTCCGAAACGCCTGCATAGATTGCAGCAAAAAGGCATTCCAAAACATGCAATAGATCATTCAAACATGCTCCAAATGCTACCAAACTTTACCAGCATGAAATTCAACATATATATGACTTATAGGCATCATCAAATCATCAGAACAACATCATGAGCAAAAAGCCCCAATTCTATAGGCATGCTTCCTACACAAGCTAGCTATTCAAGCACAAAACTTTCAAAACAAGCATGTAATGATCCAATCCAAAAACCAGCATTCAAATCATCATTCAACATACTTAGGGAGTTCCAAACACCTCCCAAAACATACACATTGGTCCCCCATTGCCAAATTACCCAAAAGCTAAAAAGTGCTTATAAAACCTTCCATACATTGAGCTTTACTTGTACTTGATTGCTTGCCCTCCTTGCTGCCCTCAAGGTTCTCTAATGCTCTGCATTATTGAATTAAGAAGACGAAGAGAGCGTAAGCAAAAGCTTAGTGAGGAAAGCTCTTAAAAATCATTCAATAATGCAATTGAAACCATTTATAAACATGCTTAAAATCAACCTTTGTACATGCTCAAAAGCATACTTTAAACAAGCAATCTCATGCTTCAACATAAACATAACATGTCATATTGGCTCAAGTGATACATTCCATTTCTTAAAACAAGTTCATCAACTTCCCAAGGACTTTTAAACACCTTGGCCCCAAGGACTTTTAAACACCTTGGCCATGGACTTTTAAACACCATGAATAAGGACCACACAAGGACTTTTAACCACCTTTGTGTCCATAGCTTGAATCACCCCAAGGACTTTTAAACACCTTGGCCCCAAGGACTTTTAAACACCTTGGCCCCATGGACTTTTAAACACCTTGGCCCCATGGACTTTTAAACACCATGGCCCCATGGACTTTTAAACACCATGGAAAGGATCACCTAAGGACTTTTAACCACCTTAGTGTCCGCAACAAGAATCATCCAAGGAATTTTAACCACCTTGATGTTCTTAAGTAACAAGGCTCACTCAAGGACTTTTAACCACCTTAGTGACCTTAACCTTTTCAAAACATCACTTGCCAATATACATCATTTTCATCATTTAATCCACTGTTTTAAAGCATTAAACCAAGCCATTTTCATCATGCATTTAAAAGCATCAAACCACATTATTTCAATGTACAAAATCAAGGAACTCCTACCTAGAGTTACCTTCAACATATGGCTTACATCATCAGCAAAAACCATGCTAAAACATGCTTCCAAAACAGTAATTAAAACATGCAAATAATCATTTTGCATCACAACAAAATCATGGCCACCACTAGAGAGAAATTCCGAAAACTTACACTTGAGCTTAGCAAAGTTGTTTAGACTTAAACTAAGCTCCCAAAACCTTCAAACCTTGGTTTAAAAGCTGAAAACCCAATTTCCACAAACGCACTCACCAATTTCCACTTTGCTTCAAGCCAAAGCACCAAATCAAGCTTCCGGATCAACAACTCTTGGATCCAAAGATGCCTCCCCTGTTTCAACACATCAAAGCAGAGGATTAATGCATCATCATGCATTAATTGCTTCAATGAAAGCACCTAAACTCGCTGCTCTCATCAAACCTCCATTTTCGGCCACCAAACACAACCGAAAATGCATCCAAACCACTTCTAAACCAAGCCCAGCCATAAACCAGCAAAACCACACTTCCATAAACATCATAACACATCTAAAAACAACCTATTAACATCCTTATACCTCCAGCAACATCAGATCACCAAGATCACCTCAAAAACAACCTTGAAACACAAGCTAAACTTAGGAAACTCAACCTATCCGGGATTGCATCAATCAAAACTCAATTCCTTATCAATTTAGAGTTCATTTAACATCAAAAACACATCTCAAATCACAGATTAATCAGATCTAACGAAAATCATCAAAAATCATCAAAATCTTGCATTATAAGCCAAGATCCATTTCACCACTTAAAAACCTTTAATTAAACTTCAATTAAGGATTGAAAACTTAGGAATTTCAGTAAAGAACTGATAGTTTAGAGGAGAAAGACGTTCTTACCTCCAAACTTGAGTTTCTCCTCTTTTTGCAATCAAAATCCTTGTTGAAACAATTAGCAATTGAAGAGGTTTTGAAGATACAATGATTAGGAATCAAATGATAGTAAAAAGGAGGGATTTAGGTGAAGAAATCAGATCCAATTCTCTGGAAAAGAAGTGTTTGGGTTGAGAGAAAATGAGAGAAAGAAAATTGGGAAAAGTTGGTTACAAAATCCAAAATAGCCAAATGGCTTCCCTCCAATTTTAATATCCTTTAAAATCAGATTTTAGACTTAAAATATCTTAGAAAAATCTGGAGAAACTCCCTTTGGGTAAATAGCTCCTTAAAGATTCAAAGTTTCAACCCTTTATAAAACAGTCACCAAACTTGCGAAAATTACATTTTGGTCACTAGCCAAAATGTCACACTTCCAAAACTCATTTTCCAAAATTGATTTCACAGTTCACTTAATTATATTAAAAGATGATTTTAGAACATTTTTCCATATTTTTAATGCAACCCGAACTAGGCTTTCCTAATTTCACCTCTTTAGATTCGAACAGCACTTTGACCAAACCGGTCAACGCCCAAAACTCCTAAGCCCAAAACCGGGGCGTTACAACTCTTCCCCCCTTAAGAAATTTCGTCCTCGAAATTTACCTGAAGGAAAGAGATAAGGAAACTGCTTCAGCATGTCTTCCTTCCGCTCCCACGTGGCTTCCTCAACACCTCGATGCTTCCACAGCACCTTCACCAACTCAATGGTCTTGCCACGAAGAACCTTGCTATCCGAATCCAGAACCTTCACCGGTTCCTCATCATAGGTCAAATCCGGATTCAAAACCACTTCCTCCACAGGCATCACATGCGAAGGATCAGATATATACTTCCGGAGCATAGAAACATGAAACACATCATGAATCTTCTCCAACTCCTGAGGTAACCTCAGCCGATACGCAACAGGACCCACACGCTCAACCACCTCATATGGTCCAATGTACCGAGGGCTCAACTTACCCTTCCGGCCAAACCTCATCACCTTCTTCCAAGGCGAAACCTTCAAGAACACACGGTCACCCACCGCATACTCTATCTCCTTACGCTTCAAATCCGCGTAAGACTTTTGCCGATCAGAGGCAGCCTTCAACCGCTCACAAATGAGCTTCACCTTCTCAGTGGTCCCTTTCAACAAAGCCGGCATCGAAACCAACTTCTGACCAGTTTCAGCCCAACAAAGAGGAGTCCTACACTTCCTCCCATACAGAGCCTCATAAGGTGCCATCTGTATACTCGCCTGATAACTATTGTTATAAGCGAACTCAACCAAAGGCAGATGCTTCTCCCAAGAACCTTGGAACTCAATCACACAGCACCTCAACATATCCTCCAAAATTTGGATAACCCGCTCAGACTGACCATCCGACTGAGGATGATAGGATGTACTGAAATGCAACCTTGTACCCAGAGCTTGATGCAAACACTGCCAGAAACGCGATGTGAACCTCGGATCCCTATCCGACACAATCGACTTAGGCACACCATGCAGCCTCACAATCTCAGCAATGTACAGCTCTGCCAGCTTATCCAAAGAAAACGTAGTATGCACAGGCAAGAAATGCGCACACTTCGTCAAGCGATCCACAATCACCCAAACAGAATTCTTCTTCGATGGAGACAAAGGTAAACCAGATACAAAATCCATGGTAACCCTCTCCCACTTCCATTCAGGGATTTTCAACGGTTGCAACAAACCAGAAGGAACCTGATGTTCAGCCTTAACTCGCTGACACACCAAACACTTGCTCACAAACTCTGCAACATCCTTCTTCAAACCCACCCAATAGTACTCATCACGAAGATCACGATACATCTTAGTACTACCTGGGTGCATAGCAAAAGGACTACTATGACCTTCAGTCAGAATAGCACGCCTCAACTCAGCATCAGCAGGCACTACTATCCGACTCCCAAAACACAACACACCATCCTCATTAAAGCAGAAATCCGAAGGTCTACCCTCCGCGATATCCTGAACATGAGACACCAAGGAATCATCCAACAACTGCTTTTCCTTGATCAACTGAACCAAAGATGGTTTCACTTGCAACTCAGCAACAAGACCACCATCTCGCGATATGCTCAAGCTAGCAAACATAGCTCTCAGCTCAACAGCTACCTTCCTACTCAAGGCATCCGCAACAACATTAGCCTTACCAGGATGATACTCAATCGTCAGATCATAATCCTTGAGCAACTCCAACCAACGCCGCTGCCTAAGATTCAACTCTTTCCGAGACATCAGATACCTCAAACTCTTGTGATCCGTGTACACAGTACACTTCTCACCATACAGATAATGTCTCCAGATCTTCAGAGCAAACACCACTGCAGCCAGCTCAATGTCATGCGTAGGATAGTTGCGCTCATGCACCTTCAACTGCCGTGACGCATAAGCCACAACCTTACCCTCTTGCATCAGCACACATCCCAATCCAACATAGGATGCATCACTATAGACCACAAACTCTTTCCCTGATTCAGGCTGAATCAAGATAGGAGCTTGCGTCAAAGCCGCCTTAAGCTTCTCAAAAGCCTGTTGTCTCGCTTCCGTCCACTCATACTTAACATCCTTTTGCAACAGCTTCGTCAAAGGAGCAGCAATTTTGGAAAAACCATCCACAAACCTCCGGTAGTATCCCGCCAAACCAAGGAAACTACGGACCTCATGAACAGACTTAGGAACTTTCCAGTTCATCACCGCCTCAATCTTCTGAGGATCAACACGAATCCCCTCAGCTGAGACCACATGCCCAAGAAACACTACCTCCTTAAGCCAGAACTCACACTTGCTCAGCTTAGCATAAAGCTGATTCTCCAACAAAGCTTGCAACACAACCCTCAAATGCTCTTCGTGCTCCTCCTCAGTACGCGAGTACACGAGGATATCATCAATGAACACCACAACGAACTTGTCCAGGTATTCATGAAACACACGATTCATCATGTCCATGAAAGCAGCAGGAGCATTTGTCAAACCAAACGGCATCACAAGGAACTCATAATGCCCATACCTTGTCCTGAAAGCTGTCTTAGGCACATCCACATCCTTCACCTTCAACTGATAATACCCTGACCTCAAGTCAATCTTAGAGAACACAGCAGCTCCCCGAAATTGATCAAAGAGATCATCAATCCTCGGCAAAGGATACCGATTCTTGATAGTCAACTTGTTCAGCTGACGGTAATCAATGCACATCCTCATAGTGCCATCTTTCTTCTTCACAAACAAGACCGGTGCTCCCCAAGGTGACACACTCGGCCGGATGAAACCACGATCTAGCAGCTCTTGCAACTGCGTCTTCAGCTCCTTCAGCTCCTTAGGTGCCATTCTATAGGGAGTAATGGACACAGGAGTTGTATTCTCATACAGCTCAATTCCAAACTCCACCTCGCGATTAGGAGGTAAACCAGGCAACTCCTCAGGAAAAACACCAGGAAACTCCTTCACAACCTTGATATCTTGCACCCTCAACTCCTTAGAGCTAGGATTCATCACAAAAGCTACATAAGCTTCGCAACCCTGCCTCAGCATCCTACTCGCCTCCAAGGTAGACACCACATTAGCAAGAAACTTCACATTCTCACCAACCACAACAACTTCATAATCATCCGCAAGCTTAAGCGAAACCCGCTTATTCTCACAATCCACAACAGCACGATGCTCAGCAAGCCAATCCATACCAAGGATCACATCAAAACCATAAAAGGGCAACTCCATAAGATCAACATGAAAGACATGTTCTTGAACAACCAAGGGACACCTTCTATAAAGCTTTCGAGTCACAACAGTTTCACCAAAAGAACTAGTGACACGAACACCAACATCCAAAGACTCAACAGGCAAACCAAGCAATTTAGCATGCTCACGCAAAATGTATGAATGCGTAGATCCAGAATCAATCAAAGAAAGCAATGACAAGGATTACAAAGTAAAGGTACCTGCAATCACATCTGCATCATTCCTTCCCTCGCGCTGAGCATACACCCTAGCTTGGCCTCCACCCTCAGGCTGAATAGCCACAACATGGGCTACTCCACGACCACCTTCCTCTCTCCTCTGGAAATTACCACGGCCGCGCCCACGACCTCTCTGCGGTGCAGCAACAACAGGAGCACGCTCTTGGCCACCAGCCAACCTCGGACAATCTCGCCTCAGATGGTCAACAGAACCACAATTCCAACATCCATTACCAGCTGCCGCAACAGGAGCTTGCACCTCCCTCACAGCACGAGGACAGTCACGCTTCATGTGACCACGCGAACCACAGATCCAGCAAGCACTAGGATCAGCTCTAGCATAACCACCTCTAGCAGGTGCACCACCACCTCTCTTGGCTGAGGACTGATACTTCTGATCACGTCCCCTCTTGTTCCGTCCACCTCCGGAACTATACTCAGCAGCTCTCTTGCCAGAACTTGCTCCAGCACCTTTCGCAGATAAACCCAAGTTCATCTCAATGTCCTTGGATCGGCTCACCAACACATCAAAATCATTATACTGGGCAGCCAACATATATGTCTTTACTTCCGTCACCAAACCATAACGGAACCTTTCACACCTCTCCCGCTCAACAGGTATCAACTCTGGTGCATACTGACTGAGCCGCACAAACTGCACCTCATACTCAGCCACACTCATGCTCCCTTGGGTAAGAGACATGAATTCACGCTTTTTCTCATCAAGATATCTCACTCCAAGATATCTCCTCTTGAACGCATTCTGAAAGAATGTCCAAGTAACATCAGCTTCAGCCATCCCAGCTATGGTGGTCGTCCACCACGTATACGCATCGTCCTGCAGCAAGGACAGAACACATCCCAACTTTTGCACATCCGTGCAGCTCATCTGTCCCAAGATACGCTTGGTACTCTCAAGCCAAGCTTCCGAACTCTCAGCAGACATACCCCTGAACTCAGTCCCACCAAGACTGCGCAGACGCTCCAAAGGTAGTCTGACTCCAGCATCTCCCTGATGCCCAGCTCCTTGAGCTCCAGCTACTGCTGCTCGAAAAGCACCCGCAATAGCTTGTACCAGCATAGACATATCAGCATAGCTTGCCCCTGACCAACCTCTGGTCCAGCAGCTCCAGCACCAGCTGCAGCTTTAGCTCTTTCACCTCCAGCACCACCACCAGGCGGAGGAGGGGGTAACACCGCACTACCCGTATTCTCTTCATTCTCGTTCTCATTGGAAGCCGTAGCTCGCACACTACCTCTTAACTCTCTACGTGGTGCCATACTTTTACCATGCAATCACAATGCAAAATAAAACAAGTCAGGCCCAGCAAGGTAAGCAATCCAAGTATTCAAGCTGAATTTCATTCAAAATCAACATCATTTCATTAGCTTTTGTTTGGCAATGGGTACCCTCAACATGCAACATCACAGCATACGTCTCAAATGCATCAACATCTCAAGCCACTGAACATGCTTTCATACAACAAGCATACAAAGCAAACATACCTCAATCATGCATACATTCATTCCCAATTACTCGAGAACTCAGCTCTGATACCACCAAATGTAACCCCCTTAACCCGGCCTAGACGGTTGACCCGAATTAAGAAAGTCACACGGGGAAAACCAAAGTCAACCCGAAAGTCAACCTTGATTAACGACCCTTTTTTTTTCTTTTTAATCTTGTCTAGATGCACATTAGTCCTAATTGTGATCACACAAACATCATACTCAAAGATCACAAACATCAGAGATCAAACAGGGACCCAATTGAACAAATTACAACTTTAGGGACAAAATTGTAATTTCTGATAATTAAAAGGACTTAACCCAAATTAAAGTTACCAAATTTAAATTAATCAGGTTTCATGCTTCTCTGTGAAATTTCAGCTCAAAAGGACTTCCCAAGCTCATGCAATTGAACAAACAAGTTTTAGGACCAAAACGCAAACAATTCAAAACATATAACTGCCAATGTCAGCCCCTAACGGCCGACCGTTCCGAAACAGGTAGACCCCGTTTCGAAACACGGGCCGTTCCGCAACGGGTTTCGAAACATAGGCTTGGCAGAGACCAAACCGTTTCGAAACGGTGCATACCGTTTCGGACGCCTGGGTTCATGCAAGGCACCCGTTCCGAAACGGTGCACACTGTTCCGAAACGCCTGCATAGATTGCAGCAAAAAGGCATTCCAAAACATGCAATAGATCATTCAAACATGCTCCAAATGCTACCAAACTTTACCAGCATGAAATTCAACATATATATGACTTATAGGCATCATCAAATCATCAGAACAACATCATGAGCAAAAAGCCCCAATTCTATAGGCATGCTTCCTACACAAGCTAGCTATTCAAGCACAAAACTTTCAAAACAAGCATGTAATGATCCAATCCAAAAACCAGCATTCAAATCATCATTCAACATACTTAGGGAGTTCCAAACACCTCCCAAAACATACACATTGGTCCCCCATTGCCAAATTACCCAAAAGCTAAAAAGTGCTTATAAAACCTTCCATACATTGAGCTTTACTTGTACTTGATTGCTTGCCCTCCTTGCTGCCCTCAAGGTTCTCTAATGCTCTGCATTATTGAATTAAGAAAACGAAGAGAGCGTAAGCAAAAGCTTAGTGAGGAAAGCTCTTAAAAACCATTCAATAATGCAATTAAAACCATTTATAAACATGCTTAAAATCAACCTTTGTACATGCTCAAAAGCATACTTTAAACAAGCAATCTCATGCTTCAACATAAACATAACATGTCATATTGGCTCAAGTGATACATTCCATTTCTTAAAACAAGTTCATCAACTTCCCAAGGACTTTTAAACACCTTGGCCCCAAGGACTTTTAAACACCTTGGCCATGGACTTTTAAACACCATGAATAAGGACCACACAAGGACTTTTAACCACCTTTGTGTCCATAGCTTGAATCACCCCAAGGACTTTTAAACACCTTGGCCCCAAGGACTTTTAAACACCTTGGCCCCATGGACTTTTAAACACCTTGGCCCCATGGACTTTTAAACACCATGGCCCCATGGACTTTTAAACACCATGGAAAGGATCACCTAAGGACTTTTAACCACCTTAGTGTCCGCAACAAGAATCATCCAAGGACTTTTAACCACCTTGATGTTCTTAAGTAACAAGGCTCACTCAAGGACTTTTAACCACCTTAGTGACCTTAACCTTTTCAAAACATCACTTGCCAATATACATCATTTTCATCATTTAATCCACTGTTTTAAAGCATTAAACCAAGCCATTTTCATCATGCATTTAAAAGCATCAAACCACATTATTTCAATGTACAAAATCAAGGAACTCCTACCTAGAGTTACCTTCAACATATGGCTTACATCATCAGCAAAAACCATGCTAAAACATGCTTCCAAAACAGTAATTAAAACATGCAAATAATCATTTTGCATCACAACAAAATCATGGCCACCACTAGAGAGAAATTCCGAAAACTTACACTTGAGCTTAGCAAAGTTGTTTAGACTTAAACTAAGCTCCCAAAACCTTCAAACCTTGGTTTAAAAGCTGAAAACCCAATTTCCACAAACGCACTCACCGATTTCCACTTTGCTTCAAGCCAAAGCACCAAATCAAGCTTCCGGATCAACAACTCTTGGATCCAAAGATGCCTCCCCTGTTTCAACACATCAAAGCAGAGGATTAATGCATCATCATGCATTAATTGCTTCAATGAAAGCACCTAAACTCGCTGCTCTCATCAAACCTCCATTTTCGGCCACCAAACACAACCGAAAATGCATCCAAACCACTTCTAAACCAAGCCCAGCCATAAACCAGCAAAACCACACTTCCATAAACATCATAACACATCTAAAAACAACCTATTAACATCCTTATACCTCCAGCAACATCAGATCACCAAGATCACCTCAAAAACAACCTTGAAACACAAGCTAAACTTAGGAAACTCAACCTATCCGGGATTGCATCAATCAAAACTCAATTCCTTATCAATTTAGAGTTCATTTAACATCAAAAACACATCTCAAATCACAGATTAATCAGATCTAACGAAAATCATCAAAAATCATCAAAATCTTGCATTATAAGCCAAGATCCATTTCACCACTTAAAAACCTTTAATTAAACTTCAATTAAGGATTGAAAACTTAGGAATTTCAGTAAAGAACTGATAGTTTAGAGGAGAAGGACGTTCTTACCTCCAAACTTGAGTTTCTCCTCTTTTTGCAATCAAAATCCTTGTTGAAACAATTAGCAATTGAAGAGGTTTTGAAGATACAATGATTAGGAATCAAATGAGAGTAAAAAGAAGGGATTTAGGTGAAGAAATCAGATCCAATTCTCTGGAAAAGAAGTGTTTGGGTTGAGAGAAAATGAGAGAAAGAAAATTGGGAAAAGTTGGTTACAAAATCCAAAATAGCCAAATGGCTTCCCTCCAATTTTAATATCCTTTAAAATCAGATTTTAGACTTAAAATATCTTAGAAAAATCTGGAGAAACTCCCTTTGGGTAAATAGCTCCTTAAAGATTCAAAGTTTCAACCCTTTATAAAACAGTCACCAAACTTGCGAAAATTACATTTTGGTCACTAGCCAAAATGTCACACTTCCAAAACTCATTTTCCAAAATTGATTTCACAGTTCACTTAATTATATAAAAAGATGATTTTAGAACATTTTTCCATATTTTTAATGCAACCCGAACTAGGCTTTCCTAATTTCACCTCTTTAGATTCGAACAGCACTTTGACCAAACCGGTCAACGCCCAAAACTCCTAAGCCCAAAACCGGGGCGTTACACTATATTACCACTTTCATCTAATTTATTCCTAAATACCCATTTAGTTCCTATAGTAGATTGATTACTAGGCCTTTCAACTAATGTCCAAACTTTACTTCTCTCAAATTGATTTAATTCCTCTTGCATGGCCAAAATCCAAAAATCACCTTTTAAAGCTTCTTTAATATTTTTAGGCTCAATGCATGAAAGAAATGCAACATGGTTCATTAATTTGAGAGATGATCTAGTAGTTACCCCCTTGGATGGATCACCCAAGATTTCACCACCTTTGACATAGTTGAACTCCCTTGGGTAAGACACCTGCTTTTCCTCAAGAGCTAAGTCCTTCAAGGCTTCAAGAGGTGGATCTTGTGAATCCTCGTATTTAGTTGGAACCTCATCCACCTCTGACGTTTGTCCTCCATCAATGACATCAAGGATTCCTACATCATCATCATCATCATAAGATCCCTTCCTCGGAAGGAGGTTATCGTCGAAAACAACATGTATAGACTCTTCAACTACTAGAGTTCTTTTATTAAATACACGATAGGCTTTAGAGTTTAAAGAGTACCCTAAGAAAATAGCTTCATCACTTTTAGCATCAAATTTACCTAAGTTTTCTTTACCATTATTCAAAACAAAACACTTGCAACCAAAAAGATGAAAATAGCTAATGTTAGACTTCTTAGATTTTAAAATCTCATAAGGTGTTTTCGTCAAAATTGGCCTAATCATTACTCAATTTATAATATAGCAAGCAGTATTTGTGGCTTCCGCCCAAAAATATTTAGGTAAATTATTTTCACAAAGCATGGTTCTAGCCATTTCTTCTAAAGTTCAATTTTTCCTCTCAACTACCCCATTTTGTTGAGGAGTGTGAGGTGCGGAAAAATTGTGGCTAATCCCATTTTCATTTAAAAACTTATCAAAACCTAGATGTTGAAATTCGGTTCCATGATCACTTCTAATGTGAGAAATTTTAAGTTCAAGATCATTTTGAGTTATTTTAGAAAATGTGATGAATTTTTCTAAAGCCTCATCTTTTGTACTTATGAATAGAACCCAAGTAAACCTAGAATAGTCATCTACAAGCACAAAGGCATATGATTTGCCACCCAAGCTCATTGTTCTAATAGGCCCAAAAATATCCATATGAATCAATTGTAAACATCTACTAGTAGAGACATCATTAATGGATTTAAATGAAGTTATATGTTGTTTACCCTTTGAACATGCATCACAAATTTTATCATTAGAAAATTTAAGTTTGGGTAAACCTCTAACTAGATTAAGGGAAATTAATTTCTCTAAGACACTCATGCTAGCATGTCCTAATTTTCTATGCCAAAGTCATGAGTCATGTTCATCATGTGCAACTAAGCATGTATGAGATGAATGGATGTCATCTAAATGCACCATGTAGATATTGCCTATTCTATGTCTTATGAGCATTAGTTGATTTGTTTTAATGTTCACAATATTGCAACCACTTTTATCAAATAAAACATTAAAACCCTTATCACATAATTGACTAATGCTCAATAAATTATGTTTAAGACCGTTGACATACAAAACAATTTCAATGAAAATAGAAGAGTGATTACCAATGGGGCCTATTCCTTCAATGTGGCCTTTGGAGTTGTCACCGAAAGTTACCACTCCACCACTCCTTGGCTTTAGTTCCACGAATCTACTCTTGTCACTGGTCATATGTCTTGAGCATCCACTATCAAGGTACCATGAGTTTTGGCTTGAAGCTTTGGCCTTGTAGCAATGCTCCCCCTACAAACAAAGAAATTAGGCCTTGATTTTTGGTACCCAAATCATTTTGGGTCCATGTGTGTTAGCCTTCAAAATTTTGGTTCCCTTAGGAACCTAAACACTTCTAACTTTTTGACCTTTAGATTGGTTATGAAAATTTCTTTGTTTAGGAATAAAAGGTTTTCTTTTTACATATTGGGATTTAGAAGAGTCTCCTTTTTCAAAATTGTTTTTCCAAATAGCAATTGATGTTTTAAGATTATCCACTTCCTTTGTGTGATAATCTTGAAAATCGGAAATACGTTTTTCAAGTTCAACATTTTTCATTTTAAGATCATTTGAAAGATTTACTAAAAAAAACATTTTATTTTCCAATTCGGAGTTAGTTTTTGAAAATGTTTCATTTTGATTTTTCAAATCGGAAATAGTTTTCTTGTTTCTCAAAATGGATTCTTTTATATTTTCCTACTAACTCATCGTAAACCTCTTGCAATTCATCATAAGCATCTTGAAGCTCATCAAAGGTAAAATCAAAATTAGATGAGTTAGGATTTACATTTGGTTCATCATCAATGGCCATGAGACAAAGATTGGCCACTTCCTCCTCCTCCTCGGATGACTCATCGTCACTCCAAGTTGCTACTTGAGCTTTGAGCTTGTTCTTCTTCCCAAAGTTCTTCCTCTTCAATTGAGGACATTCAAAACGTATATGGTCAGGCTTTTTGCATTCATAGCAAGTGATTTGGTCCTTCTCCTCTTCCTTACTCTTGCTCTTGAAGTCCCATTTTCTAATGAGCTTTCTCCCACGATTGGACTTCATGAAGCGAGTGAACCGTTTGGCCAACATGGCCATCTCCTCATCTTCATCTTCACTTGAATCGCTTTCATGATATGAAGCTTTAAGAGCGATTCCAACCTTCTTCTTCTCAACATCCTTCTTCTCAACCATTTTCTTTTCTTCTTCTCTTCTCTTCCTCATGATCTCATGGGTGAGAAGAGATCCAAAAAGAGCATCAAGCTTGAGAGTCTTCAAATCTCGAGCTTCAATAATGGCCGTTCTCTTGCTATCCCATGACTCCGGAGGAGAGTACAACAATTTCCTCACTAGTTTGTCTTCGTGGATGATCTCACCGAAACCCTTCAATCCGTTGACAATGACCGAGAATCAATCAAACATCTTGGAAACACTCTCATCGGGATCCATCTTGAAATTTTCGTAGCTTAGATTGAGTAGCCCAATTTTTGTTTCCTTGACATCACTAGTTCCCTCATATGTTGTCTCGAGGGTGTCCCAAACCTCCTTGGCATTTTTGATCGAAGACACCTTGAAGTAGATATCCGGACCAAGTGCACAAAATATGACATGTAGAGCCTTATCATTCACTTGCATCATTCTTCGTTCATCTTCCATTATCTCGACTTTCACCTTTGGGACAAGTCTTGCTTCACTATCTCTCTTCATGGGAATGTATATATGGACCTTCTTCAACCACATCCCACACCATGTAATCAGTAGACTTGATGAAGAGCCTCATCCTATTCTTCTAATATGGGTAGTTATCCCCATTGAAGAATGGTGGCTTGGTGGTAGATTGGGACTCAAAGAGGTTGGAGTTGGAGGTGGATGCCATTGCTTGACTAGTTGTTGATCAAACTCTCCTAGAATCGACTCAAGAGGGTTGTAATCCTTCCAATGAGTGTAGCTTTCATACCAATTGTTGAGTTGATCACACAATTGCAAATGGCCAAGAGGGGGTTGAATTGGCAATTAAAAATTTGGTAGGAGGTATGAGTGAAAAACAAAAAGTGACACAAGTGGTTAGAGTGGTTCAAGTCCTCCAAATGAACTCTACATCCACTACCTTAGTTCCCACTAAGGATTTTCAACCAATTCACTACTTGAATTCTTCCCCTTTTCTTGGATGAGGAGGTAACCTTACAAATTGATTAAGCTTTCTACCCAAAGCTTAATCCACTCACTTTTACAAAGAGATGGATTTGGTAAACTCTAACAATTCCTCTCAAAGGATAAATGTTTACCCAAATACAATTTCAAACTCCCAAAACTCACAAAACAATATAACAATAAAATCACTAGAGTTGGGTACAAGAATTTGACTATGAAGAGCACTAGGGTTTGTATTTTTTTGCTTTGATGTTGCTTGTAGGTTCAATAGTTGTTGCTTGGTCAATTGAAGCTTGTTTTTATACCCTTGCATTGAATTCTAGCCGTTTGGGTAGTTGGGATCATCAATAGAGCCGTTGGGAGCATTTTTCCCGCAATAAATACAGCTCTGCAGCCTACCATATCGGTACTCGAAGAGGGCGTATCGATACATGCATCAAAGAGGAAAGAGTCGTTGTGACTAAAAACAGAGCGTATTGATACGCATTGACGGCGTACCGGTACGGTTTTAAGGGGCGTATCGGTACGGATTGCCGTATCGATACGGTATTTACTCACTGGAATCCCAAGTTTGGTTTTCATAAAAAGCGTATCGATACACATACTAAGTGTATCGGTACGGCATAACGGTCTTTTAAAAATTGGGAAACCAACCAACTGACAAGTAACAGTCAAAAAATTAAATGCTAAGATTTTTCAAAGATATGCTTATCGTATCGATACGGTTGCAAAGCATATCGGTACAGTTTCATTAAAAGAGTTTCCCAGATGATTATCGTATCGATACGGTTGCAAAGCGTATCGATACGGTAAGTCTATTAAAATTCTAGTGGCAAAAGCCCGTATCGATACGCATAAGGGTATCGATACGCCTGGGCGTTTTTGTATACTTTGGCTTGAAAATCAAAATTCCAGTAGCAAAAGAGGGTATCGATACGCCTAAGGGTATCGACGCCTGGGCGTTTTTGTATAGTTTATCTTTAAAATCATTAGAAAAGGCTTAGAAAATTTTCATATATTTAAGAGCTTGTCTTGAGATATTATTTTGTTTAAAACACTTGTCAATTGTGAGACTTTAAAGAGAACTTAAATATTTATTGTTTTGCAAATTGGTCCTTAAGTTTATATGTTATATCAAAATCAATTTTGGTTTCACAGAAGATAAGGGAATCTCGGATGAGAACTCGTTGGGACAAACCTTTGGTGGCTCTGTCACGGTCCTTGGTGCTCATGATCGCATCCTTCATCTCATGGTCTCGTGGTGGTTTCATCCATTCGGAGGAAAATTCTCCCACATTCGGCAAGTCAACAACTTTTGGATTCATTGCTTTCGTAAGGAACGTCGACCAAATCTTTGTCAAATCATGTTTGCCGAGATGGTGTACCTTGTCCAAAATCGCAACACAGATCTTGTCATCTCCTTTACCTATGGCACGACCTTGAGCTACTTGTTTTCTAAGTTGGGGATCGATTGCTCTTTTGACTATCCAGAACCTTTCAAAGTTCCCATCGATGAGCGAACACTTCTTTGGAGTATATTTCATTTCATTGAGGGAGAGTGGAATCGTGTCGAGAATCCTCCTCAAGTTGCGGCCCTTGAACCTCAACCTCAAGCTGCTCCACCAAACAACGAAGCTCTCATGACTTTCCTTAACGATCAATTTAATGGTTTGCGCACCCACATGGACTCCGGTTTTTCCACTCTTGACAGTCGCCTCACTTTCGTGGAGGGACGTATCCAAAGTGTTAAGAATCGACTCACTTCGATTGAAACTCAATAAACCTCTATGAACATGTCCTTTACCGGCTTCTATGACGAATGAAGACAATTTCGAAGGAGCTCGGCTAATGATCAAGATGAAGATGATGATGAACCTTAGATCCTTGCATTCCATTGCATATCATCTAGTTTAGGATTTCCCTATTTTTATACACCTATTTATGTTCTTTGCTATGCTTTGATATTATGTTTTAAGTTTTAAGGTTTGGATATTATGTTTCGAGTTTATGGAATTAATTTGCTTTGGTTTCTAATGCTTAATGAAAATATGTTGTTGTAATTATGGCTTGCCTTGTGCTATATTGCTATATTCCTTCATTGATTTTGATCTAACAAAAAGGGGGAGAAGGGTTAAGATAAAATTTTAAAATCTCTTTCAAAACCTAGCTCAAATTTAGAGGGAGTTTACTTAAAAATTTAATTTGGTTTTGCTATATCAAAAAGTGAGAGATTGTAAAAATAATATTTGATTTTGATATAACAATTAATTCAAGGACTAAATTGCAAAGTAAATAAATTTTTAAGTAATCAAAATACTTGATTTTGACAAGTAAAATTTATACTTCAAATATTTTGAAGTCAAAACTTAAACCCCATAAATTTTTTTAAGTGTTTTAAAGCCAAAATATACAAAATTTCTCAAGCATTTCGAAACACCCCTAAAGTGTTTTGATACGTTTTGCCACTGAAAGAAAGCATTTCGATACGGACTATTCTCGTTTCGATACAACCTTCATATGGGCCTTTGATTTTTAAGCATCGTTTCGAAACGGCTCATACTTGTTTTGATACAAAGGTTAAGTAATTTTAAAATTGGCCATTAAATGAACTAGTCGTTACTTGTCAGAAACTGATTTTTGAAGATTTTGTTAAGTGTTTCGATACACCCCCATGCTGTTTCGAAACATAAGTTTACAGTTTCAAAACGTTTCAATACAGTATGTCTCCGTTTCGATATGACCCTCTTTTTGCATGTTACTGTTTCGGTACAACCTATAGCTGTTTTGATACAGGCCCTTTTTACACACAATGACTCTTTCTTTTTTTAGTGTCCGTTTCGATACAGGGGTCCCGTGTTCTGAAACGGGTAGTTGCAGAACAACATTTATAGAGGGAAGAGAGAGCCCAACGGCTCTATTGATGATCTCAACCACCCAAACGGCTAGAAATCAATGAGAAGGTATAAAAACAAGTCTCCAAAGCTACAACAACAACTATTGAACCTTAAAGCAACATCAAAGCATTCAATCCAAACCCCTGTGCCTTTAGTGTCAAATTCTTGTACCCAACTCATTTGAAAATTTTCATTGTAAATCATTTTAGAGTTTGAGGAGTGTTTATGTGTAATTGGGTAAACAATTAGCCTTTGAAAGGTACAATAAAAGTTTGCCTATCTTCCTTTGTATAATAGTGATATTGAGTCAATCTTTGGGTAGAGAGATTGATCGATTTGTAAGGTTTACTCTTAAGCCGAGAAAAGGGGACGAATTCAAGTTAGTGAATCGTTGAAATCCTCATTAGGGTGTTGAGGTAGTGGATGTAGAGCTTGATCGAAGCTTGAACCACTCTAAAATTGCCTTGGCTTCATTTTTAAATTATCCATTTGCACCCTTCAATTTTTATTCCACCAATTCACCCCTCTTGGTGATTAGCCATCATTTGATCAACTTAACACTTTGGTTGTCATTCTCAATATGTTCTAGAGCTTTTGTAAGTTGGCTCGTTTAGCGGTTTTGGCTTGTGCCATTCCATTGGTACATGTTTGTCTTCTCAGATCTTGATAATGAATTTCTCTTTGTAAAATTATGACAAGCGGTCCTAGTGGAAAAGCAAATGATGTTCATCTTAGGAGACCCGAGTTCAATTACTCTGTCTGCGAGGTATGTGTTAATTGTTAAAAGCTTAAGAATATGTATGAAATGTTGACATAACAGTTAAGAAAATTTATATAGTTATACATTTAATTTATATTACTTGTATATTCTATTAATTTGATCCTAATTTTAATTTAACACCATTTGTTTAGAGGAAAATAAATGAAATATGAAAGGGAAAGGAAGGAACTAAACTTAGGACATGTGGGAAGAAGAAGCCACTTTTAACCATCAAGTCAAAACCAGTAATTATATATATATATATATATATATATATATATATATATATATATATGAACTACAATTTATTGGTGAAAACACAATGAAATAAAAACTCAAAGTACAAGCCTATAAGGGAAAAACACATAGACACTAAACCAAATTTAATATATGGTTCATAATTGATAATATTATACATATACTAATTTAAATCCAACACTTAATTTACATTAAGTTCTAATAAACCAAAATATTTTTTTATTGAGGGTGTAATCTAATTAAATTGAGACTTAATATAAAAATAACTGTCCAAACTCTACCTTTTTCTGAGATAAGTGTCTAGTAGAAATAGGTGCTCCATGTTTTTTTGTGGCCAAAGTAGGTGCCTCAGTTGACTTTAAAACACGTAAAAAATGAAACTTTTGGCACTCATTTCAGCCAAAAAAACTTTAGGCATCTATCTCAGAAAATAGATATAGTTTGCACACTTATTTTGATATGAAACATTAAATTAAAGAATATATAAAAGTAAAATATATTTTTAAGATAAGAAGATAACTAAAAACATATTAAACTTTGATATGAAGCCTTAAATTAAAGAATATACAAAAGTAAAATATATTTTTTAAGATAAGAAGATAACTAAAAAGATATTAAATAATGAACAATCTTATAAATATATACTTGATTTGAAATTGTTAACATCATATTCTCTTATTTATTAATAAAAATTTAAACTAATCAATAGTAGAAAATTATTGTATTATTTTACAATAATAATTGATTATATTATTACAAACAATATTTTATCTTTGTTTTATAAAATGCATATTTGTTAAATTTTTATCAAACAATTATATAACAAGTTTAAATAATGTCACACGAGTTGTGCAAGCATACACTGCCGATGCAAGTATAGTTAACAGGTAGATCCTATCAGATATCGATCACATGAGGATATGAATTTGGTTGTTTTCTTATGTCGATGCAAGCAATTCTAAAAGTAAAAAGGATTGTGAGCGTAATTGTAACTAATGGAAAATATAAAGGTTTGAATTAAATATTGATGTGGAAGCAATAAGAACAAACTAACAAAGATAACTTATTATCAATTAAAGAACTGGATCCCCTCGGTTTAACTCGGCAGACTACCAAATGCAACAAGGCAACATAAGATGATTTAATTGACAAATAATATTAAGCTTGCTTACTAGCTTTCCTTCGACTTTTCAACGATGACTCAAATATTTAATTCTACCACAACTTCCATTGTTGGCCAAAACCACACATTATCGAACAAGTGGATCATCTCTCGTTGTATCCTCATCCAACTCCCGTTGTAATGCTTGTTAATCTGAACTGTCATTGCATCTTTCGATATCAATGGTTACGCTAGACATATCCATGCAAACATCGTTCAAATCCAACAATTGAAATATAAAAGAAAGCTCATAAGAATATATTGAATTAAAAATCCGAAATAATTCAAGTTCATAAGCAAACTAAATAGTAAATCATCGTCATTCAAATACAAAGAAATAAATAAACTCAAATGGAACTTCTACTCCTAGTAAGCTTTGAAGAGAATCTACACATTTCCCATGTTTCGACACTTAGATCTTTGTTTTCACAAAAAATTCTGCCCCGTCTCGCCTCAATTCTCTAGAAAATAAGCTCAAGCGGCCATGAGAGGAGTTCAAATCATTTAAAGATGATAAATAATGATAATCCGAATTGAGTGTGTTTCTCTCTCCTCAAAAATGTTCTTTTTATAGGCCACTGTGATGAGGACACCTATCCTTCATGTGAATTGTGTGAAAGACTATAGTACTCAATCTAGTATAACATACTATATAGCTGGCATATTCGTTATTATTCTTAGCGATCTAGATAGCTGGCGGCTGTAGTGCCGAACCTGGCTGCAGTGAATAAACTTCCTCCGCAAGGACATTAACATTAGAGTGACAAAGCAGTAGAAAGGCAGAATTTTGCATAAAAAGAGCAAAGATGACTAGAGTTAAAGAAAATGCAAATAATAAACTAAAAATGCAAAAATGAATGCACGAGGCACTAATGTAGGAAGATATTAATCAATAAATAAGGAGGAAATAGATGCTCTTTAGAGAGATATCAAGCATCATCTGTCTACCAGTTGACCAACTAGACTTTACTACCAGTAGGTGTATTACCCCAAATAAATTTGCGAATTACTTTTTCAATTTCATTACGAACATGAATAGGTAGCATCTACATTTGCTTGAAATATATTGGCATGTTCGAGAGAACATATAAGACGAGAGTGGTGCAACCTATCCTAAAAGGACTTCTAGTTGACCAACCAACTACATGATTGGCATGCAACATTCATTAATAATGTGCCAACTATTGTCGCGATATAAATGCAAGCATACACATTGACAAGTAGTATAAAACAACCACAATGATGTGCCAAGTCTCAAATCCCACTTAGATTGGTTAATAAGTGATCTAAAATGTTAATGGTTATAAAAGTTAGAAACGATAAAAGTAAAGATCAATTGAAGAAGTGTTTTAGGTTTTCTTCAATCAACAAACATTCAAAGGAAATAAAACTAAAATCAAGATGTAATGACATCAAGATTTTGGGTGAGAGCTTTATAGTGCAAACATATACCTTCTAGAGGGATTTCTAGTTTGCTAAGTCTTTCTTGTGTAAGAGAGTGTTTGATCAAGCTTTGGGTAGAAAGCTTGATCGTTGTAACAGTTTCCTTCTAATCCGAGAAAAGGGGACAAAATTCTTAGTGAATTTGTTTGGAAATCCTTAGTGGGAAGCTAAGGTAGTGGATGTAGACATTGGTTAGAAGGTTGAACCACTATAAATCCTTGTGTAAATTGTCAATCTTTCCATTCCCACAAAAACACCCAAATATCCCACTTCTCCACACTTGGCAAGCAAGAACAATTGAAGGAATCGAGCCCCATAAATCTCAACAATTGGTATCATAGCTTGTCTCAATTGAAGAGGATTATCATTCTATTGAGAAGATCCGGTAAGCTCGATCGTCATTTCAATCAACCGGCTCAATGGCGCAATCCATCGATAAACCGCCCTTCATCGACGGAACTCACTATGCCCATTGGAAGACAAAGATGAAGTTCTTCATAAAGTCAAGGGACTACAAGCTATGAGACATAGTAGAAGATGGTCCGCTCGTGCCTCAACAAATTAAAGCGGAATGAAGTGCCGAAGATCGCAAGAAGATGAAGCTTAATTGCAAAGCTTTGCACATCCTATTTTGTACTTTTGGCCCCAACATCTATGAGAATATGTCTTCTTGAGAGACTGCCAAGGAAGTATTGGACAAGCTTGAAGTCGCATACTAAGGAACCAACGATGTAAAGGAGACCAAGATCGGACTCCTAAACCTCGAGTATGAGAACTTCAAGATGGATCCAGAAGAAGACACCGAGAAGATGTTCGATAGGTTCTCCACCATCACTAATGGCCTCAAAGGCTATGGAGAAACTATTCCGGAAGAGAAGCTTGTCCGAAAGCTCATCTACTCCCTTCCCGAGTCATAGGACTCAAAAAGGACCGCCATCATCGAAGCCAAAAATCTCAAGACTTTGAAGCTTGATGAGCTCATGGGGTCACTTCTCACTCATCAAATAATAAAGAAAAACAAAGAAGAGGAGAAGAAGAAGGAAGAGATTAGAGATATGGGGAAGAAGAAGATCATGGAGCTAGGCATCAACGCAAGTGTCGCTGCTCTCAAATCCTCCACATGCCATCATGTAGACTCAAGTGAGGAGGAAAGTAAAGATGAAGAGATGGCATATCTCTTCAACAAATTTGCCCGGTTCATGAAGAGAAAAATGGAAAAATCCAAGCATAAATCGAGGAAGAAGATGAAGGAATCCCACAAGTCCAACAAGAAGGGATCATCTTCAAAGCAAGCATATGTGGCCATATGGAGTGATGAAGACTCCATCGATGATGAGGTAACCCACCTATGCTTGATGGCCCTCAATGAGAGGGAGGTAACTTATAACTCATCTAGTTCAAATTCACATTCTTTTGATGAGTTACAAGAAGCCTATGATGAATTGGTTTTTTAATTCAAGGTTTCATTTTCAAAAAACAAGAAATTGATTTCAAAGTTAAAAACCGAAAATGATTTGCTTTCTAAAACCAATTTAGAGTTTGAAGAAAAACTTAAAGATTTTGAGCTTAAAGTTTTAGATTTACAAAAATTGCTTCAAACGATGGAAAAAGATCATCAAAAAGAACTTGATGATCTCAAGAAAGAAAAAGATTTGATTTTCAATGAACTTCAAAAGAAAAATAATTTAGGTGTGATGGAATTGAAAAATGGTAGATTTGTAAATGGTAGATGTTTTAAGAAGTATTTGGGTCCCAAAAGGACTAAGTACTTCAACTAAAAGGGATGAAATTGAAAAATGGATTCCTAAGGGGACTAAACTTTGTGTTACTAACGTCCATGGATCCAAAGCAATTTGGATACCAAAAATTACTTAATTGTCTTATGATAGGTGTGATGGAGATTGATCAACAAGTCAAACTTTGAGGGGGAGCTCCATGCACACAAAGAAAGACACTTGAAGAAGGAAGGCTTCACATCCTCCCTTGGATTCAAGTGTGGTAAATATCTAGTTGTTCTCGCTTTTATTTGTTTTTTTTAATTTCAACTAGATGATCATATATGTTGGACTAACATTGTTTGATGCTTTGAGTAAGGAGGAGCCAAATTTAAAACCAAATTTTTTTAATGGTGTCAATTTTCTTTTACCTCCTAAGTTATTTTGAGCCCAATGTCATTTTAAATTCTTTTTGATATAATAAAAAGGGGGAGAAATGGTTTGAAATTTTGATTTTTCAAGTTTTTCAAGAGAATAAGGGGAATCTTTAATCTAATTCAAATTTTAAGTCTCTTATTCAAATTTTAAAATACAAAGGGCGAGAGAATCCCAAACAATTTTTCAAGTTGGTTTTATTATATCAAAAAGGGGGAGATTGTAGAACTAAGTGTTTTGATATAATATTTGAAAAATGTTTTGGACTAAATTGAAAAAATTTAAAATATGTTTTTAGTCAAAAACAACTTGAAAATGTGTTTAAGGGTTTTACAAGGCTTTGGAATGATTTAAAGTGCATTTAAAGTAGTCAAAACCAAGCTTTTCAAGTGCCCGTACCGATACGGTCTGGTACCGTACTGATACGCCTTAGGGTTTCAACTACAGGAATTTTCCAGTAGCCAAAACCCGTACCGATACACTTAGCCGTATCGATACGGTGTGTTTTGAAACAACCCAACGGCTAGTCACATACCGATATGGTTGTATCGCGTACCGATACGCCTAACTACCCCAACGGTCATATTTCCCAACGATCTTTTAATTTGCAGGACCGTACCGATACGCTAGGTAAGCGTATCGATACGCATCAGCTGAAGTGCACAACAGCTACTTCTTTATCGGGACCGTATCGATACGGTTTGAAGGGTATCGATACGCCAAGCTACAGAACTGCATTTATGGTGGGAAATAAAGGCTCCAACGACTCCAATCCAACCCCAACGGCTAGTAACGACTACAAACTCAATTATGAGTATAAAAGGGACCTCCAAGCATCTATTAATGGTTAATGCTTCAATTGTTACAACATTATGATGACAAATTGTGTCTAGAGCTTTAATTGTACATTCCTTGCTTAGAAAACACTAGTGAGCTAAATATTGTTAAATTTGCTTAAGTGTTTAGGTTTTGGGTGAGAGCTTTATAGTGCAAACATATACCTTCTAGAGGGATTTCTAGTTTGCTAAGTCTTTCTTGTGTAAGAGAGTGTTTGATCAAGCTTTGGGTAGAAAGCTTGATCGTTGTAACAGTTTCCTCCTAATTCGAGAAAAGGGGACGAAATTCTTAGTGAATTTGTTTGGAAATCCTTAGTGGGAAGCTAAGGTAGTGGATGTAGACATTAGTTAGAAGGTTGAACCACTATAAATCCTTGTGTAAATTGTCAATCTTTCCATTCCCACAAAACACCCAAATATAACACTTCTCCACACTTGGCGAACAAGAACGATTGAAGGAATTGAGCCCCGTAAATCTCAACATAGTAAGTTGTGCTAAAGTTAAGTCTTGTACTCAAAGCTTCTTGCAAACTCTTAACAAATCAATCCACAATCACCCATATAGAGTTATTCTTTAAAGGTATCAAAGGTAAACCAGAAACAAAGTCCATCAAAATCTTTCCTCATTTCCAATTCAGAACCTGGACTGACTGTAACAAACTAGAAGGAAATTGATGCACAAATTTAACTCGTTAACAAACCATTATTTAGACACAAATCCAGAAATATCATTTTTTTTTTCAAATTGTGCCAATGATACACATCGTGAATATTTCGATACATCTTAGTATTATCATGGTGCATATCAAAAGGACTGGTATGCGCCTCCGTCAAAATAATACACCTTAACTCTGAATCATCGATTACAAAATACTGCCCTAAAGCAAAAATCCTCATTAAAATCATAATCAAACATTACTCTATCAACAATATTCTTAACATGGGATACAAAAAATCCATCATACGGATATATATCTTAAATCAACTGAGACAAAGTCGATTTCACTTACAATTCGGCTAACAACGCTCCATCATTGGCTATACTATACTTAGCGAAAATCGCCCTAAGCTCTACTGCAGTCTTCCTACTTAATGCACATGCAACTACATAATCCTTGCTAGGATGATACTTAATAATCAAATCATAATCTTTTAACAACTCAAACTTTTATGGCATTCTTTGATCCATTCGAACGGAACATTCTTGTGTAACAACTTGTCATAGGTGTATCAATCTTAGAAAGTCCCTCAAAAATGCATCGATAGTAATCATCCAAACCAAAGAAATCATGAACTTTTATTGCTATCATCAATTACTTCCATCCTAGTATAACTCAAATTTCTACGGATCCTTAACACCTTTCACCAAAACTATACAACCCCAGAGAATTCCTACACTAAGCCATAATAATATTCACTACACTACTTATACCATAACCTCACTTAATGATTCGAAAAATCATCCATAGATGTGAACGTATGAATGCATGTATGTTTACATGTCCTTACACATGTCTGTGCATATGTCCGCAAACATGCGTAAATGTATGCGTATATGCATCTATGTATGGATATATGTACGCATATATGTATGTATGTATGCATGATCGGTTAGTCCACACCTACTAATGAAAATACTACTAAGTTAATAATAAATCATTAAATAACAAATAAAATATATTACTAGTTAAATAATTTTTTATAATAATAAATTTATTTCATTATAATTATAATTACCCTATTAATAGAAACTACTTACTACAACCTACAAGCCTACTGATTATATTATATTTTTAAATTATTTTTACCTTAATTCGAATATTTTTTAAATTAACAACTATAAAAATACTATTAATTTAATAAAATTATTAAATAACAAACAAAATATATTACTTTAATTTTTTATAACATCCAATGTTACATTCAAAAGGTTATTTAACTACAAAATCATTTGTTTTAACTAAATACACTACATTAATCATAAAATATACGACTTTAACCATCAAATCTATTAACAAGACTTACTTGATTGTATCTTCCGCATAATATATTTAAAAAAGGATTAATATCCTATACACTGGCGGTGGAAAGTTTTTATTTCCACAAGCGCCTCAATTATAGGGTTTAGGGTTAGTGTTTAGGGTTTAGAGTTTAGGGGTTTTAGTGTAAATGTTTAGAATTTGGGGTTCATGTTTAGAATTTAGGAATTAAGGTTAAAATTTAGGGTTTAGGGTTAGGGTTTAGTTTTAGGGTAATATGGGTGGGGATTTAGGTTTTAACCTATAAACCCTAAATTTTAACCCTAAACTCAAAATTCTATCAACAATCCCTAAATTCAAAACTACTACAGTTATACCCCTAAATTTTAAACCCTAAACGAAGTCTCTAACCCCTAAAACTAAGGCGCTTGTGTAAAAAAGTTTCCACAAGCGCTTGTGTATAGAACAATTACCCTTTAAAAAATTGCATATATTTTTTAAATAGTCTAAAGGTGATTAAATTTAGTTTATGTTCATAGATTTTGTGATTAAATATAAATCTACTCGAATGAGTATTATCCGCTTTTTTACTTGGACCACTATTGGGTTCTTCTCACGCCTTTTATTTCTGCATAAAAATCACAATCTATTATGAACAATTTAATTTTACCGAATAAACGTTAATAATAAAATATAAAAATTTTATGATAATTACCATAATTGTACTTACACAAAGTAATCTTCCACCGGCTAATACGAACTCAAATGTTGTGAATTAATCGAATATATATATATCCTAATTCAAAGCAAGATAAACTTTAGTTTTTTTATCCACGCAATTCCAACTCTTCTAAATTTATGTCTCTGTTTGGTAAAGAGAAGTTTGGGTAAAAATTAAAGGTTTGAGGCATAATTAGAGATTTGACCAGTCAAATCCAGTAATATTGTTGTTTGGTAAACAACATATTGAAAGAGCGGATTGGGGTGAAACCGCTAATTTTGAAAAAGCTCATAATAGGAGCTTTTTGAAATTAGAGGTTTGATATTAGAGTTGTAAAGACTCTTTTACCCTTATCAGTTACCAAAAATCTCAAAATAACATAAATTAAATATTTTCCCACCCTATTTATAAGCTAATCCTATTTATTTTTTTATTATCACATATTTATATGTGCATTTAAATTTATTAATTAAATTATATTAAAATAATTTTGCTTGTTTAAATAATCTAACAGCTATCAGCTATTAGATACAAAATATTGATAACTAATAAACTATTCAAACAAGTATTGAATATAATCACGTCCTTATATGTCATTTTGCTTGTTTAAATAATCTATCAGCTATCAGTTAATTTTACCAAACACTTTTATACAATCAGCTAATACAATTCGCTAGTCAAATAAACTAATACAATTCGCTAGTCAAATAAACTAATACAATCAGCTATCAGTTATCAGCTAATGTAATCCGCTATCCGCTATCAGCTAATTGCCAACAGGGCCTATATCTAACTACAAACCATATCTATACACACAAATACAAAAAAAAAGAGAAAAGAAATTATCTAACCACCTTAGCCACCCAATAAACAAGCTCTCCCCCATCCCCAATTCATTACCCACGATGTTCGGCTGCCACGCCTGATAAATGTTTAAAAATATTAATTTTATGACTCTTTTTACTCATATTATTATTAGACTTAAGCTCATTTTAGTTGCATTATTAGGCATTTATGCAAGTTTTAGTGATTTCCTTCACTGTCATGCTTGATTACATAATTTGATTGATCTTTGTGGAAAAAGGTACTGCGAATGTGTGTTTTTATGTGTGCATGATTGATTACCCAGACAAGCTGAAAGTTGCCGAAGCAACTGAGGAAAGAAGGAGGAAGCTACCGACTTTGAAGGATAAATCTATTTAATTCGAGATAATTACAAAAGGCAAGGGTAAATCCTAGAATAGTTGGAATTCCATGAAGTGGTCAAAGAGAGATTAAATTCCAAGAGTTTTAAGAGAAGTTTTGGAGGATAAATAAATAAAAGAGATTTATTTTTTATGCTATTTAATTCCAACTTAACTTTCTCCTCAAGTAAGACTTTGACCTAGTCATTTCCTATAAATAGAAGACCTAGCCGCCTACTTGAAGGAAGAGTTCGATTGAGAGAGAGAAATATTCAAGGGGGCTGTGAGTTAACTTCTTCTTTTTCTTTATTCCATTCGATTCATGTTTGAGGATTATTCTTTGTATATCTTTCAAACTCAATCATGAATTGATGTAAATTGGCTTAGGTTATTTTGGGTTTGTGGTTTTGATAAACGATTAGATTTGTTTAGGTTTTTGAGTTACAATTTTAATTCAAAGTTTGTTCATTCTTGGTTCTTAATTTTGTTTGCAAGTGAATTGGGAGAGGATCTCGTGAATTCATCCATTTATCTAATATCGGAAGAGTTAAATTCAAGAAACGAATGAACATGGTTTTCATACAAACAAATGTTGGTGAAGACTAATCCGACTTAGGAATAAGTTGCGGATTTCAACGGCTAAAAGAAGCGTATGATCGGTTGTTGTTCACCCATGATTAACGCAGGGATGTATCACCATGACATGCACAATTGACCAATATTTCGAGTTAGGAATAACAAGAAGCCATGGAAGAACGTTTCGCCGAACTTTGAAAGAAGTCGCCCAGTTGCCCAGGCAATCGTACCATTTCTAGTTGCTCAAGCAATGGGACTGGTCCTATTTCCAAAGACAATTGTGTTGCTTCAACAACCAATTACCACAACAATTCATTCGGATATCATACGACTACTCACGATAACCCGACCTATTCTCTTATTCGATTACTCTATCATTTATTTCTATTTACTTAATTTTTTTTACTTATTATTCATCCCTATCAATCTATTTATTTTTCAACGTAATAACTTAAGCAAAGTGGCTCGAACCAATCTCTATAAAAATGATACGCAATACTTATCATATCACTTTATTACTTGCGGTGTGTACACTTGCACTATTTACGTTGCACTCACAACATACAACAACGCCCGTCCGTCTGCTCTGCCACGCTAGAAGGTCATCATGGAAAGTTGAAGTCGGCCACCCAATATTTGAGAAAAAAATTCCCCAGCTGTGATATTGCAGAAATTTACCCATTGAAATTTGAATTTAAATATTTTGATATTATAAATAAATGTATAAATATTATTAAAAATATTTGAAAGTCCAACAACTTAATTTTTAAAATGTTTTCTAACTTATCCAAACTTTTCAAAATTAATTATAATCATTTTTGCACATAAAAATTAAAGTTTTCTAGACTTTAAGGCAACAAGTTGATCCCTGAAAAATGAGTAACAAAAGAGATCGATCCCTTGCCCGAAAACAACAAAAAAGATGGATCTCTTCCCACGATGAATCAATCTTTCGGCTTGCAACAATCATATTTTTGAAAAAAAGATAGATCTCTACTGCAATAAGTACTATATTTTTGTTGGTAACACTATTTTGCATCTCTAGTGGTTCCTAACTGTTACAATCCATAGAGATGGCATAAATAAAGGCTCAAAACAACTCATCAACAAAGAGAAATATCCTTGTAAAGATATACCAATATCAAAGAATTTTTGTGTGCTTAATTGATTAAAAATAAAGGGTGAATATTTGATACACTACCAATATAATTTTTTTTATACAAACATGCCTATTTTAAATCTAAAATCTAAAATCTAAATTTATAACTTTAAAACCTTAAAACTCTAACCCAAAAACTTAAACCCTAAATTCTAACCACAAACCCTAAATTTTAAATAATACAATATAAGCTCATAACCTCTAAACCTTAAAATAAAACTCTACACTCTTAAATAACCTCACTTGTAGAAACTTTATTTTCGACCGTAAATATATAAAATAATAAAAAAATAAAACGTATAATACTCTGGTATATTTGGTTAAATAAATGTAATCATAATAAAAAAGATGCTCATTAACAAGGTAAGAAGTGACAAATTGTCCTAATGGAAAAGTAAATGATATTCATCTTAGGAGACACGAGTTCAAATCGCTTTGTTTACAAAGTGTATGTGCATTGTCAAATAGTTAAGATTATGTATGAACAGATACTCTCTTACAATCACCTTTAAACCATTAAAAATGACAATAATATTTAATGGAATCTGATCATTAATCCATTGATGCCTTTAATTTAAAATGGTAAAATTTCTATTAAAAACGGTTAAAGTTAATAGGTTTTAAATTTAAATCAACGAAGGGTTAATGTACCTTTTGGCCCCTGTTTTTCTGGATAGAAATCGTCTATCCCTAACTATGCCCTTATTAGTTCCTCTATTTTAAAATAGCGGGTTTTGTAACCCCCTCGTCTCGGGCTAGACGACAGACCGGTCCGAACATGTTACACGGGGAAAACCGAAGCGAAACCCGTTAAGGTTCAACTCCGATTAGCAACCCTAGAAAATTTATTTTAGTGTTATCTTGTCTAGATACTTTAATTTATCCTATGTGAAAGGACACGCAGCGGAAAAGACACGCGGATACAAAACACACAAACATACAATCAAACAAGCCCTTTTAAGCCTTTACAACATGTCGTATCGATACGCTAGAAGACTGTATTGATACGCCTAGACTTGGTCAACAACCCAAAGTCAACCTAGAGAGACCGTATCGATGCACTGATAGACCGTATCGATACACCCTCAACGGTCAAACTACGAAGATCGTACCGATACACCTAGGATATGTACCGATACGCCAAAATCTCATCAATTTCTCAGATTTCCAGAGAGCTTTTAGCGTATCGATACACCCCCATGTACCGATACGCAAAGCCTAAAACAAGGTTCACAATATAGGATCATATCGATACGGCCCTTACGCGTATCAATAAGCCCTGCACTGCAAACCTCATTTTGGCTGCTAAAAACACAAGAACTCAACTCTAAAGGCATTTAACGACTCGACTAGCAACATACCAACTGTCATACATCACTAGGCAACCATAGATAAGCTTACAGAGCGATTTAGATATACAAGCATGCATAACAAGACCATTTCATTCATAGGAAACATGCATCAACAAAAGCATAGCATAAACAAGGTTACATGCCTTCAACACAAAATAAAAGCATCCATAAAACATGGTTTACAATTCATCAACACAAAAGCATAGGCACTTAACAACATGTAAGCCAAACACAAAGGAGTCTAACACATGCTCCTACAATACGTAACATCCACATTGCTAACTATTACATTATTCAATAAAACCATACTTGAGCAACCACACACGCACTTGGATGCCCCTTCCTTGCTCCTTGATAACTTCCACACTAATGATCTACATTGTCGAAAATGAGAGCGTAAGCTAGAAGCTTAGTGAGGGAGCCCTAAAACAAAACATCGACAATGCAGGGTTCAAGCATGATATCTTTAAGACATTCACAAGGCATACATCTACACTAACATAACATCATAACCAAACGTTACAAGAATGCATGAACATGGCATCTTACTTATGTTATGCTAAGAACAAATGCAAAAGGACATCGTATCACAACCACCACACATAGACAAGTATATTACCAACTATATAGCTTACTCGGATATGCGGATAACTTCCGTTGGGATTTTCGCCCCCAACGTACTCAAACAACCATATTACCTTCCGGTAAAATTTCACACATCACCGTTCCTTTCATGGATGGGATTTCACTCATCATCACATACTAACATTTTCCGGTGGAATGTTACCTCACCGTACTCCTCCTTGATGACTACATGTCACCAAAGTCACGTGGGAATTTGACTCTTATCGTGTGCACGCTCATCCTAATGATCGATCATTTATACCCGGTAATTATAACTAGTGCCAACATACTAAACAAGTCTTACCATGATTTCACAATCATGCAACACAACATATCATCACCATTATACAACATCAATATATATCAACATGTATAACGAACATGCATCACACAAACCACATTTGCACAACTAACAAGGAACTCATAAAGTCAAACAAGAGATTTAGCTACCAACTTAATCCCCACCTTAGATTGGCCTACCAAGCACAATCCAACACCCCAACCACGCACTTGAACCAATTTAAAACCACTTTAAACAAACCACTCACCGAACACCCTTAAAGCAAACCGAGAAAGCCGATCAAGCCTCTAAATTTCCCAGAATCGAGCACGAAGCTTTTCCAACGATTTCCCTTGATTCTAATCAATCAAAAACAATATATTACTCAACAAATCATCCACAAACCACTGTCACAAATCAGAATACAAGCACAAGACCATTTCTCTACATTTTCAAGCCATGAACTAACCCAAAATCCTCATTTTCAGACTCACAGACAACCCAGCAGAAATCTATCGATTTCAACACCCAAATCATCACTAAACACCTTCAAAACAACCTTCAAGCATCATCATATCATAAGCCCAACTCTCCTACATCAAACTACCTCAAAAACCCAAGTTTTCAACCCTTTAAAACACCCACAAAAACCCATTTCGGTATTTTCCTCAAAACACCACCATTTTCACATATGATACACCTAAGGGCAAAAGTTTAACATAATTTAACTTTACGAATCGAAAACCAAACAAAAACCCATTAAAGCTTCATCCTTTTCCCCAAAACTTGAAAAACTTCAAAAATGGTGTTTATGAAAGACTAAAACTATAGAAATGTTAAGAAAGATGAGGAGAAGTCAAAAACACTCTTACCTTGTTGAAAGCTCTGAAAATCGTGAAGGAAATTGATGGAATTGTGTTTTGGGGTTGAGGGGGGGGGGGGGGGGGGGTTAGTGTCGTGACTTTTAGTTTGAAAAGGGGAGGAAGAAGATTACTAGTAAAAAGCTCCATTTTTACTTGTTTTGCTTTTCCCATTTAAAAAATTACTCATTTGCCCTTAATGATATCTCAAGCCCCTTTTAATTAAACCAAAGCTCATTTTAATTTAAAACAAGCACACGACTCGAACCCGATTCACACACTAAACATTCGACCCCTAAACCTGGGTGTTACAGGTTTAGGTTTTGGGGTTTAAGGCTGGGGCTTATTGTTAGTGTGTAGGGAATTAGGGGTAAAGTGTATTTTTTAGGTTTAGAGTTTAGGATATGGAAATTATGGTTAGAACTTAGAATTTAATTTTTTAAGTATATTTAGTAGGGAGCATATAAGGAGGCATGGTTAGGGGCAAAAGATTTTTACTCTGATTTTTCAATACATCTTGGCCCCTAATTTTTTTTGATGTAATTTAACTCATGAATACTGTTTTTGTAAAATTTTAAAAATATTAAACTATTTGGGAGGTCTTGTACTCGTTAAGACTATTAAAAAAATAGGCATTGTATTAGAGATTTATAATAAAATTGAGAAAACAAATAAAATTGTAATTTTGAGTTTTTCATGTCATTTATTTTCATAACCCTAAATTAAAGAATAATACATAGTTAAATGAGTTCGAATCAAAATTCAATGAGTGGTCTCAATAAAAAAATAGATGATGTTCATCATAATAGATTCGGACTCGAGCAACTTTGTCCGCTTGAAGTATATCTTATCAAAAGGTTAAGAAAATACATACATATATTACCTTGTATTTATCTTAAGACAATTAAAAAAAGTGATCTTGAACCAAAATCCTCTTAAATTCTACAGTACAGCAAATCAATATTATTTTTTGAAAAATAAAGGAAACTTTCTTAAAAACCTTTGCTTAAGACAACGAAGAAGAAAAATAATATTTAAAACTATTACTCGAACTGTACAATACATAGGTTCTGCAATGTTATTAATGTTGAAAGATTACTGTTATTAGAGACACTAATTTATTTTGTAATCATATAATGAAAAAATAAATTATCCTGATTGAAGCAACAAAAACGAAAATTTTACTATAGGAAGGAAAACAGTTTGTGCAAACGTAACAGATATATAGACAGCTAAAGTGGCCTATAATTCTCCAATCTACACTATTAATGGCTGCTGCTAGTGGTACCCTAAATGCCCTACCTCTGCTACAAAAATAGGCTTTTACCAAATTAAACAGTGTCCGGTGGGCAAGCTAATTTCAGACAGCCTCAGACCTGACAAACTCTGCCCGGGTTTTAAAAGACATCAACTGACTGATGTTCAAACACTTGTACTCGAAATTCGACCAATAACATTCTATGTTAATCTATGTGTTAGTTTAGTTACCATTAGGATATGAGACCAAAACTTAATGTCTAAAGTTTCAGAACATGGCCAACAGTTTAGCTTTAACTTGTCACGTATGCTGGCTTTAAACTCATTACTCCAACTGAAAATAGAGGCATTTAATCCTCATTATTATTACTTTTTTAAATTACTCCGAGTAAAGGCTGCTTGAAACAAGAGATTAAGAGAGAAACTCCATGTTTTGAAACATTAATCCCTTTCTACAGTAAACAATCATTGGCCGGTGTAGAGGACAAGGAAAGCGACCCGTGAGAGGCACACTTGTACTATTTGACTATTATTTAAATTAAAAGTGACATAAAATATTATTACACTAAAAAATTTGAGAGAAACAATAGTCTCTCCCAACCGATATATGACTTTGTCCTTATTTTTTAGAGATGTAAAAGGAGGACAAAATGAAAACCAATGAGCCTGTCTTGCCTAACATCATCTTTAGAACAGAAAACCTAAATTTCATGAATTAAAATAGCATTATTGTGTCCCACGTCAAATGTAGTTGGCCTTTGTCCCCCATCCACCTCTATTGCTTCGGACATCCACCATGCTTATGCACTGACATCCCCTAAAGCCAGCTAACCCCCCAGCAATGTTTTCAATTGGTCTCATCAAACATATGATATGTTCTATATTTATCTCTTTTTGTGTGTGGTTTTTATATGCTTTAATCTCATCTTCTTAGTTTATCACATGGTAGGGCTTTTTTGTGTTTTTTTATTGAATTTATTAAACTGGTGTTACCTAGAATTTATTAACTTTAACTTGTTTTGAGTTTTTACGATTTTATATTATGGGTAAACTACTGAGATGATCACGTATGTTTTGCAAGTGTATACTTTTACTTACCAATTTCAAAAAATTATCATTGTGGTCACTTACGTTTTTTTTTTTAAATTTAGTCACTCAAGTGTTAATTGTCTTTAAACAATTGACGGCGTCTTGACCTGACACTGTAAAAAGATTGATAAATTACCTAAATAGTGACTAAATTATTACTTTACTCCTATTTTGACCATCAAACTAAAAATAATTTATATAATTACACATTTAGTGTAAAAGAGGAATTCAATTTTGTTTTTGTGTCTGATTGTTGTATGTTTTAACATGTGTGCTTTCGGTGTAAGAGAGGAATTCCCAAAGTGTAGACAGTACCTAATTGAGTAGTAATTTTTTTTCTACTTAGGTTTAAGGAGGTTTTTAACGAGACTATGATTTTTAATTTTAATAAAATTATTGTCCTCCATATTTACACATACAATTAATTTAGTCCTAATTTTAATATAAAAAATAATTTTAATCGATCAATCGAAAGGTGACACGTGTCACCATTTAATTGGGAGAATTTAATTAGAAATATCTAGAATTTAATATTTAATTTTATGTATTTATTTTCCTGTAAAAGCTTTAGAATCATTTGCAACATGTTTAATACATTCAAACAATCTAAAAACACTTTATAAAAATACTTTCCAGCAATTTTTCACCATACTTTTCAAAAATAATGTCTGCAACCGTATCTAAATAGAGGTCTAACATTGAAACTTCAAGAAAAATTAAAATTTGGAAGACACTCTTTCATTTTCCCCAACTCTATAAGGCCGGGCAGAATGAAAATCATTAGCACCAGCTTTAGAATTATTTTTCATCCGATTCTGGTTCAGAATTAATATTGATCAAACTCCAAAGGCATTAGAAAGTGCAGTGTTTAAGACGCGGGGATTTTCACTGGAGGACCCAAATTTGTTTCCCACTTTCACCCGTCTTTCAACCATTTGTGTTGCTCCAATCAGGTGGTGTGTTATTAAATGAAATATTAAATTCTAAATAATTCTAATTAAATTCCCCTACTCAACCATCAGATTAATGAATATATTAAAATCAGGACTAAATTGATACAAATAATTTTTAGTTTGATAGTCAAAATAAGAGTAAAGTAATAGTTTTGTGACTATCTAAGTAAATTATCCTTCTTTTTATTAAGCTAAGTCAGTACGCCGTCAATTGTCTAATGGCAATTAACACCTGAGTGACCAAATGTTTGAAAAACAAAAAATCTAAGTGACCACAATGTTAGCTTTTTGGAATTAATGAACAAAGGTGTACACTTACTAAGCATAAGTGACCGTCTTGATAGTTTACTGTTGAACAAGTAAGGTTAATTGGAAATAAAATTAAACATAAATGGGAAAAATAATACAATGAATTTAATGGGATTGAACAAATTCGAAATAAATCGAAAACAGATTGTTGAGGCCTGCACAAGCGCAATTTCCTTAAGACGGATTTCGGCCACTCCTTTGTTCTTGAGTTGTTTGGCCGTCAGTCTCCCAGGATACAACAATGGGTGATCTTCGATAGTAGCACTTATGAAGAGATCACGAACAGAACTCTTGCCTTTGACTATCACCAAAAAACACAATGCAATTTTCAAGAGTAGAAAAATATTCCTAGTTGTGTTTTAAAACTGAAGAGAGGTAAAGTTTATATAGGGGAGTGATTAGGTTAAATCGTGAGAATAAAATATTCTGATTTTAATGATCATTGATTCTTTTCCTATTTAATTCAAAAACAAAACAATCAATGCCATATTTACTCGGATATATTTCTTGAATTGCAAGCATTACCGTTTTTAATCTTCAAATTTAAGGAAATAGATAATATTCTTTTTAAATTTGGAATATTCTCAAAAGATATGTCAATCTTAAGGAAAATTTTATTCGAAGTGGATAAAATATTTGCAGGCCCACGAAGGGACCGATCGGTCCAAACATTCACGTCGCCCAAGAACATATGAGGTTATTGTTAGTGTTGTTACTGTACACAGTCCAGTGGGTAATAAAGTTGAGGTTACTAAAGTATAAAAGAATTGTTCTCTTGAGATTCAATGGGAGATCTTTCCAACTGATTTGATGGAGCTACCCTTTGGGGAGTTCGATATTATTTTGGGCATAGATTGGTTATTTGCACACGTGTTACCTTGGATTGTGAAAAGAAAAGGGCTACACTGAGAACTTCTAATGATCGTGAGGTGATTCTGATTGGTGAGCGCAGAAGGTTCCTATGTAGTATCGTTTCAGCTCTCAAAACTGAGAAAATGATCAGGAAAGGGTCTATCGCTTATCTTGCCTCTATCCTTGATCCGAGACAGTTTGATTCCAGTTTAGATAAGATTAGAGTTGTGAAAGACTTTGAAGGCCGAAACAATATGAGGTTGAGTTTGGCATCGAGGTTTATCCGGGTACAGCTCCTGTGTCTATGGCACCTTTTTGGATGGCATCGAAAGAACTTAAAGAGTTGAAGATTCAGTTACAAGAACTGTTGGATTGAGGTTTCATTCGACCAAGTGTTTCTGCTTGGGGAGCTCATGTTTTGTTTGTTAAGAAGAAGGATAGGACACTTCGACTTTGTATAGATTATCGAAAGTTGAACAAGTTAACGATCAAGACAAATATCCTCTTCCACGTATTGATGATCTGTTTGACCAGTTCCGGGGAGCTACGATATTCTCTAAGATAAACCTAAGATCTGGTCATTACCAACTCAAGGTTAAGGATTATGATGTGTTCAAAACAGCTTTTTGGACACAATATGGTCATTATGAGTTCTTTGTGATGCCTTTTGGGTTGACTAACGCCGCTTCCGCTTTTATGGATATGATGAACAATGTGTTTCAACCCTATCTTGACCAGTTTGTTGTGGTATTTATTGATGATATACTGGTATATTCTAGGTCTCAGGCAGAGCATGAGGAACATCTTCGGATTGTGTTACAGATTCTACGAGAGAAACAGTTGTATGCAAAATTCAGTAAGTGTGAATTATGGCTTAATGAGGTTATGTTTCTAGGTCATATAGTTTCTGCTTAGGGTATTCAAGTTGATCCGAAGAAGGTCGATCTATTATGAGTTGGAAGCAGCCCAAGAATGTTCCTGAGGTTCGAAGTTTCTTGGGTTTAGCTGGTTACTATCGGAGATTCATTGAGGGTTTCTCTTATATTGCAGCTCCGTTGACTAAGCTTCTGAGGAAGGATGTTCCCTTCGTTTCGACTGAGGCTCAACAGTCTAGTTTTGAGAAGCTTAAGTCTGTGTTGAATGAAGCACCAATTTTGATTCAGCCTGAGCCTGGTAAGGCTTATACAGTTTACAGTGATGCTTCGTACACCGGATTTGGGTGTGTTCTGATGCAGGACGAAAATGTAGTGGCTTATGCGTCTCGACAGTTGAAACCGCATGAGTGTAACTATCCTACCCACGATCTAGAGCTTGCTGTTGTTATTTTTGCACTTAAGATCTAGAGACACTATCTTTACGGAGAGAAATGTTATATCTATATAGACCATAAGAGTCTGAAATACCTCTTCACTCAGAAAGAGCTTAATATGAGACATCGTCGCTAGTTAGAGCTTCTCAAGGATTATGATTGTGAGATTGAGTATCATCCGGGTAAAGCTAATTTAATTTTTGATGCATTGAGTTGTAACACCTTTTCATATTTGAGAGCTTTGTTTGCTCGGATGAGTTTGTACGACGGTGGCAGTCTGTTGGCAGAACTTCGAGTTATTCCTACATTGATTTCTGATATTTGAGTTGAGCAGCCTAGTGATCCGTTTTTGATGGATCGTATCAGGGAGGTGCATAAGGGTACATCTCAAGATTTCTCGATTCATCAGGATGGGGTATTATGTTTCCGTGGCCGGTACTGTATTCCTAGGAAATCTGGGTGAAAACCGGTTATTCTCTGCGAGGCCCATGACAGTCCTTATTCTATGCATCCTGGTGGTGACAAGATGTATAAGAATCTTCGTGAAAGGTACTGGTGGAAAGGTCTCAAGCGGGACTTCATCGGATTTGTATCGAGATGTTTAACTTGTTAGAAAGTCAAAGCAGAGCATCAACGTCCGTCTGGGTTACTACAACATATTGAGATTCCTCAGTGGAAGTGGGAGCGCATGACTATGGACTTTGTTAGTGGACTTCTTTTGACTCCGTCGAATAAGGATTCCATCTGGGTTATTGTTGATCATCTGACGAAGTCCGCGCATTTCATTCCTGTCCGAGTTGACTATTCTTTGAGTAAGTTATCTCAACTGTATATTTCTGAGATTGTTTGACTTCACGGGGTACCGTCATCTATTATTTCTGACAGAGATCTGAGGTTCACTTCAAAATTCTGGGGGTCTCTTCATTTTTCTTTGGGAACTCGGTTGAACTTCAGTACATCTTATCATACGCAGACAGATGATCAATCTAAGCGTGTGATCCAGATTCTTGAGGATATGCTAAGGGGCTGTATCCTTGATCTCAGAGGTAGTTGGGAGGATTTCCTGCCGCTTGAAGATTTTGCTTATAATAATAGTTATCAGGCCAGTATTAAGACGGCACCGTATGAGGCTCTATATGGGCGTAAGTGTCGTTCACCTATTGGTTGGACTGAGTTGAATGAGCACATATTGTTGAGACCTAAGATTGTGCATGAGGCTAAGCAGACTGTCAGATTGATTCGGGATCGGCTTAAGGATGCTTTTGATAGACAAAAGTATTTTGCCGATTTGAGATGTCGTGATCTTGAGTTTGAGGTGGGTGATGAGGTTTTCTTGAAAGTATCTCCTTGGAGGAAGGTACTTCGGTTTGGTCGGAAAGGAAAGCTGAGTCCTCGTTACATTGGCCCTTATCGGATTATTCATCGAGTCAGACCAGTTGCCTATCAGCTAGAGCTACCACCAAAGCTTCAGCGTATTCATGATGTATTCCATATTTCAGTGTTGAGACGTTATCATCCTGATCCGTCGCATGTTATGCCTATTGAGGATATTGAGGTCCGTCCTGATTTGCGTTTTTAGGAGGAGCCTATTGAGATTCTTGCTCATGATAAAAAGGTTCTCAGAAGGAAGACCATTAAGATGGTCAAAGTCTTGTGGTGTGGTCATAGTCATGATAAGGCTACGTGGGAGCCCAAGACTGTCACCGGAGCTCAGTATCCTCATCTTTTTGCTCCAGGTAAATTTCGAGGCCGAAATTTCTTTAAATGGGAGGAGAGTTGTAACACCCCAAAATTTAAAATCAAAATTTCTTAATTTATTTTAGTGGCATAAATGAGAAATTTAGAACTTCTGGGGCCTATCTGTAAAACGTGCTTCTTTTGTGAACCTTGTTTTGTAATTTACCCTTTTTGAATGGTTTAAATTCATCCTTATAAGCCTAAACAAGCCTTTTCGGTTTCCCTCTCCCTTGATTTTCTCTCAAAAAATCGAAACCCCCTACCTTTTCCGATCGAGCTCCGTTCAAGCTCAAGCCGGCGGCCATTCGTCACGACAAGCCGGTAAACGACTCCTCCTGTCGTCGCGAATAAAACCCAAGGCACCGTGTGTTGTTTTCAGCCACCGTTATCCTTAAACGGTGCGAAAACCATTTGTTTAAACGAACGAGATTTGTGTCGTTTTGGTCGTGTTTTCTTGCTGGGTAAGGGTTGATAGGGTTGCGTGAGTGGTGTGCATGTGTTGGGGTTTCTTAATTTGCCGAAATATGGCGTGAGAGGTCACTGGCGGTGACGAATAGGGGGTTGTTGTGCCCTAGTTTCGAACGGGTGGAAATTGAGGGTTTTGGGCTTTAACTGGTCCGAACCGGGTTGACAAAACCGAACTAGTTTATCTTATAAACAGCCAGCTGATGTCAACGATGACGTCAACGTTGACCATTGACCGTTGACCGTTGACTTTTTTCAGAAAAAGTCTATTTTATGTTTTCGACATCCTAATTCCGATTCCGCTGCCCGTTTTTCAAAATCCAAACCCGAAAGACCATTTTGACCTCTTTTATTCGATTATGCTTAATATTTAAAGATATGAATATCGGAAAATTAATTGGAATTATTCTTATTTGTAGACGACATTGACTCAGATACTGAGATCCTTCCTTCTCCACCGGGACGACCTCCTGTTGCTCAGACACCGGGATCCGCTCGTGATTTTAGTTAATAATATATTCGATATTTATATTATCAGTGTCTTGGCATAGTAGTAGTATCTTTGATGGTGTATTTAATTGTTTTAGGAGCTGACTCTGACCGACCTAGAGATAGAGCTGAGCATGGGAGATGTCACCATCGACGTTGAGTGTTAGCTACCTAAGGTGTGTGTTGCTTGTAAAAGTGTCTATCGCAATGTAGTGCAAGTGTACATGACGCAAGTAGTAAAGTGATACGGAAGTATCAGATATCGTCTCCACAGGGACTGGGCTAATAACTTCACCTTGGATTACTGCACGAGAGGAAAAAGAATAGTTTAAATTGTTGTCATGAAAGTAATAAAGAGAACTGGAAATTAAGATTAAAGAAATCAAGATATAGAGAATGGGCTGGTATTGAATTGCTCAGTAGTGTAGGTGTTGCAAAGTCTAGGAATGTTTGTCCTGTCGTCGCGCTTGTCGCGACAACACCTGTCGCGGCAGAGATCACACAAATTTGTACTTCAAGCTTGGCAAGAATCCTTGCGATGCCTTGGCCTATCCCTAGGTCCAAGTCTGTCGATGAACACATCTTTGATGATACCTCCCGGCGTGAATCGAATGATGAACACCGATGTTGTTGAATTCTTCCTTAGCCACTTAACCTTGTCCTATCCCTAGGTCTGAGATTGTTCAACCATAAACTGGAGAACCTGCAATTATTCATTTGGTATACTTAACTCTCCCGATATTAAGTAAATAGATAATCTCACAATGCTATCCTGATACTATTGCAAGATGTTGAAAACAAGAATAAACAAACTTGAAGTTTATTTTATTGAACAGAAAATTCCTAAAACAAATGCAATCCTTGCAACTACTTTAAAAATCAACTCGTGGCCCTAGGGGAAGTTTAGAACATGTTGAGAAGGGGAAAACGGCTAGGGTTTTGGGAAGAAGGCTAGAGATGAAGATATCCTCTCCTAGGTTGAATTACACGCCTTTATATAGGCCTTGGGTTCAAGTTTTCTAATATGGCAAGAATACAAGTTTAAATTAAAGTACAACTCTATTAAAGACTAAATCTTCAGAGCACATGTCTTTAATTCAGCCTTCCTTCTTGCTTGGAGTTTCTTCCTTGAACTTTGGGCTTGGCCTTTATTCTGATCTAGGTCTTGGAAAAATATAAGGGTGCTCCACGACAGACGTGCTTAATTTTCTCTTTCTATCGAGGCACACTTTGCTTCTTCTCTTCATGACTGGTGTCGTCCTTGGCTGCCACGACAGCGACCATGGCAGCATCGTCCTCCTCGTCTGCACATCTAGTTCCAGCTCTGCTGCATCACTGCCCAGCGTATGCTTTTCCATCTGCTACACCAGTTACTTGTAAAAGAAACAAATTTCAGTAGAAACTGTGCCATTTAATATATTTGTGATGTATAAATGAAATCTAACCTAAATGCAATGAATTATGCTTGAATGCAGCAGAAATATGGGTTAAATAGGGGTAAATTATAGAACTTTTACACACTCAACACACCCTCAAACTCAAGTTTTTGCTTGCCCTCAAGCAATTCAGACCTAAGACAGAAAACAAAATTTTTGTTTGGCTTCAAACAATGAACTGTTCCTTACCTACCATTCATTCCCTATTGTGAGCAACACCTTGTCGGGTAATTCAAGATTCATCCGGAACCTAGCTATAATTCTTGTGCAGTGTGTGTATGCTGGTGAACAATTATATGCCAAGACTCTCTTAGTTTACTAGAATAGTTAAGCCTCTAACTTGAATTTTTATGCCAATTTTCATCTTTTTGGAGGCAATTCTTAGGCTCCTTTAGTTTTTATGCAGACTCGATTCTATTTTCTCAAGCTTAAGTTTGACTAGAGCCGGTTTCGGGCACCTCTAGCTAACTTTCTAGAGCCGGTTTCAGGCACCTCTAGGTGTATTGAGTCTATTTTTCTTAACTTCTTTTCCTAGAGCCAGTGTTAGGCACCTCTAGGGGCAACTCAAGCGCTAAGCTTTCTATTCTAGTTTACTAGTAGAGTTCTAAGCAGTATAAAAGTCACAAATGGTGTTTAAGCTTTAGAACTATAGTAAGGCTCTAAACTGCTCCTAAAACTATCCTAAAGGCACTACCATGACAGAGGTTGTCACGGCAGGTAAGTTCAGTTCAAAGATTTAAGCCAAATTTTCATCATTTTTTAAGCAAAAATAAACTAAGTAAAAGATACAATTTTTAGACTTAAAAGACTTCATTAATGGAGGGATGCCACCCCCAAACTCGAGGGTTGCATTGCCCTCAATGCAAATGACATATGAGACAAAATAACAAGAAAAGTACATCACAAAATAAAAACAAAGGCATACAGCAATATAAGATAAGAAACTTAAAATTTAGGTGCTGTCGTCGCTGCTGCTGCTGCTAAGTTGGACCTGCCGACGGGTAGTGACCTTTTTCGCTGGTGCTGGCAGGCGGATGGGAGAGGCAGCGGTATTCTTTGTTTTGGCCTCCCTTGGAGGTTGAATACGGGTAGGGGAGATATGAGGAGGTTTCTCCACTACTTGAACCTCAGAGCTGCTGCTGCTCTCGCTACTGCTGCTACTGCTACTGCCGCTGCCACTGCCGCTATCTTCTTTTCCCTTGTCTGCTACCATTATCTGCCGCTCGGACATATCTACCAACTTTAATTGGCCTCTTATGTAAGATGGAATGGATGAGGGCTAACTTGGGTTGGTCGACTGTTGTATTATGAGAGGAGGGCACAATCCGTTTCTTGATTAAGGCGTTCCAAAGTTTGGCCTCCGGGGTGAGCTAGACTCTCTTCACCGTCCTTGGGTTTTTCAGATCTGTGTTCCACTCTGTACCCTCGTCTGTGAGTTCTGCCATCACATCGTCGTAGTTGGCAGGCTCTAAACTTTCGAGAAATTTTTCGTGGCCATCTTCTCTCTTCCCCACATAGAAACCGTAAAGAGTGTTGATGTACTCAGGCTCGATAGGTACCTCTTTCCCTCGCACGGTGACTGTTGTCGCGTTCCTACTACCAATGGCAGCATAAAAGTCCCAGATAAGAGTCACGTTCATCTCTTCTGGCTGCTCCGCGAATATCTGCCACTTTAAGGCTCTGATTTTTCTGGCTATGAATGGCTGCAGCCCTAGGTTCTCCGTTTTAGAGGTGTAAATAAAACCTTTCTCCTCCCACATATCTCTGATCTGGAAGGATCTTGGAGTTGATGCTGTCGGGGCAGATCCGGAAGCAGAACTTCGGCGGGTGTTTCTAGAAGACATGTTGCAAGGACTGTGGAAGAAAATGAAAGCAAGTAAAAATTCTAGAGAAAACAAGTAGAAAGAGTAGAAGTTAGTGAAAAATGAATAGTTAAATGGGGTTTATATAGAAGGAAAGTTTGCTGCCCGTTGGAGCTGTAACGACAGGCGCGAATAATGGGGCCAGCTGTTACGCAGTTTCTGACGCGTCCATTGCGCGTCTGTTACACGTTTGCGTGTCTACCGCGACAACGTGTTGACATGCTGGATTTTTCGCGTCTGTCGCGGCAGCTGTAACGGAAGGCTCCAAAGTTGGGCTTTTTGGGTTGATGGGAAGATGGTGGGCTGAATTCACTTCTCTTATTCTCCTTGTCTCGTTTATTTCCTAAAAATAATCAAAATAAAACATTTTCCTAAAAATAAAATAATTATAATTACCTAATATATAAATAATAAAAATAAATAAAAAAATAAAACTTAGGTTAAATTAGGGATGCCAGGAGGGGCATCTCCTAAGGTAACCACTTGCTGCATTCTTGGGGCTTCAGTCCCCTCATAATGCTTCAATCGTTGTCCATTCACTTTGAATTGGTGCCCGTCTTTTAAAGATCTGATTGTGAATGCACCATGGGGAAAAACCTGCACCACTTGGAATGGGCCAGACCATCTAGATTTCAGCTTCTCTGGGAAGAGTTTCAACCTAGAGTTAAATAACAACACAAGCTGCCCTGGGCAGAACTGTCGTGGCAGCAAATCCTTGTCATGCCACTTCTTGGTCTTGTCCTTGTAGATTCTTGCGTTGTCATAGGCCATTGTTCGAATTTCTTCAATTTCATTCAGATCAAGTAGCCTTTTCTGTCCTGCTTTTTCCAAGTCCATATTAACTGCCTTGATGGCCAGTATGCTCTGTGCTCAATCTCAACAGGTAAATGACATGTTTTCCCATAAATCAGCCGATAGGGTGACATTCCCAATGGAGTTTTGAACGCTGTCCTGTAGGCCCATAATGCATCATTGAGGTGTAGAGATCAGTCCTTCCTAGTTGGCTTAACCATCTTTTCCAGAATGTTCTTAACCTCTCTATTGGATATTTCAGTCTGTCCATTGGTTTGAGGGTGGTATGCTGTTGCGATCCGATGTTTGACACCATACTTTTTCAAGGCAGCAGCTATAACCCTATTGTCAAAATGCCTCCCTTCATCACTGATGATCGCCTTAGGGATGCCGAATCTGGAAAAAATGTTTTTATGCAAAAACCTCTGAACCATCTTGGCATCATTTTTCTGAGTAGCGATCGCTTTAACCCATTTGGACACATAATCCACTGCCAGGAGGATATATAAGTTCCCACATGAAGTTGGGAATGGTCCCATAAAATCTATCCCCCAAACGTCAAAGATTTCGACTTCAAGAATATTTTGCAGCAACATCTCGTGTCTCCTTGAGATGTTTCAAGTCCGTTGACACTTGTTACAGTTTTTATAGAATGTTTGAGCATCCTTGAATAGTGACGGCCAGTAAAATCCCGACTACAAAACCTTGGCAGTAGTTTTGTTACCTCCTAAGTGTCCTCTATACCGTGAAGCATGATAGTGATGTAGTATAGCTTCCTGTTCATCATGTGGTACATATCTCCTAATAACCTGATCTGCACAAATTTTGAAAAGAAGAGGTTTGTCCCAATAATAATGCTTAACATCATTTTGGAACCTCTTCCTAGCTTGATAATTAAGGTCAGGAGGAGTTATTCTGCTAACTAAATAATTAACGAAATTAGCATACCAGGGGAGTTCAGAAAACTTACCTGCTGCCATGATTGTCGCGATAGTGCTTGTGGCAGCAAACAACTGCTCATCAGGGAAGGTCTCCAGTATGTGTGTCTCGTCTGTCGGTAGACTCTTTCCCTTCTCTAACCTTGACAAGTGATCTGCAACTTGATTCTCTATCCTCTTTTTGTCCTTGATTTCAAGGTCGAACTCTTGTAGTAGCAAAATCCAACGTATCAGTCTAGGCTTTGCATCCTTTTTGGTGAACAGATACTTCAATGCAGAGTGGTCTGTGTCGACTATGACCTTCGTTCCAAGTATATAAGAATGGAACTTGTCAATAGAGAATACCATAGCTAATAGTTCCTTCTCTGTGGTAGTGTAGTTCACTTGGGCGTCATTCAGTGTTTTGCTGGCATAGTATATGACATGAAAGAGCTTGTCTTTCCTCTGCCCAAGTGCTGCCCCGACAGCATAGTCACTAGCATCACACATAATCTCGAATGGCAGTTTCTAATCTGGTGGTTGTACTATTGGGGCTGTTACCAACTTTTCTTTCGGAACCTTGAATGCTTCAGTACATTCAGCGTTGAAGTCAAAGGAACGGTTCTACTCCAAAAGATGGCATAAGGGTTTGGTGATCTTTGAAAAGTTCGCGATAAACCTCCGATAAAAACCAGCATGTCCTAAGAAACTTCTGATTCCCTTGACTGTGGTGGGTGGTGGCAGCTTTTCGATTACTTCTATCTTAGCTCTATCGACTTCTATGCCGCGGCAGCTAATTTTATGGCCCAAGACTATCCCTTCATCCACCATGTAGTGACATTTTTCCCAGTTCAGTACCAAGTTTTCTTTTTCACATCTCTCGAGCACTTTCTGTAGGTTGCCTAGGCAGCTTTCAAAGTTGTCTCCAAAAATAGAAAAATCATCCATGAATATCTCCAGAAAGTCTTCCACCATATCGGAGAATATTGCCATCATGCACCTTTGAAAAGTCGCTGGTGCATTACAAAGTCCAAATGGCATCCTCCGAAAAGTATAAGTGTCTTATGGGCATGTGAACGTCATCTTTTCTTGATCTTCCGGTGCGATGGCTATTTGATTATAACCTGAGTAACCATCAAGAAAACAATAGTAAGGCTTTCCCGCTAATCTATCAAGCATTTGATCAATAAAAGGCATGGGAAAGTGGTCCTTCCGGGTAGCTTTGTTAAGCTTTCGGTAGTCCATACAAACCCTCCAACCGGTCACAGTCCTGGTTGGGATTAGTTCGTTTTCTTTGTCGGTCACAGTCCTACTTTCTTGGGAACGCACTGCACCGGGCTCACCCACTTGCTATCCGAGATAGCATAGATTATTCCAGCATCTAGCCATTTTATGATCTCCTTACGCACCACCTCTCGTATAGCATCGTTCAGACGTCTTTTTGCATCAATGGTCGGCTTATGATCATCCTCTAAGAGGATTTTATGCATGCATAGTGCCGGATTAATGCCTTGGATATCAGCTATCATCCATCCAATAGCCTTCTTGTGCTGCTGCAACATCCCTATTAGTTGATGTTCTTGTTTCTGCATCAACTTGGAAGAGATGAACGGGCAACGTATCATTTAAACCAAGGAAAACATATTTTAACTGCCCTGGCAGAGGCTTAAGATCTAGAACAGGGGGCTCAATAGTTGATGGCTTTTGAATTATATGGTTATCCGAGGTATAGTTTAAGGGCTCGAACAACTTACCTGGACGATTGCCTATCCAATTTACCTCCTCTTGATCTTCAGTATCAAATGTATCAGATTCTGAGGAGCTGCTTTCGTCGGTGTTGTGGTAATAGTCTTCTAAATGGCTGCTGGTGCAGTGGCCAATTTTGATGTCGTGGCAGCCCGACCTGATGCAGGGTTGGTCAAGGGTAACTTCAGTGATAGCCTTGCATTCTTCTTCTGCATCAGCGTGTTTCATTGCTTGGAGAACATTCAGCTTGATCTCTTGATCGTTCACTCTCATAGTGAGTTCTCGTTTTTCCACATCAATCATTGATCTTCTTGTGGCTAAGAAGGGTCACCCCAGGATGATTGGTGTGTTTTCATCTACTTCACAATCTAAGAGAAGAAAGTCAGCAAGAAAAATAAATTTATCCACTCTTACCAGAATATCTTCAAATTTTTCTTCTAGATGAACCTAAGAGCGGTCTGCCAGCTGCAGTACTACTGTTGTGGGCCGAGCTTTTCCAATACCTAATTTCTGAAAAACAGATTTGGGCATTAAATTTATATTAGCACCAAGATCACAAAGTGCCTTACCCATAAATTTGTCTCCGATTATGCATGGTATGATGAAGCTCCCAGGATCCTTCTTATTCTAGGGTGGATGCTTGTGCAGAATACTCATGCATCCTTCTATCATCTTAACCGTTTCAAAATTTCCAAGTCTGGATTTCTTTGACATGGCATCCTTGAGAAATTTGGCATAACCAGGCATCTCCTTTATAGCGTCTAACAACGGAATGTTGATATGGATCTGCTTAAAAATATCATAAATCTTCTTAAGTTGTGATTCTTGCTTCAATTTCTGTAACCACTGAGGAAAATAAGGTGGAGGACGATAATCAGCAATGCGTCCTTCCCACTGCATTCGGATCTGAGGAGGTTTAGGTTCTTCATCTTTCTCCTTTGTCCCTTCTGTTGTCGTTACAGGTTCACCGGCAGTAGGCTGCTTGTCGTCTGCCGGGGCATCATTCTCGGCAGGTGACTCTAAGGCTGGTTCCTTAACTTATTCAACTTCCTTCTCTGGCCCTGGTAATTTCTTCTCACTCCTAGTAGTGATGGCTTTACACTGCTTATGTGTGGGTTGTCTAGCGTTTTCAGTATCGCTAAGAAATCCTCCATTCGGCCTCGGTTTAATATGCTGGGAAACCTGACCCATCTGTGTCTCCAATGATTTCAGAGTAGCTTCATGATTGGTCATCCGCATCTCTATTTTATCCATGAATGTTTCTATCTTCTTGACAAAGTGATTCATGTTCTCAATATAAGTTCCTGTTTGAGACATAAACGTAGCTAGGGTTTGTTCCAGTATACTCGTCGTGGCAGCTGGTGGTTATTGTTGCTGCTGCTGTGGTTGCTGCTGAGTCAGTAACCTAGGTCCTCCCTGGTTCTGAGTATTCTGTTCTTGAGGATTAAGGGCATTATTAGGATTGCTCCAAGAGAAATTGAGATCCTTTCTCCAGTTGGGATTGTAGTTGTTGGAGTTATAGTTTTGTTTATTGTAGTTCCCAACATACATCCCTTCTTCTAACTGTAGCGGGCACTCCTCCGAACTGTGATATCCATCGCAAGTTTCGCATACCTCTTCAGCAGAGTAGACATGCTGTGAATCTTCTTTTAAGAGCTTTTTCATTGCCTTAGTGAGATATGCCACCTGTGATTTTAATGAACTGTCGGCCTCATAATCTTTTACAGCTAGAACTCGTTTACCCCCCTTTTCTTGCTGTAGGAAATTGTTCCCCATTCTTCGCCAGATTTTTCAATACTGCCATTGCCTCATCTGGATCTTTGTCCAGCAGTAATCCATTCGCCGTTGAATCAATTCTTAGACGAGTTTGTAAATTAGCAGCATTATAGAATTTAGTTACCTGGTTCCAAACAGAGAATCCATGCCATCGGGCAGTTCCTTAGAAGAGTGGTAAATCTTTCCCAGGCTTCGTGCATTGGCTTGTCATCTTCCTGTTGAAAAGTAGCAATTTCGTTACGTAATCGCTCAGATAAGTGTGAAGGATTAAAACGAGACAAAAATTCACGAGTTAAATCTACCCAAGTTCGTATTGAACCCGACGTTAGTTTATTCCACCAAGTCTTTGCCCTGTCCCTCAATGCATGAGGAAATATCCGAAGCCTCAGTATCTTCGGATTAACTCCTGGTAGTCTAAACGAACCACAGATTTCCTGGAATGTTTTCAGATGCTCCCTAGCATCCTTTGTAGCAGCACCACTAAATTGGCCAGCGTTGTTAATCATGCTGAACATAACATGTTTCAGCTCAATGTTGTCAACGTCTACGTCTGGCAGGGTGGTTTCTAGTTCTACATGATCATTGAGCATGTAGTCTCGGCATGACCGGCGTGCAGCGGCGACAAGAGGATCGGCAGGTTGACCGTTTCCTCCATCTTTGGCAAGTTTGTTATTATCATGGGGATTCTCTTGGTTGTTCCTTCTTTCTTCACGTCTTTCGTTCACCATTGCTTCAATCTGTTCCTCCAGGTATTCGTTTCTTTCAACGAGGTAATAGACTCTTTTCCTAAGATTGTACGTTTGTTCGATTTCAGGATCTAACTGGTGCTCAGGTTCTTTTCCTCGTTGAGATCTGCGCATACGCAAACAAAAGACCTTGTGAAAGGTATAGGTTGAACAATCCATGTAAAAACAGAAAAGTAAAGGAAGTGTAGTAAAAGATAGGGTAAATGTATGTTGCCAGTCCCCTGCAACGGCGCCAAAAACTTGTTGCGTGTAAAAGTGTCTATCGCAATGCAGTGCAAGTGTACACGACGCAAGTAGTAAAGTGATACAGAAGTATCGGATATCGTATCCACAGGGACTGGGCTAATAGCTTTACCTTGGATTACTGCACGAGAGGAAAAAGAATAGTTTAAATTGTTGTCACGAAAGTAATAAAGAGAACTGGAAATTAAGATTAAAGAAATCAAGATAGAGAGAATGGGTTGGTATTGAATTGCTCAGTAGTGTAGGTGTTGCAAAGTCTAGGAATGTCTGTCCCGTCGTCACGCCTGTCGCGGCAGCACCTATCGCGGCAGCGGTCTATTGTTAGTCGCGGCAGCGATCACACAACTCTATACTTCAAGCTTGGCAAGAATCCCTGCGATGCCTTGGCCTATCCATAGGTCCAAGTCTGTCGATGAACACGTCTTTGATGATACCTCCCAGCGTGAATCGAAGGATGAACACCGATGTTGTTGAATTCTTCCTTAGCCACTTAACCTCGTCCTATCCCTAGGTTCGAGATAGTTCAACCATAAACTGGAGAACCTGCAATTATTCCTTTCGTATACTTAACTCTCCCCATATTAAGTAAATAGATAATCTCACAATGCTCTCCCGATACTCTTGCAAGTTGTTGAAAACCAGAATAAGCAAACTTGAAGTTTATTTTATTGAACAGAAAATTCCTAAAACAAATGCAATCCTTGCAACTACTTTACAAATCAACATGTGGCCCTAGAGGAAGCTTAGAACATGTTGAGAAGGGGAAAACGGAAAGGGTTTTGGGAAGAAGGCTAGAGATGAAGATATCCTCTCCTAGGTTGAATTACATGCCTTTATATAGGCATTGGGTTCAAGTTTTCTAATATGGCAAGAATACAAGTTTAAATTAAAGTACAACTCTATTAAAGACTAAATCTTCAGAGCATATGTCTTTAATTCGTCCTTCCTTCTTGCTTGGAGTTTCTTCCTTGAACTCTGGGGTTGGCCTTCATTCTGATCTAGGTCTTGGAAAAATATAAGGGTGCTCCACGACAGACGGGCTTAAGTTTCTCTTTCTATCGAGGCCCACTTTGCTTCTCCTTTTCACTGCTGCGGTCGTCCTTGGCTGCCACGGCAGCGGCCAAGGCAGCATCGTCCTCCTCGTCTGCACATCCAGTTCCAGCTCTGCTGCATCACTACCCAACGTCTGCGTTTCCATCTGCTACAGCAGTTACCTATAAAAGCAACCAATTTCTGTAGAAACTGTTCCATTTAGTATATTTGTGGTGTATAAATGAAATCTAACCTAAATGCAATGAATTATGCTTGAATGCAGCAGAAATATGGGTTAAATAGGGGGTAAATTATAGAACTTTTACACACTCAACAGTGTGTTCTCTTCTCTGTTGTCTGTCTACAGTGCTTTGTATGTAAATGTCTTGATGGGCTGAGATGTATACATGATGTGGTCTGATGATGTATGATAATAATATTCCGTTGATATGTGATATTTGACTTATTCAACATTATGTTACATTATGTAATATTTATATATGTTATCATATTCAGATTATTGTATATCATATTATACGATTGCATTTATGTTGATAAACAATCCATACAGATTCAAAACTCGAATTTTATTTCATCTAATTATGGTTGGGATTCTGTATGGGGAAGTTTAGTAGCTTCATCCTTCGGGTTGATGTCTACTTCGGATCAGTAGTTTTGACCTACGAGCTGGATTCCACTTTGGATGGTGACGAGGTTGAGAGTGGTTCTGGGGAACCTTACTCTTCAGATGGTGATGTAGTTAGGTGCATGTCATACTGTGTTGCATATTCATTCATACATATTTATGTGATTGAATTGATTCTTGGTGGGAAATTATATTCTAATAATGTCTAATTGACTTTGTTGATATGATGATTCTGTTAGTTCTGTTTGCACTGTAGAGACACACTGAGCGTTTTCGCTAACTCCCCCTTAGTTTCTATTTCAGATACTCATGTCTAGGCTACGGTACTTGGAGGACCTCATTTTCCAGCTTTATTTATTTATTATTATCAGTATGATATTTGGACCTATTTATATTATGTTTTATCAGATTGTATATAATTTCAGATTTCAGATGTTTTATTTGGGTTATTACGTTTTATCACGCATAAACATTTTGGATATTCAGTACTTTCAGAATGATTTTATAAATATGTATTATGTAATACTATTATTATTATAATTATTATCTATTTTTGAATTAAAGTTTTGAATCAGGTTACTTACTTGAGGGACAAGCTTTGAGCTTGACTTCCTATATTCGATCTAATTCCTCTAGGTCGGGTTTAAGGGGTTACAAATTCCATTGTGGATCTGGTTATAATCGTTTGTCTTGAGGATTTCTATAACATGGCTCCTCCTCCCAAAGTGAATACATATCCACTTATGCCTTTGGTATCTTGAATATCAGATATCCATCTGGCATTGGAGTATCCTTCTAAGACATTGGGGTCTCTAGAATAATGCAATCTGTAGTCCCAAGTATGTTTGAGATATCTCAGTACCCTCACTATTGCATTCTAGTGATTTTTCCTTTGATTGCTTATGAATCTGCTTAGACTGCTCACAGTAAAAGCGATATATGGTCTAGTACAGCTCATGAGATACATTAAGCTGCCTATGATTCTTGCATATTCCACTTGATGAGTACTTTCACCTTTATTCTTAAATAAATGTGAACAAGGGTCTAAAGGAGTTATGGCTGTGCCAGAATCATCCTTGTTAAATTTCCTGAGAATTTTATCCACATAGTGTGACTGAGTCAATATGAGATCTTCAGTTGACCTTTTGATTTGGATGCCCAGAATCGTATCGGCCAGTCTCATACTTTCATGTCAAATTTTGAATTTAACATATTTTTTGTACGTTTTACCATTTCATTGTTTCTTCCAACAATTAGTATGTCATCAACATATAGACATAGAATAAGGTATCCAAGATCTGTAGTTTTGACATATACACATTTGTCACACTCATTTATTTTGAAGCCGTTTGTCATCATGACACTATCGAACTTCTCATGCCATTGTTTTGGTGCTTGTTTAAGTCTATATAGACACTTGACCAGTCTACATGCTTTTCTTTCTTAACCTGAAACTACATGACCTTCAGGTTGTTCCCTGTATATTTCTTCATAAAGTTCTCCATTTAGGAAGACTGTTTAAAATCCTTTTGATGTATTTCAAGATTTTGCAAAGCAGCAATTGCAAGTATTATCCTTATGGATTTTATTCTTGATATCGATGAGAATGTATCAAAGTAATAAAGGCTTTCTCTTTGTCGGTATCCTTTTATTATCAATCTTGCATTGTATTTATCAATTGTTCCATATACCTTTTTTCGTTTGAAAAGCCATTTTGAATTTAGTGGTTTAATCCCAAGAGGAAGGTCAACAAATTCTCATGTATGATTTTGCATGATGGAAACAATTTCACTTTTAATGACTTCCTTCCATAAGGTGCCTTCAGAGGAGCGTATAGCATCACTACACGTCAGAGTTTCATCCCTAGCATAAAAGGTTAGGAAATCATACCAAAATGATTTTTCCACCCTTGCCCGTTTGCTCCTTCTTGGCTATATTTCAATTTCAGTCTCTTGTTGATCATTTGGATTAATTTCATCCAAAGTTCGTTTTATTGAAACTTGAGCAACGTCCCTAGATTTATAAGGGAATACATTCTCAAAGAATGATGCATTCTTTGATTCCATTACTGTGTTCTTGTTGTTAGAGTATGCCTAAAGAACAATCATAAGATGATTGTAAATGACAGTTGTTTTTACCTTGTTTATTCATAAAGAGGTATTGCCATTATTATTTTCAGTTATAATTATGTGTGCACAAATAAACTGAATTACAATAAAGTTCTTAGAATAATATGGTTATTCTAAAATGTCCTTACTCAAGTATTATTGTGGGCATGAACATCAATAATGCATTAAAACTAATATGTAGTTGATTGATGTAACCCCCTCATCTCGGTCTGGACGACTGACCAGTCCGAGTAGGCTACACGGGGAAAACCGAAGTGAAACCCATTAAGGCTCCCCTTCGGTTAGCAACCCTAGAAAATTTCTTTTAAACATTATCTTATCTAAATGCTTTAACACATCCTATGTGATATACAACAACGGAAAGACAACGAAACAATACAAGCATACCAAGCAAGCAATTTAAACAGCTCATTTTAGTCATTACAATAGGCCGTATCAATACACTAGAGATGCGTATCGATACGCCTTGACTAGGTCAAGTACCCAAAGTCAACCTAGCGGGATCGTATCGGTACATTGGTTGACCGTATCGATACGCCCTCGACGGTCAACTTCTCACAGTCAAACGATAAAAACCGTACCGATACACCCAAGACCCGTACCGATACGCCAAAATCTCGTCAATTTCTCAGATTTCCAAAGAGCTTTTGGCGTACCGATACACCCCCGTGTACCGATACGCTAAGCTTAAACTGAGGCCCAAAGTGTAGGATCGTATCGATACGACCCTTGGGCGTATCAATATGCCCTGCACGCAAGCCTCAATTTAGCTTCAAAACGCACCAAGACTCAACTCTAGATGCAATATACGACTCATCTAGCAACAAGCAAACCCTCATACAACCTTTAGCAACCAAAGCTAAACATACGATGCTACTCAACCAATCAAACATGGCATTCAACACAAAATAAGCATTTAGATAGAAAACTTGCTTAAAGGCATACATAACTAGACCATTCATTCATAAGAAGCAAACACTTACACAAACATTTCATATCAAGGTTTACATGCCTTAAAACATAACACACATAGCATTCTTGGAACAATGGTCATAAGCCTTCGAAACACAAAGCATTTAAGCGACAACATAAACATGGTTTACAATCCACAACATAGGCAATAACATCAAAAACCAACACATATGAGTCTAACAACGCTCATACAAAACACATAGCATCCCCATTGCTAGACTACCACATTATTTACTAAACCATACTTGAGCAACTACTAAAGCTTGGAATGCCCCTTTCCTTGCTCCTTGCTAACTCCATGCTAATGATCTGCATTGTCGAAAACGAGAGCGTAAGCTAGAAGCTTAGTGTGGGTGCTCTAAAACAAAAACAAAGACAATGCGGGGTTCAAGCATATCATCCTTAAGATAATGCACAAGCATACATAAGCATCAACATAGCATCATAGCTAACATCACAAGTATGCATTAACATGGCATCTTACCTCATGTTATGCCCAACAAGATATAACAATTATCTTAACAACAAAACCACATGAACAAGTATATTGGCAACTATTAGTTTACTCGAATATGTGGATAACTTCCGTTGGGTCTTTCACCGCCAACGTACTCAACAACAACCTTCGGTGGAATTACACTCATCACCGGTTCTTGCATGGATAGTATTACACTCATCATCACATGCCCTACGGATGGGATTCCACTCATCATCACGTAATAACATAAAATTTCCGGTGGAATATTACATCATCGTACTCCTCCTTGATGACTTTACGCCACCAAGGCCACACGCGAATTTGACTCAACCGTGTGCACACTCTCATCCTAATGATCGATCATTTATGCCCGGTAATTTCACTAGTGCCAATTATACTTTCAAGTCACACCATGATAATCCAGCATGCATTTCAACATATCCATCATCACACACATCAATGTATATAACAACATACATAATCAACACATGCTCTACAAGTGTACATCATGTATATTAAACAAACCTCATAAAACACACAAGAGATTAAGCTACCTACTTAACCTCTACCTCGGATTGGCCTACCAAGCAAAATCCAACTCCACAACCATACACTTGAACCAATTAAAACCATTTTAAAAGATTCCACTCACCAAACTTCCTTAAACAAATCAAGAAAAGCTGATTCAAGCCTCCACAACTTCCAGAATCGTGCCCAAAGCTTCTCCAACGGTTCCCCTTGATTCTAACCAATCAAAAACACTATATTACTACACAAACACCCATCATACACTGCCACTACTCAAATTTCAACCACAACCCATTTCTCAACAATTTCAAGCCAAAGCTAACAACCAAAATTTCCCATTTTCGTTCTCCCCAACAACCCAGCAGAAAAACTTTGATTCCAACACTCAAAACACCCTTAATGACATTCAAAACACCTCTCTAACATTACTATAACATCAGTCCAACAACCTTTCACAAAACCACTCCAAAAACACAAGTTTTGACACTTTTAAAATACCTCAAAACCCATTTCGGGATTTTTGACAAAACCCCACCATTTTAAGTTATAATGTACCTTAGGGAAAGATTAGTTCAAAACTTAACTCTACAAATTGAAAACAAATCAAAAATCCATTAAAGTTTCATACTTTTCTTCAAACTTTGAAATCTTGAAAAATCTCTACAATGGTGTTTTTCAAAAACTAAAACCATCAATGTGCTAGGAATTGAGAGGATAAGTCAAAAATGGTCTTACCTCGTTGAAATCACTTGAAATGAGGGAGGAATTTGATGGAATAGATCAATTGGGAGGTTTGGGGGTTTTTTTTCGTGGAAATGAAACAAGGAAGAAGATGAAGACCTCTTTTTTGTCAAAAAGGCTCTTTTACTCTTCTTATTTCCTTTGTCTAAAAATTTACGAAATTGCCACTACTGAAATTCAAATCCTTTTAAAATAAAACCAAAGTCTATTTTGATTAAATCAAGTCCAACGACTTGAACCTGACTCACACACTCAACTCCCGACCCCAAAACTCGGGCGTTACAACTCTCCCCCACTTAAAGAATTTCATCCTTGAAATTACCTAACTGAAAGAGATAAGGAAACTACCTTTCCATATCCCCCTTCCTCTCCCAAGTGGCCTCATCCACACCTCGATGTTGCCACCTCACCTTGACCAACTCAATTGATCTACCACGCAACACCTTGTTGTCTGAGGCTAAGATCTCCACTGGTTCCTCTTCATATGTCAAATCCGGATTCAATTCAATCTCGTCTACAAGCATAACATGCGACGAATCTGACCTATACTTACGAAGCATCGAAACATGAAACACATCGTGAATCTTCTCTAGCTCGGATGACAAACGCAACTGATAAGCAACCAGACCGACTCGCCTCACAATCTCATACGGCCCAATATACCTCAGACTCAACTTCCATTTTCTTCCAAAATCACATATCTTTCTTCCACGAAGAGACTTTCAAGAACACTCTATCTCCTACGAAATACTCAACTTCCTTCCTCTTCAAGTCAGTATAGGACTTCTGCCTATCCGAAGCTGCCTTCAAACGGTCACAAATCAATTTCACCTTATCGGTAGTCCCCTTAAGAAAATCTGGCATAGGTAACAACTTCTGACCCGCTTCGGCCCAACAAATCAGAGTTCTACACTTTCTAACATACAAGGCCTCATACAGAGCCATCTGAATGCTCGACTGAAAACTTTTGTTATACGCGAACTCTACCAAAGGTAAGTGCTTCTCCCAAGTACCCTGAAAATCAATGATGCAACAACGCAACATATCCTCTAAAATCTGTATAACCCTCTCTAACTGAGCATCTGACTGAGGATGATATGACGTGCTGAAATTCAAACGGGTACCCAAAGCTGTATGCAGACACTCCCAAAATTGGGTTGTTAATCTCGGATCTCTATCTAACACAATCGACTTCGGCACATCATGCAGTCTCACAATCTCACCGATGTACAAATCGCCCAATCTATCTAAGAAGTATGTCGTGTTAAAAACTAAGAAGTGAGTATACTTCGTGAAGCAGTCTACTATAACCCAAACTGAGTTCTTCTTCTTATGAGTCAAAGGCAAAGCCGAAACGAAATCCATGGTGATATTTTCCCACTTCCATTCCGAAATTCTCAACGGTTGCAACAAACCTGAGGGAACCTGATGTTCCGCCTTCACTCTCTGACATACCATACACTTACTCACGAAGTCGGCTACGTCTCTCTTCAAGCCAACCCAAAAGTATTCGTTCTTCAAATCGTGATACATCTTCGTACTACCTGGATGCATAGAAAATGGGCTACTGTGTGCTTCGGTCAAGACGTATGTCTCAAATCACTGTCATCTGGCACAACTATCCTACCTCTGAAACACAAGACCCCATCGACACTGAAACTGTAGTCTGAAGGTCTACCCTCGGCTGTGTCTTGCACGCGAGGTTCCAAAGATCTATCTAAGAGTTGTTTCTCTCTAATCAGCTGACCTAAGGTAGGTCTAACCTGAAGCTCAGCCACTAGGCCACCATCTCCGGACAAGCCCAATCTAGAAAATATGGCTCTCAAATCAATGACTACCTTTTTACTCAAGGAATCCGCCACCACATTGGCTTTACCCGAATGGTACTCAATCGTAAGATCATAGTCCTTCAACAACTCTAGCCACCTACGTTGTCTAAGGTTCTACTCTCGCTATATCATGATATACTTTAGGCTCTTGTGATCTGTATACACCGTGCATTTCTCACCGTACAAGTAATGTCTCCAAATCTTCAAGGCAAACACAACTGCGGCTAACTCTATGTCATGTGTCGGATAGTTACACTCATGAGTCTTCAACTGTCTTGAGGCATAAGCCACCACTCTTCTGTCTTGCATGAGAACACAACCTAGCCCTACATAAGAAGCATCATTGTAAAATACATATTTTCCCCGACTCTGGCTGAATCAAAATCGGTGCATGGGTCAAGGCTTCTTTCAATTTCTCAAAGGCTTTTTGTCTCTCATCTGACCACTCAAACTGAACATTCTTCTGTAGCAACTTCGTCAAGGGAGCGGCTATCTTTGAGAAACCTTCAACAAACCTTCTATAGTATCCGGCTAAGCCTAGAAAGCTACAAATCTCTGTTACCGATTTTGGTTGCTTCCACTCAACAATGGCCTCTACCTTATTCGGATCAACTCTAATCCCAACTCAACTAACCTCTTAGCCTCTAAAGATGAAACAACATTCGATAAGAACTTCACGTTCTCACCTACTACCACAATCTCGTAATCATCTGCAAGCTTCAAGAAAACCCTCCTAGTCTCAAAATCTATCCTAGCTCTATGTTCTGTAAGTCAGTCCATACCCAGAATTACATCAAAGCCATAGAACGGTAACTCCATCATATCTACTGGAAGCACATGCCTCTGAACCATTAACGGACACCTTCTATACATTCTCATAACCACTACCGTATCCCCGAAGGAAATAGTAATACTAACTCATACCTGTAATACCTCACAAGGTAAATTCAACAACTTTGCATGCTCACTCAAAATGTAAGAATGCGTATACCTGGAATCAATCAAAGAAAGCAAACTCAGAGACTGTATCGAGAAGTTACCTGCAATCACATCCGTGTCATTCTAACCCTCACGCTGAGCATAAACTCTAGCCTGACCTCCTCCCTCTGGTTGACATCAACTACATGCACTATGTTCCTCTGGCCGTCATTTCTCGGCTGGAAGTTACCTCTACCGCGCCCACGACCTCTTTGAAAATCATTAGCTCTAGAAGGAGCCTGAGTCTAAACTGGTGCCTGCCCAACCTGATGTGGACAATCACGCCTAATGTGATCTCTAGCTCCACAGCTCCAACAAGAGTGAAAGTTCCCCCAACACTCACCGGTGTGATTCCTCCCGCAACGAGCACACTCAGGCAAACGCCCACCAGATCTCTAGCCCTGATGGCCCCTACCGTGGTTACCACCACCACGTCTATGGTCATAGTGATGCCTATTGTCCTGATGCCTCTTGGCATCACCTCTATCAAAGTCTCCAGACCTCTTTCCGGAACTAGAACCACCAGAACGTTTGGTCAAACCCAAAATGTGCTCTATGTCCTTGGCCCTAGCGACCAAGACATCAAAATCTGTGTTGTCACTAGCCAAGGTGTACCTCTTGATCTCTTCACTCAACCCATAGCGGAACCGGTCGCAACGTTCCCTCTCAGTAGGAACAAGCTCTGATGCATACTGATTCAACCTGACGAATTGTATCTCATACTCGGTTACGGTCAAGTTACAATGAAGCAAAGCCATAAACTCCCTCTTCTTCTCATTGAGATAACGAGGACCTAGATACTTCTTGCAGAAAGCTGACTCAAAGAACTCCCAAGTGATATCGGCCTCTGGCATGCCCGTAGTAATGGTGACCCACCAAGTGTAGACATCACCCTAGAGCAAAGATACAACACACCCTAATATGCGCTCTCCAGTACAGCCCATATGTGACAGAATATGGATGGTCCTGTCAAACCAAGTCTCAGATCTCTCGGGTGCCAACCCTCTGAACTCTTCGCCTCCCAAACTGTGAAGCCTCTAAAGTGGCAAACCGGTGCCCTCACCTTGAGGTTGTGCCGCTGCCTGACCCCCGGCCACCGCTGCCTGAAAAGCCCCAGCTATCGCCTGAACTAGTGGAGCCAAATCTATCCCAACCGGTCCTTGGCCAACCTGAGGTTCTACACCCTTGGCTCTCGCCTCACCTCCCTCTTGACAAGGAGGAGAAGGAGGAGGTAGAGGAGCCTATGCCACAACAACTGGCTCAACTCCCAGAGCTGCTGCCCGTGGTTTCGGTTGAACCATCCTAGGCCTCCCACAATGTCTCATTTCACAGCTAGCAAGATAACAACTACAACAAACAAACACATAAGGATTAAGTTAGCAAAGGCAAGGGTCCAATCGTGCTCAAGTATATTTCTTTACAAAATCCTTTTCAAATAAGTAATAGTAGCAATGGGAACTCGACACCACGCTTCAACACCACATTCATGCTAACACATGCTTTCAAACACTATAGGAACAAACAAACAACAAGCATACATGGAAAAATATTCATCAAGACATAGCAACAAAATAACACTTCAAACTTACCTCACTTACCTACCCATGGTCTTGGAAGCCTCAGGCTCTGATACCAACAAATGTAACTCCCTCGTCCCAGTCTGGACGACTGACTAGTCTGAGTAGGCTACACGGGGAAAACCAAAGTGAAACCCGTTAAGGATCCCCTTCGGTTAGCAACCCTAGAAAATTTCTTTTAAACATTATCTTGTCTAAATGCTTTAACGCATTCTATGTGATATACAACAGCGAAAAGACAACGAAACAGTACAAGTATACCAAACAAGCAATTTAAACAACCCATTTTAGTCTTTACAGCAGGCCGTAACTATACACTAGAGGTGCGTATCGATATGCCTTGACTAGGTCAACTACCCAAAGTCAACCTAGGGGGACTATATCGGTACACTGGTTGACCGTACCGATACGCCCTCGACGGTCAACTTCTCACGGTCAAACGATAAAAACCGTACCGATACACCCAAGACTCGTACCGATACGCCAAAATCTTGTCAATTTCTCAGATTTCAAAAGAGCTTTTGGCGTATCGATACACCCCCATGTACCGGTACGCTAAGCTTAAACTGAGGCCCAAAGTGTAGGACCGTATCGATACGGCCCTTGGGCGTATCGATACGCCCTGACTACAAGCCTCAATTTAGATGCAAAATGCACCAAGATTCAACTCTAGATGCAATATACGACTCATCTAGCAACAAGCAAACCCTCATACAACCTTTAGCAACCAAAGCTAAACATACGATGCTACTCAACCAATCAAACATGGCATTCAACACAAAATAAGCATTTAGGTAGAAAACTTGCTTAAAGGCATACATAACTAGACCATTCATTCATAAGAAGCAAACACTTACACAAACATTTCATATCAAGGTTTACATGCCTTAAAACATAACACACATAACATTCATGGAACAATGGTCATAAGCCTTCAAAACACAAAGCATTTAAGCGACAACATAAACATGGTTTACAATCCACAACATAGGCAATAACATCAAAAACCAACACATATAAGTCTAAGAACGCTCATACAAAACACATAGCATCCCCATTGCTAAACTACCACATTATTTACTAAACCATACTTGAGCAACTACTAAAGCTTGGAATGCCCATTTCCCTACTCCTTACTAACTACACGCTAATGATCTGCATTGTCGAAAACGAGAGCGTAAACTAGAAGCTTAGTGAGGGTGCTCTAAAACAAAAACAATGACAATGTAGGGTTCAAGCATATCATTCTTAAGACAACGCACACGCATACATAAACATCAACATAGCATCATAGCTAACATCACAAGTATGCATTAACATGGCATCTTACCTCATGTTATGCCCAACAAGATATAACAATTATCTTAACAACAAAACCACATGAACAAGTATATTGGCAACTATTAGTTTACTCGGATATGCGGATAACTTCCGTTGGGTCTTTCACCTCCAACGTACTTAACAACAACGTTACATTCGGTGGGATTACACTCATCACCGGTCCTTGCATGAATGGGATTCCACTCATCATCACGTAATAACATAAGATTTACGGTGGAATATTACATCACCGTACTCTTCCTTGATGACTTTATGCCACCAAGGCCACGCGTGAATTTGACTCAACTGTGTGCACACTCTCATCCTAATGATCGATCATTTATACTCGGTATTTTCACTAGTGCCAATCATACTTTCAAGTCACACTATGATAATCCATCATGCATTTCAACATATCCATCATCACACACATCAATGTATATAATAACATACATAATCAACACATGCTCTACAAGTCTACATCATGTATATTAAACAAATCTCATAAAACACACAAAAGATTAAGCTACCTACTTAACCTCCACCTTGGATTGGCCTACCAAGCACAATCAAACTCCACAACCATACACTTGAACCAATTAAAACCATTTTAAAAGATTCCACTCACCGAACTTCCTTAAGCAAATCGAGAAAAGTCGATTCAAGCCTCCACAACTTCCAGAATCTGCCCAAAGCTTCTCTAACGGTTCCCCGTGATTCTAACCAATAAAAACAATGTATTACTACAAAAAGCATCCACAATACACTGCCACTACTTAGATTTCAACCACAACCCATTTCTCAACAATTTCAAGCCAAAGCTAACAACCAAAAATTCCCATTTTCGTGCTGCCCAACAACCCAACAGAAAGCCTTTGATTCCAACACTCAAAACACCCTTAATCACCTTCAAAACACCTATCTAACATTACTATAACATCAGCCCAACAACCTTTCACAAAACCACTCCAAAAACCCAAGTTTTGACACTTTTAAAATACCCCAAAACCCATTTCGGGATTTTTGACAAAACCCCACCATTTTAAGTTATAATGTACCTTAGGGCAAGATTTGTTCAGAATTTAACTCTACAAATCGAAAACAAATAAAAAAGCCATTAAAGTTTGATACTTTTCTTCAAACTTTGAAATCTTGAAAAATCTCTACAATTGTGTTATTCAAAAACTAAAATCATCAATGTGCTAGGAATTGAGAGGACAAGTCAAAATGGTCTTACCTCGTTGAAATCACTTGAAATGAGGGAGGGATTTGATGGAATAGATCACTTGGGATGTTTGGGGGTTTTGTCGTGGAAATGAAACAAGGAAGAAGATGAAGACCCTTTTTTTTGTCAAAAAGGCTCTTTAACTCTTCTTATTTCCTTTGTCCAAAAATTTACAAAATTGCCACTACTGAAATTCAAATCCTATTAAAATAAAACCAAAGTCTATTTTAATTAAATCGAGTCCAACGACTTGAACCCGACTCACACACTCAACTCTCGACCCCAAAACTCGGGCGTTACAATTGATGACAAAGGGTTGTCATTGACATGGATATGTCAAAATCAATACATAAGTATGTGTTAGAGAACGACATACTAGACTGACCTGCTATGAGCATGTTTCATGGATTATTATGTGAGAATCACAACATTGATCATAGTGATAACTACATGTATGATCCTCAGACTTGAGATCGTCATTATTTCAACATCGTGAGTTACATATTTTGATACGGTCAAACGTGTGTCGTAACTGACTACACTATAAAGACTGATATTGGATATTTCACAATCTATGACGTGGAATATGGTTGATCAAGATAAGATTCGTCCCTCCTACATAATAGGAGTATATCGTAGGCTACTTGATTGAATTAGATAAGAAATGCATGGCCATGCTCGAATAAGTTAATATGAGATATCATAGTTATTCATTTATAATAGTTTACTCATGATATCAAGAAATATTAGATGGACTATACAAGTGTGATTGTTACAGGACTTGTGTCCAATCTAGATATAAAGGACAAAAGAATGTAATACATAAATATAGTTAATCACGAAAAGGTTATGTCGAATCATGATTTCTTGTAACTTAGGTGACAATGACATATTGCTAGATGTCACTCATTTTTTGTAATATTAGAAATGTTCTAATATTTATTACTAACGTTACATGAACCTACAAGGTCACACCCACAGTTGAAATGTGCATATATTAAACGAATTATATATGTACAAATTTATTGTACACGGATTTAGTTAAATTAATTTATGATATATATAATTTAACTGTTGGAAAACACTAAAAGAAAAATAGTAATTATGAATCTTTTAATATATAAATAATATAAGTTGAATTGTGATTATATATATTCAATATATATATATATATTAAAATCTAAATTAAGTTAAATTAGAATTATATATATTTAATATATAAATATTGAAATACTAGTTAAGTCGAATTAGGATTATATATATTTAATACATATATTGAAATCCTAATATGAGTTAAATTAGAATTTCAAATGCTATATAGAGGCATGAGAGATCTAGTAATCATTAATGCTTTTTGGGAAATACCCTCTAAATAGTTTAGAGATTTTTATATGCTCATTCCCTTCTGAATGGTTTAGAGAATTTTTTAATGATCGTTTCAACTGGGTGAACTACGTATAGGTCGGAGTGCTATCGTTGCAACTTAGGAATCGACATCGTGGAATCGTGATTAAATATTTATCTCCTCCAAATTCAGAATTCTAGATTTTAAACAGGTAATTCTTCACCCTTAATCACCCCGATTTGTTTCTCGTACACGGATCTCTGGTGGTATTCGTCGGATAATTTTTTCGTTGTGCCATAGAGTGTACCGACGTGACCCAACTGTGGTATTAGAGCCACTTGTACGATACGAATTTGAGTTTTAGGGTTAATCATTAGGATTGATGATTAAGAGTTAATCATTAGGATCTTTGTCAATGGGGTTTGAAATATTATATGTTAATTGTTAACATATTCAATATAGAGTTTTATGGTTTTAGATGTTAAGTGTTAACATACGCAGGTTATAGTTATATATTAGACTAATGGTTAGTTTATAGATTTCGTACGGGGAAGTAACAAGAGTTCTTTTAGTTAAAACCTCATAGATTTTAAAATCCTTAAAAACGTGATAATGTTGTTAAAAGTTATCGAATCGTGAGTTTTTTACACAGAAATTAAGATGCTAATCTTAAAAAAATCTATGCCGCTGACCAGGCAGGGGCAACCCGCCAACAGCTATAGGCCCGCCGAAACCCCGCAAGGGGCTTGACCCTTGCGTAGAAACAATCGAGTAAGACCTTAATAACAAACCGCGTCATTATTATGTTTGATATGCACGATGTTTATAATGCATGGTTGTAGCCCGATGACCCATTTAGTTTTATTTATAAGGTTTTATAAATACGGCCTATGTGTCGTGCCTTTCTCTACTTCTATTGTAATTTTCTTTTCTTCTTACTCGCTCGTATGTAAAACAAGTTTATGAAATTGTAATCTATAAGAAAAAACATGGACTAGAGGAACAAAAGTATGGGCCGACATAAAGATGCTTGAGAAGTGTTTTTATCCTTAGAATAATTTGGTTCTCCCATTGGCCTTGAACGGGCCACCTTAGGATATGGGCTATAACTATTGTATTCATATTTACTACTTTTCAGGTATGTGATAAACTAAATGTATGAGATGCATGCGAGTTAATTGATAAGATCAAATGTTAAATGGTGAGATAATATTCATAAAACCCCTCAATAAAATATTATGTCTTTTATTGTTTCCCAATGTTAACCCTCGTTAAAGTCTAGATCGATACAATGTCGGCTCTACTAAAGCGAGGTACTTGTATCTATCTTGGCCAAATGCGAAGAATAAGCAAGTGATATTCGTTGGTAATAGTATTAGTTAAAGACTTAACTAGGTTACTTAAATATGATTAGAGAACCTAAAAGTTAGTTATTTGGATAATCATAAGATGATTATGAACAAGAGTTGTTCACCAAATGAAGGAGTTACATGAGATGTAATTAGCAAGTGTTTCTTACCTAAATAGACCATAATCTTAAGAGAAAAGCCAAAGCTGACTTAAGAAAATGTGAAATTTGGATCCTTTCCAACTAGAAAAACTTTACAAAAGGTGTTTGAGGCTTATTAATTTTAATAAAAGTAGTGGGAGTATAAAGTCCTTTTATAAACAAACATGGTAAGCGTACTCAAAATTCATATTTTATTGTTGTAGACTTATTATGGAAAATACAAATTTTGTTATCACTGCGATCGATCCTTGAGAAGGACAAGTTGAACGACGTAAACTACCTTGACTGGTCACTATAAGGAAAATGTTTCCATTGTAATAAGACATATCATTGCAAAAGGAACTTCCTCATTTATCTTGAAAAGTTCAAGAAGGCAAATGAAAGCGGAGCGTCCTCCTTGGATATTCATGTTATTGATATTAATTTATCAACACTTACTTCTTGGGTATTGGATACCGGTTGTGGTTCTCATATTTTTACATTTGTATAAGGACTACAAAAGAGTAAAAATCTGAGAAAAATGAGAGGTGGACCTATGGATCGGTAATCGAGAAAGAGTTGTTGCATTAGCTATAGGAACACATAATTTATCGTTGCCTAGTGGACTTAATTTGTATTTAGAGGATTGTTATTTTGTGTATATTTTGACCAAAAACATCATTTCGATTTCTTGTTTAGACATGATTGGTTTTGAGAATAATTGTTGTTCTTTTATCTCGACAATGTTTTCTATGGTGTGACACAATTAATAAATGACCTCTATATTTTGGATCAAGAGAATTCAATTTACAACATAAATACGAAAAATATTAAAAAATGACTCTAATCAAACTTATGCCAAAATGGCATTGTCACTTGGGTCACATAAGTGAAAAACACATTTCAAAACTCCATAAAGATGGATTTTTGGATTCATTTATTTTCGACCAACTTGATTATGTGAGCCTTGCTTATTGGGAAAGATGACCAAAGCTCCTTGTAATGGTAAAAGTGAGCGAGCAAGTGATTTATTGAGATTAATACATAATGAATACACAAGCCAGATGAGGGTTTCAATACTTCATTATTTTCACAGATGACTTCAGTAGATATGAGTACATTTACCTAATGCAACATAAATCTAAAGCCCTTGAAAAGTTCAAGTAATTTTAAAATGAAGTACAAAACCAACTAGGAAAAGGCATTAAGGATCTTTGATCAGATCAAAGAGGAGAATAATTATGCTTAAAGTTTGGTGAGCTTCTTAAGGAATGTGAGATTGTCTCACACCTCCTGGTACTCCACAGTGGAATGGAGTTTCCGAAAAGAAGAAATTGAACACTGTTAGACATGGTTCCATCAATGACGAGTCACACTGATCTTCTAGGTTCTTTTTTGGGACATGCGAAAAAATAGTTGTTTTCACACTAAATCGTGTTCCATCTAAATCAGTTCAAAAGAAATCATATGAGATATGGACTGGGAAACGTCCTAGTATGTCTTTTATGAAAATTTGGAGATGAGAAGCTTATGTTAAACATAAGATGTCTACAAAGGTCGAACCCAAATATCATAAATATAATTGTGTGGGTTATCCTAAAGAAACTAAAGGATATTATTTCTTCAATCCTACCAAGAACAAAGTGTTTGTTACTCGAACAAGAATCTTCCTAGAAAGAGAATTTGTTTTCCAAAAAGGAAGTGTGAGAAATATTGAACTCAATGAAATTCGAGATCAACCACATATCATTGAACAAGAGATTGAACAACAACAAGTTCCACAAGTTGTTGAGAAACATTCAACAATTTTGGAAACACAAGAACAACGCCTGTGAAATATGGAATTCTTGTCATATTGCATGGTGTTGTTCTCTTCATAGAACAAGATGAGCCTATGACTTATCAAGAAGCAGTGATGGGCCCAAACTCTGAGAAATGGCTAGGGGCCATGAAATTTGAGATGAATTCCATTTCAAAAAACCAAGGTTGGACCTTGGTTAACCCACCTGAAGGGGGTAAGCCTAGAGGGTGCAAGTGGTTTTTCAAAAGGAAAAACGACATGGAGGGTAATGTACAAACATACAAAGGGGGATTAGTTGCTAAGAGATTTCTTCAAATTCATGGTATAGACTATGATGAAATCTTTTCACCTATTGCCATGTTTAAATCCATCCATATCTAACTTGCGATAACTGTATTTTTTGATTACGTGATATGATAAATGGAAGATAAAACTGCTTTTCTTAATGGAAAAGCAAATGAGGGTGTGTACATGACACAACCTGAAGGTTTTGTCGATCCAAAAGGTACCGAAAAAATATGCAAGCTACAAAGGTCCATTTATAGATTGAAGCAAGCTTCTTAAATTTAGAATCTTCATTTTAACGATGCAATCAAAGAATTTGGTTTTATCAAAAATGAAGATGAGCCATGTGTTTTCAAGAAAATTAGTGGGAGCACTTTCATATTCTTGGTAATGTATGTGGATGACGTATTGATAATAGGACATGACATACCTAACTTATAGTTTGTGAAGACTTGGTTAGGAAAATGTTTTTCTATAAAAGACTTGGGTGAAGCAACTTACATATTAGGGGCCAAGATCTATAGAGATAGATCAAGATGACTCTTAGAACTAAGTCAAAATACATATATAGATAAAGTACTAAAAAGATTCAGTATTGAAGAATCTAAAAAAGAATTCTTAACTGTGAGGTATTTCACTCTCGAAGGAAATGTGTCCTTCAACGCCTCAAGAAAGAGAGCACATGAGTAAGATTCATATGCTACATATGTATCATATGCATTAAGTATGAAAAGTCGGTACCAAGTAGATCCCGGTGAAGGTCATTGGGTTGCAATCAAAAATATCTTAAAGTACTTTAGAAGAACTAAGCATACATTCCTTATGTATGGAGGTGAGGAAGAGCTAAGGATAAAAGGTTATACCGACACAAGCTTCCAAACCAATAAGGATGATTCTCGATCGCAATCGGGTTCTGTGTTTTGCCTTAATGGAGATGTTATGAGCTGGAAATGTTCAAGACAAGATAAAAAAATGTTTCTACAACAGAAGCCGAGTATATTACAACATACGATGCTGCAAAAGAGGATGTTTGGATCAAGAAGTTCATATTTGAACTAGGGAATATGCCGAGCATATTGAATGCTATGAATCTACGTTGTGATAAAAACTTCGCAGTTGCACAAGCAAAAGAACACAGATCTCACCAATGATCCAAACACATACTTAGGCGTTACCAAATCATTTGAGAAATTATAGATCTAGGAGATGTGAAAATATATAGAGCACCAACAAATGATAAAATTGCCGATCCATTGACAAAGCCTTTGACGCAGTAGAAGCATGATTGTCGCACTAAATCACTTGGTATTAGATACACGAGTGATTGGTCTTAGTGCTAGTGGGAGATTGTTAGAGTATGCCCAAAGACCAATCATAAGATGGTTGTAAATGACAGTTGTTTTTACCTTGTTTATTCATAAAGAGACATTGCCATTATTATTTTCAGTTGCAATTTTGTGTGCATAAATAAACTGAATTATAATAAAGTCCTTAGAATAATATGGTTATTCTAAAATGTTGTTAGTCAAGTATTGTTGTGTCCATGGAAAACAATAATGCATTAAGACTAATATATAGTTGATTGATGACAAAGTGTTGTCATTGACATGGAGATGTCAAAATCAATACATAAGTATGTGTTAGAGAATGACATACTGGATTGACATGCTATGAGCATGTTTCTTGGATTATTATGTGATAGTCACAACATTGCTCATAGTGATAACTACATGTATGATCCTTACACTTGATATCATCATTATTTTAACATCGTAAGTTACATATTTTGATGCAGTCAAACGTGTGTCGTAACTGACTACACTATAAATACTGATATTGGATATGTCACAATCTATGTAGTGAAATATGGTTGATCATTATATGATTTGTCCCTCTAACATAATAGGAGTAATATCGTAGGGCACTTGATTGAGTGAGACTGGAAATGCATGGTCATACTCGAATAAGTTGATATGAGATATCATAGTTATTCATTTATAATAGTTTACTCAAGATATCAAGAAATATTAGATGGACTATACACGTGTGACTGTTCCATGACTTGTGTCCAGTCTAGATATAAAGGACAAAAGGATGTAATACATAAATAGAGTTAATCACAGAAATGTTATGTCGAATCATGATTTATTGTAACTTAGGTGACATTGACATATTGCTAGATGTCACTCATTTTTTGTAATATTAGAAATGTTCTAACATTTACTACTAACGTTACATGAACCTACAAGGTCACACTTAGAGTTGAAATAAGCATATATTAAACGAATTATATATGTACAATTTTATTGTACACGATTTTAGTTAAATTAATATATATGATATATTTAATTTAACTATTGGGTAAATATTAAAAGAAAAATAATTATTGTAATTATTAATCTTTTAATATATAAATAATATAATTCAGTTTAAAGAAATATATATTGAAATCCTAATTAGGCTTAATTGAGATTATATATATATATATATATATATATTGAAATCCTAGTTAAGTTGAATTAGGAATATATATATATATATATATATTTTGAAATCCTAGTTAAGTTGAATTAGGATTATATATATTTAATATATATATATATATATATATATTGAAATCCTAATTAAGTTGAATTAGGATTATATATATATATATTAAAATTTCAATTAAGTTTAATTGGGATTATATATATATATATATATATATATATATATATATATATATTGAAATCCTAATATGAGTTAAATTAGGATTTCAAAGGCTATATATAGGCATGAGAGATTTATCAGTCATTAATGTTTTTGAGAAAAAACCCTCTAAATAGTTTAGAGAGTATTTATGTGCTCATTCCCTTCTGAATGATTTAGAGAATTTTTATATGCTTGTTTCAACTGGGTGAACTACGTAGAGGTCATAGCATTATCGTTGCGGCTTAGGAATCGACATCGTGGAATCGTGATTGAATATTCATCTCCTCTAAATTCAGAATTCCAGATTTTAAACAGGTAATTATTTACCCTTATTCACCCCGATTCGATCCTCGTACATTGATCTCTAGTGGTAATCGTGGGATCATTTTTCCGCTGCGCCATGAGGTGTACGAACGTGACCCAATAGTGAATCTTAAGATTTTTTGAATCATACACAAGAAACTGATAAGCATTGCTATGTTTAGCATAGCCACAATTTTTGGACATATTTCCATTTGTTTTGGTAATGGGGCCATTACCTTCGCAAGACACCCGACATTTTCAAGTGTTTTTAGGAAGGTTTTTTGACCTTTCTACAACTCAAATGGTTTCTTATCTTTTTTTTGGAGAATCTTATTTAAAAGGTAATTAGTTGAAAGAATAGTTCCCCCACAAGTTCTGTGATAACCCAGAACTTCTTAGCAAAGCATTAATCATTTCTTTTAAAATGAATTTTTCGTTCGGTTACTCCATTAGATTGAGGAGAATACGATGGTATTACTTCGTGAATAATACCATGTTGTGAGCAATATTCACCAAATGGATTAACATATTCACCACCACGATCACTTCTTACCTTCATAATCTTTTTGTTAAGTTGGATTTCAACTTCCTGCTTATAGAGTATAAATTTCTCTACAACCTCGTGTTTGCTTTTAAGAAAATACACATAGTAATATTTTGTGCTATCGTCGATGAAGATGATAAAAAAATTATTTCCTCCTCTCGTTTGAACGAATTTCAAATCACAAACACCGCTATGAATTAGATCAAGTGGTTCTGTACTTCCTTAAATACTTTGAATTGAAGACCTTGTTAATTTTGCTTCAACGCATGTTTCACATTTATTATTATAATCAATATGAAACGAATTGATGTGTTCCAAGTTAATTAATATCCTTAGAGTATCATAATTAACATGTCCGAGTCTACCATGCCATAAATTTAAAGACTCGAGCATATAAAAGGAAGAAGAAGCGACGTTAGTATTCATGCATTTTGATTTTACAAAGATAGTATTGATTTTCCACATTCCGTTCTAAAACCATTCTAATTTCAATGCATACCATGGGTATAAAGCATAATGTATATATGTATATATACCATTCTAAATTCAATGCATACCATGGGTATAAAGCATAATGTATAAGGAAACTAGAGTGGGGAATTTCTTAAAAAACTCGTGTTTGAAAATAAAAGGAGGGAGTCGCCACATGCCATTTGGTTAAGGTGGTAGACTAGACACCAAAAAGGAAACTAGAGATTAAAAGTGTATTCAGGAGTCGGTTACGACTAGGGAAGGATTAGCACCCTCACCATGCCCAATATTAATACCTAATGGTTCATATCGTATTTATTAAGAATAATTTAAATTCATCTTAATTTAATATCTAATTCATAAAATGCATGCATGCATAGTCATTCGGTTCGAATGTATTTAAAAATCTCATAATTTACGGTGCCAAAAGAAGATGACGCTTGAAAACTCGGGACGACACTCCCTAACAAGATACTGAAATTTTGAGAACTAACCTAAAACCACAAAATAAAAATGCATGACCAATTTAGAAATGCTAAAAATAAATACAATACATAAATAAATAACTATGCAAACCAATAAATAAAGCAAGAACATACAAAAATATAGAAACATAAATACAAGCAAAGGATCGAATATAAGACCAAAACTAAAAATAATATAAAAAACGAGATTCAAAATTCAATGCATACCATGTGTATTAAGCATAATGTTTAAGGAAACAAATAATAAAATATAGAATGCAATAGCAATTTAAGAGCAAATAGCAAATACCATACTAGGGTGAAATGGAAAGAAAAAAACACATCAATTACTACAAAGGTGAAATGTTACACACACACATATATATGTGTGTGTGTGTGAAAATGAAAGATTAAATATTAAACTAGGTATTAATTAAAACAAAGTAAAAATAGAAATAACATAAATAAAAACAGTATAAATAAACCAAAGAAAAGGCAAAGAAAAGGACGACACTGAAAGAAAAAGGGACAAAAAGGGGAATATCCCCTTTTATCTCCAGACCAAATTAAAACAAGTGACTAAATCAAGTAGATTTCATAACCATGGGGACGACGGAGAAGAATTTGAAAACACGAGAGGATTTAATGATGGTTATTAAACCAATTTTAAAACCGGGTATGAACCCTAAAAAATCAAAATCAGATTATTTTTTAATCCTCCTCTAAAATGAATCAAAACTAAAACATTTTTTTCTGAAGTGTTCTTCAAAAGTTGCCTCTCATTCCAGAAACATGTGGTCGACCACCGCGTGGGTCGCCACATACTCGGTGGCCGGAAAACTCGAAACCATACCTCAAAATGCCCCCATTTTCCCTTTTAACCTGAAAACTCAAATCTGATTCTTAAGAAAATGTTTTTTTTCTCAGATTTGAAAGAAACCAAATAAAACCTGTAACACACCATTTCTCAGAAGTCAAAATGTTGTAGTTTGATACTTGAGCTTATATTTAGTTTTAGTTAAACTGTGTCATTTTACTATTACTCTACATTATTTTTTATTTTGAGGTTAAAATCTCAATCAGGTTATATTTTGTAGTATCGAATTAATTGAGATCTTTTGGCTCTCTTGTTTACAAAGAGAAAAAATCTTAGTCTCCCTTTGCTCTTCAATATTCTCCCATTTATAATTCTTTTTCTTCAGCTTGTGTTCTTACAAAGGTATCAGAGACCACAGTGATCCTTACGAATGGCATCGAATCAGTTACACGCAGAGTTTAGTCGTTTGGAAACTTCTATGGATAAAATGTTTCAAGAGTTTCAAGCTAGATTTTTGGCAAATGCAAAACAGCTACTAGAGAAGTCTATCGAAAAATCAATAGATCTTCGTGTTGAGTTTTCGCAAAGTTGTAAGGAAACAGAATGTTCAAGTCTCAACTGAAGTTTCAACAACAGTGAAGTTCAAGGACAGTATATTGGAACCACCACAGGTTCAAGGTATAGTGTCGATAGAGTTCTCTAAGACAGAACAAAAACCATTGTTGTCAGACTCTAACAAAGACAAGGTAGTCGATGAATTGTCTGTGATAACATACATGGAGTTGGTTAGTTTTGGTGACTCAACTATGGGGTTCCTAGAACCTCCACGAGACAAGGCCCTAATTTTCAAGGGGTGTGGGGATTTAACTAGGGGCTTATTCGAACCGTCACTGATTCAAGAAGTATTTTTAGATTCACATAGGATGAATAAAAAGGTGGATTCAAACACAACTAAGGTGTTTGAGGAAAGGTTTGTCAGACAAGGTGAGGACCCAAAGGAAACAAGACATATTGTCGAGTTTGTTAATGTCAATGACCTTTGTCGATTTAAATTATTGCTAATGGAGAGATCTAAAAAATCAAGTGAGAATATTTTAAATGCTACAAAGAAGTTTGAAAAGTTGATAAATGATAAGAAAGAAATTGACAGTTTGTCTACTATTGCTCCCAGACTAGCTGCATAGTTAACAATGGCTAAGGTTCATAAAAATGCAAGTGCTGAGAATGAGCCATAGATGATCACATTAGATTCTCTGAGTTTTATTTCAATTATGCAACATGCTCGTGTTAGAGTATACTCAAAGACCAATCATAAGATCATTGTAAATGTCATTTGTTTTTACCTTATTTATTCATAATGAGGCATTTCCATTATTATTATTTTTAGTTACAATTCTGCATGCATAAATGAACTGAATCATAATAAAGTCTTTAGAATAATATGGTTATTCTAAAATATCGTTAGTCAAGTATTATTGTGGGCATGGACAACAATAATGAATTAAGACTAATATGTAGTTGATTGATGACAAAGTGTTGTCATTGACATAGAGGTGTCAAAATCAATACACAAGTATGTGTTAGAGAACGCCATACTGGACTGACCCGTTATAAGCATGTTTCTTGGATTATTATGTGATAGTCACAACATTGCTCATAATGATAACTACATGTATGATCCTTAAGCTTGAGATCATCATCATTTCAACATCATAAGTTACATACTTTGATACGGTCAAACGTGTGTCGTAACTAACTACACTATAAATACTGATATTGGATCTCACTGAATAAAACATTTATTTAGAACACCTCAAGAAACACACCTTTTGCATACAATAGCTCTAATCTCGAGAAGGGCGAGCCTCACGTTCAGATCTTACTGAATCAGAACCTACAAGGTAAAACTCTACATTAGTATTTATTACTATCACTAAGCCACCGACTATAAAACATAAGACTAATCCGAAGGTATACTCACAAAAAGATCTCAAAGAACGTGCCCGATCAGACTTAACAACTGGAAGAGCAGGTAACTGGTCAGTCCCAAGGTCGGTACCTGAACACGAGAGTAACTCAGATCAATCTCATATTCCATTCTTTTGAAATTACTAAGTACAAATAAATTGTAATAGTAAATAGAGCTTTCGGGTTTGAATTAGACAAAACGAGCAGCAAATTCAGATTCATGGCGTTGAAAAAGGTTAAGAGGAAGGATGTTCGAAAAAGTCAACTCTTCATCAACGGTCAAAGTTAAAGTCAATTGGTCAAATTGGTCTAACTGGTCCAAGGTCAACGGTCAACTCTAGTCAAACTGGTTAAAGGTTCAAGTCAACTATCTTGTTCGATTCACAAATTCAGATCCGGTTAAGCTCATTATTTTGATTTATTCATGCCAGTTTAGATTACATGGCCAGATCGGGTTCAAACGTCAGAAACGGTTCAACGGGTTCAGTTCACAAGACCGATATGGGCTTACTGATGTAATTTAGTCCACAAACGACTTTGGGCTCAATAACAGCTCACGGCTCACTGGTTCACAAATGGGTTCGTTTCACATAAGACTGTGAGCTCATTGGTTTCCAAATTAGGCTCACACAAAACCACAAGCACAACCAGCCCAAACTCTATCCCCTTTGAACATATCAAGCGGCTAGGATTTCCAAACGCAACAAATAGCGTGACTGGTGCACGAAAAACAGTGGTTCGACATCGTGGCGGCATCACAACGCAGCGGCGACATGGATATACGAACGATGGTGGCAACAAAACACAACGACAAGTCAATCACTGTTAAACCTTGCCCACGGCCCAAATGGTAACATCAACACAAAAGAGGATCTCAACTCACACCCATAGCTCGAAATCACTAATTTAAACCAAAAATATTGATTTGGGGCTTACCCACACTACAACAAATGAGGAGGATACGGTGGTGGCGCAAGCAAGAACGAGAGGACGTCAGCGAGTAACGATGGATGAGGACAAGGGACGACCGAATGGTTTCTCACCGTTCTCTCACAACGGCAATGGAATGAATAATCTGATGGTTGGGGTTTACTTGCGAACCGACAACGAACAAGGTGTTATTGGTAGTGTGCGGCACCAACGACAAATTGTGGCGCAAGAGAGATGAAACCGAACGGTTTCCCTTCGAAATCCCAAAAATGATGGACGACGAGGGTGAGCCGATGGTTGGGTTTTGTAGGCGAGGGTACAACGATGAAAATGGTGGTGGCCGATTGCGAATAGGACGGTGGCACGGTGGCTGATCGGAGCATCGCCGGAAAAAGAGAGATGGTGAGGGAGAGATATCGTGAGAGAGAGAGAGAGAGAAGAGAGCGGCTACTCATTTCAAAACCTGATAACAAGGGTTAAGTACCCGATTTAATGGGTAAATAACAATACATGACCTTGGGTTTTCTAGGGTTCACGAAAATAACAAAGAACTTTACCTTTATCACAAAATGGTCACCAAAATTTCAAATTAGCCCAAAAGAAATGATTTCTCATAAAATTAACCCCTCAATCGAAATAGGGTTTTTGAACTAAAATTCTCAAATCTTAGGGTTAATGAAATAGGGATTTCAAAATTAGAGATTTTTTAAATTGGGAAAAATCTGGGGTGTTACAACTCTCTCTCTCTTAAACGGAATTTCGTCCTCGAAATTTTTCAGACTTGACAACAAATACCCAAAACTTACTAACATAAGCTTATATTTTCTCATTCTGAATTCGTGATCCATCATAAACATAATTATCTGAACATATCAAAATGTACTTGCTATGTCGTCAAAAATAACATCATGTCCAACACGAGTTCCAGTCAAATATACTGAACCTAGACGTCTAATCTCAGATCTAGTTGATCCACCACTCTGAGCATGTCTACCTCTATTAGTTGTACCAAAAGCAACTGACCTAAGTTGTCCTCTACCTCGGTTAGGTGTCTGAACTGATGCATGTGCCTGACTCTAAACAAATGAACTGGTAGGTGGACATGAACAATTCCTTAAGTAATGATCATGTGAACCACATCTAAAACATGCGTTGTTCAACAATCTGCATTCTCCGTTATGCTGCTTATTACAATAACCACATATAGAAATAGGCCGACGAACTTTTAAACTACCCACGCTGCTAGAAGGAACTGTCGGTGGTGCAGGTCTTACATTTCGATAATTATGTGGAACAAAATCATCTCTAGGCCTCTTTCCAGATGAGTTGACAAAACTAGGCTAAGCAGATGTGTCAGGTTGCTTCCCAACATGATCAGAATTCTGAAGTTCCTCATTTTCCATTAGTGCTAGAATCCTCTCAGCAATTTTAGCCCGATCAACCATGTTGTTGAATATTTTATCATGATGCGTAGTACCATCTCTATGAATCAGTAGATGAGTCCCTTCAAAAATCAGTCACACTTGTTTTTCTCAGTCGCAACTAACCTAGAAGCATACTTGGCCAACCTCCGAAATTCTATCTCATAATCATTCACTGACATATTGTTCTATTTCAGATTCATAAAATCATCGCGACACTTCACTAAGAACTCAGCTCCCACATATGGATCCTGAAAAGCATGTCGAAAAAAATCCCATGTAACCTGACTAGATGGAACAATATCTACCACAGACTCCCACCAATTTTGAGCTTCACCCTCTAACAGTGATACGACGACCCTCAATTTCTGATTGGCTGGGTAATCCATCTCAACAAACAATCGTTGTAATTTCTTTAGCCAATATTCCGTATCGAATGGATGTGTACCAGTTTTACCCTTCAACAATTTCATCCCAGCAGCTATAAATTCTATAGAAATGGGTTTCCTCGAATCCTCTAACTGGCAGAGATAACGCAGCAACTCATGGTGAACCGTGGCACTGTCCGGCTAAATTGTCTCAGTGTCATCAACATCATATGAGTCATCACTTCCAATATGATGTCCTTCCAAAGGTACATTCTCATTATCCGATATCTCATTCTGATTTTCTATTTTCTCAAGAAAAGGTGGATGACCACCACCAGAAACGGTGGTACAACCTCGGCCACGACCTCGACCTCGACCTCTCACAAAGCTAGAACTCATACTTGGTGGCTTAGAAGACTATCTAAAAAAGGTCATAACCTAGAGTTAGATTTGGTACTGGAGTCTCGAATTTAAAACAATTCAAAATCACTTGATACCGTAATAAAATTTTCAGAAAATTCTCATTTATCCCAATTTTTTTTCAGATGCATGCAAAAGTGGAAAACATTTTAAAAACAACTTTTTTGAGCCTCACAATCCGAGGGATGAACCTAGGCTTTGATACCACTAAATATAACCCCCTAAACCCGACCTAGAAAAATTGGGCCGAATCTAGAAAGTCTCGTTTGAAAAACGTGTCCCTCAAGTTATAAAATGTAGTATTTATTACTATCACTAAGCCACCAACTTTAAAACATAACACTAATTCGAAGGTATACTCACAGAAAGATCTTGAAGAACATGCCCGATCAGACTGAACCACTAGAGGAGCAGGTAACTCGTAGGTCTCAAGGTCGGTACCTGAACACGAGAATAACTCAGATAAATCTTATATTTCATTCTTTTGAAATTACTAAGTACAAATAAATTGTAATGTTAAAACAAAGCTTTCGGGTTCTAATTAGACAAAACTGGCAGCAAATTAAGATTCAGGATGTCGAAAAATGTCTAGAGGAAGGATGTCCAAAAAGTCAACTCTTGATCAACTATCAAAGTCAACCGGTCAAAGTCAAACTGGTCAAATTGGTCTAAGGTCAACGGTCAACTCTGGTCAAACAATCAAAGTCAAACTGGTCCAAGGTCAACGGGCAGCAAATTAAGATTCATGCCAGTTCGGATTACATGGCCAGTTCGGGTTCAAAGGTCAGAACCGATTCTACAAGTTCTGTTCACAAGATTGATATGGGCTTACTGATCTAATTTAGTCCACAAACGACTTCAGGCTCAATAACAACTCACACCCCACTGATTCACAAATGAATTCGTTTCACACAAGATTGTGAGCTCGTTGATTTCCAAATTGGACTCACTCAAAACCACAAGCACAACCAGCCCAAACTCTATCTCCTTTGAACATATCAAGTGGCTAGGGTTTCCAAACGAAACTGACAGCGTGACTGGTGCACGAACGACAGTTGCACCACAACGCAACAACGACATGGTTATACGAACGGTGGCGGTAACAAAACACAACAAGTAAAATCACTATCAAACCTTGTCCACAACCCAAATGGTAACATCAACACAAAAGAGGATCTCAACTCACACCCATAGCTCGAAATCACCGATTTAAACTAAAAATATTGATTCAGGGCTTACCCACATTACAACAAAGGAGAAGGATACGGTGATGGCGCAAGCAACGAACGAGGGGATGTCAGCGAGCAGCGATGGATGAGGACAAGGGACGGCTGAATGGTTTCTCACCGTTCTCTCACAACAACAACGAAAAGAACAATCCGATGGTTGGGTTTTACTCGCGAACCGATGACGAACAAGGTGATATTGGCGGTGCGCGACACGGCCGGCAAACGGTGTTGCAAGAAAGATGAAATTTAACGGTTTCCCTTCGAAATCCCGAAAATGATGGACAGTGAGGGTGAGCTAACAGTTAGGTTTTGTAGGCGAGAGTACAAGGATGACAACGGTGGTGGCCGATTATGAAAAGGACGACGGCTGATCAGTGCTTCGCCAGAACAAGAGAGATGGCGAGGAAGAGATATTGTGTGTGTGTGAGAGAGAGAAGAGAGTTGCTACTCGTTTCAAAACCTGATAACAAGGGTTAAATACCCAATTTAATGGGTAGATAACAATACGTAACCTTGGGATATCTAGGGTTCACAAAAAGAACAAAGAACTTTACCTTTATCACAAAATGGTCACCAAAATTTCAAATTAGCCCAAAAGAAATGATTTCGCTTAAAATTAACCCCCAATCAAAATAGGGATTGTGAACTAAAATTCTCAAATCTTAAGGTTATCTAATTAGGGATTTCAAAATTAAATTGGGAAAATTTTGGGGTGTTACAATGTTGATGGCCACTTTATAGGATTTCCTGGAGTGTAAACAATGTCACTACAATCAAAAGTGGTTACCTTGGCCTGATAGATTTTCATATATCTTGGGAGATGCATCAAATTGTATTCTGCTCATTGTATAAGCAGAAGCTTAGGATAGTGGATAAGGAAGAGTTCCATGTGTATGAGAAGCCGTGGTTTGTGAAGAATTTCAAGTACTTAATTTTCATTTCGAGACAAGCTTTATGGTAGCTCCTATGGGCGATTTCTTCAGCTTATCTTAGTTTTGGAATTCGATCTCCGAAACTTCAACTCATATTGTGACATCATTTAATCCTTGAGGTCAAGGATTTCTTTATTCGCAGGGAGTATTATAACACATCATTTCTCAGAAGTCAAAATGTTGTAGTTTGGTTCTTGAGCTTATATTTAGTTTTAGTTAAACTATGTCGCTTTACTATTACTATGCTACATTATTTTGTATTTTAGGGTTAAAAACCCAATCAGGATATGTTTTTGAGTATCGAATGAATTGAGATCTTTTGGCTCTTTTGTTTACATAGAGAAAAATTCGTTGTCTCCCTTTGCTCTCCTATCTTTTCCTCTTTATAATTCTTCTTCTTTAGTTTGTGTTCTTACAAAACCCTTCTTATTTCTTTTGAAACCCATTTTAAAAACATGAAAACTTTAGTTTTTAAAACTTTAGCCGGGAAGGTTAAGCAAGACAAAGGAAAGGACGGACACTTCACGGTGTCGTTCATCGCCTGCACAACCTCAACCGCCTTGCATGTCGGCAGCCCAAGACGGATTCAAGTATAAACCCTAGATCCCTCTCCTCTATTTTTTTTTAATTCGAAATGAAAAATGAGAGTGCCAAATACTTTTCTAAAATTCTTTTCTTTTTTGTTTGTATTGACGATAATATGTGTACAAGATGGATTTTTTACATTCCTTTTATCGAGTTTACATTAAATTGATTCACTTTTGTTGACGAGGGTTCTGAAATCCCTTCTTTTTTAATGTTTATACCCTACACGGTGTTTGGGGAAGAATCTGTTGTCATAGGGTGGCGGCACAAATTCTGATGGTGGCACCACGTGGACGGAGAAGACGAAGCGGTCATAAGGGCGTAGGCGCATGAAAGAGGCCAACCCCCTCAGGTGGAGAGAACACGCGTGTGGGGGCAGCTGGTTTTTCTCTTGGTTTGATCTGGACTGTTCGATCAGATTTGATCCAGTGGTCAGATCTTGGCTGCAGCAAAGGAATAACATGATATTAGATATAAGCTTTTAGGGTTTATAATATTTGGGCCAAATAGGCCTTGTAAATAAAATATGGATTTTCGTATATGGACTTGGACATATTTAATTGGTTTTATTTTTTTTATCTATTTTTTATATTATCATAGCCAATAATAATAATAATAATAAACCGGACAAAATTAGTGATTGCACACTACAGACATTAAATGTTACAACGACACGCTCTAAAGAGATAAATTTTCATTCCAAAATTCATTTTGAATTTACTAGCCTCCAACATTTTAACCGTAAACATATCATTCTCGTACCAATCCTAGAAAAACACATGGGAACTTCACAATCGGTTAAACGAGTCATCCACCTTAGGAGACAAGTAACAATCATTCACGGCCACTTAACGAGTTACCAATGGTTAAGCATCACCCTCAACGAATCAACTCCTTTCTAGTGAACAAGCCTTGTTCATCCTTGGGTGAACCACTTTAGACAAAAGAAACCTCGTTCGAGTTGCGTCTTTGCAACTAAATCTCTGACTTCCTCAACTGGGTTGGTGTCTCTTGACGAGGGCGGTGGGCACCGACGTCCAACTCAGCCTTATCTCAACATCTACACAGGTTCTTTCCAAGGAGGAAGTCTCGACGACTCCTCTAGAAAGCACAAACGAATACTCTGTCATTCAAAAAGCTATTAAGCGTTGAACTACACAAGTTGGCATCTACCAAACGATAAAACATGTCTCACAACCCCGTTGTGCCATTCTCTAAACAACTACTACAAAAATCACGGTAGAGGGGCAACAGTTCAACATTCTCATTACCAAAGGTTGGGTTCCCTCAAGGTCTTGAAGCCTCAAGCTAACTCTCAAAATTACTGGCTAGCATCGTTCTTGATTAACCAAAGCAATTTTGAAGGTGCAACAACTCCCAAGAAGGTAACTCTAACAAAACCTGTAGAACGTCTAACTTCAGTCACACTCTAAAGAAGTAGTGGATCATGAATCCACTATCTCCGAGAAATGCCCTTGAGAAGAGTGATTATACTCGCCAAGTATCAACAAAACTCCTTTTAAGCAAACAAAACGTCCTCCAACCAACGTGCATACACTAATGGCTTTTGGAAGCGGTTTATCCATACCCGCATCATAAACATTATTCACAAATAACGGTGAAATTTTTCTGCCACAAACTCTCATAACATATTTGAAGGCTTCGAAGGTGACTACTGTTTGCACGTGCGGTGTACTATAAATGATACTCAAATATGGTGCAAGTATACATGTTGAACAAGTAATACAGTGATAAGTAAGCATCATCTCCACAGGGATTGGAGGTGTTTCGAGGTGAGTTTAAGCAACAAGTGTCACGAAATGTAAATAGAGAATGTTGTGGCAACTCAAGACAGAGCGATAAATGTTGTAGCAAATAAAGATAAAAGATAGCGTGTTGAAATCAGTAGACTTAACATGTCCTCTTTCGTATGCGAAACTCACTCAGGAATGACTGTCTAGGTTGCCTGGTTAACCTATATCTTAGCTCTCAACTAGGGTTTACCTCTCTAACTTACACTATGCTCGGTAGGATTTACTCAAGGATCTCCTTAACTATCTCTAGCAAGGAAACTGGGAGTAGGAAATGCTACAGCAATACGTCTCAGCGTAAACTCTATCACTCCCCCTACACATAAAGTTCTATCCTTTTTAGCCGTTGAAACCCATCACTTATCTCTAATGTGGATTAGAGTTGTGCCTCTCAACATCCAACTCTATTGTCTATGAAGGTTAAATGTAGCTCTCTCGACCACTAACTTCAACTCACACCTAAGGAAATGCCAACTCTCGGGGGCTCTTACAACCTTAAGCATTTAACAACATAGACAAAGCATAGATAGAAGCAAGAGATAAATAAACATGCATTAAAAAAACTAAAACATAGATCAGCCAAACATCCCAAGCCACCTAAAATAAGTTCATGGATGGGAAAATAACATCCAAAATATCTTTGTTTGTACAACCTATTTTCCAGATATAAAAGAAATGCTAAAGCAATAGAAAGGGAAGAAGAAACTCCAGATCCGCGATGGACTGCAATGCCACAACCACCCTAGGCTTTCCGCCTCTCTCAAGGTCAGCAACGTCAAACCATTGGAGCTTCAACGATGGATGACACCAAGTGGAGGAAGAAGAAAAGAAAATAACTACCTTTGCTTTATCTCCCTAGCCTTTTTGTCACCTTTTTCGCGCTCTCCTTTAATGAGGGTCTCATGTCCTTTATATAGTGAGGGCTCCTAGGGTTTTGTGCCCTAATATTCTTTGAAGTTCTGGGAATATTCCCTATGCATGTGGATCACAATTAGACAAAAAATGTGGCTCGAACATGTGGGATCTCGGCGTGTGCGCGTTACTTTGTCTTTTACTGCGGCCAGAATTGCTGTCCAACTTGTTGTAGCATTTTTCTTCCTTGCCCTGCTTCACATCAGCTTCAACCTGCACAACACAACACCAACACATACCCTTCAAGCAGCATCTAATCTCTTGAAATTAAGCCAAACCACCAAAAAGCAAAGATGTATGCAACTTTATGCTCTAAATGCACCTATATGCTATGAAATGACTTTGAGAACAAACAAATACCTAAGTAAAAGGGTGTAAAATATAAGCATTTTGGCAAGTTATCACACTCCCAAACTTAAGCTATTGCTTGTCCTCAAGCAATGAATAGAGAGAAACAAAGAAAATGTTGTGGCAAAAATTTAGCTCAAGGTAGATGCTACGGCAAAATTTCAGCCCTCAGAAAAGGAAGGCTTTAATACTTAAGACATAATTGAGATTTTAAGAATAATTCCCCATGGTAAGATCCTTTGTTAGTGTGTGCCTAATTGCATGCAACTTAAGCTTAACAGAGCTAGAAAAATTCTTAATAGAACTCAAGTTCATCCTAGTGTTTGAACTATTTTAGCACAAAATTTTACTCCCATTAGTGAATTGTTTTTTTAGAGGGGTGCCAGCTCATCACATCTACCATCCCTCACTCTATATGAGCAGGTAGAGTCATCCCGTGACAACTTTCATTCACTCATTTGATGTTGCTGCCATTTATTTAAGCTTGATTTCCAGGCAATGCAACACAAAGCAGAGTGTACCTCTAAAATATGTCGTAGCATTTATTCACGATTTGATATATTCTATTAAGCACAAGGAAGATTAACTAAGCCTTTACTGCTTCATTTTTCTTTATACAAGATCATTAAAGTTCAATTTCTCTAACAAACTTAAACCTAAGGAGCATACAATCGTGTAACAAAAAAAAAGATCAAGCATCAAACCCTAGAGTTAATTCTACCAATCTCAGTAGTCATACATGTCAATCCATAGCCATAAAAGGAATTTGTTCATCATCGAGCATCATTAATTTATTCATACAACTATCATAGAGCTAAACAAAATGCCATAGCATAATTTTTGTTTCTGCGTATTAATGCAATGCTAATGACTAACAAAAGGGCACTAACACCCCCAAACTTAAAGAGTGCAGTGTCCTCAATGCAAAAAATAAAATAAAATGACATGCAACTAATCTAAATGCAATGCAAGATGAAGAAGTACCTTACTTCTTGGTGGTGGCAGACTTCGTGGCTTTGTGCTTGATGCTGGAGGACTTGAATGAGGCGATAGGAGGGTCAACCTCGTCTTGCTTTGGTGAATGGGTCTGTTCTGGCTCGGCTGGAGTTCCTTGATTGGTGGAACTTGTGTCGGATTCGTTCTCCTCAGCCGGTGTGCTCCAAACTCTGCCTACGGTACGTTTGCTTCTCGTTCTTGTAGACGAGGTAGTGCTTGGGGTTTGCGCAAATGATTGTGTTGAGGTAGAGTGTGCAGGCTCGTCATCTTATGATTCAACTGTCACAGAGTTGACAGGCTCAACGAACGACTCTTTTGTTGGGGCAGCTTTGGTAGGTTTTGTTGTTCTATTTCTCTTCTTGGGCAGTGGGCTTGCTGTAGCATTCGTGTCCTGGTTCTGTGAGGAAGGTTGGGTTTGAGTAGGGCTCTTGTTGGAGACTGGTGTCTTCTGGGTAGTGTGAGGAGATTCCTTCGCGTGTGCCTTTAGGGATTCCGGAAAGGCTAGGAAGTCGATGTTGATGTACGGTAGGGTCTCCTTAAAATAGTTGTTCATGACAACATTTCTCTCATTGACATACCCATAAAAAGCAGTCTGGTCCTCTCGCATCTTGTCCATGTCTTCTCGGAGATGATTGGTGGAGGCAACCAATGCAGCAATTCTTGCTGCAGCAAATGTTTTCACTTCTCGAGCCAGTGTCTCTGCTGGAGCATCCTTATCGAATGCTTTGAGAGAGAGGACCATTTCAGGTGTAATAGGACCTTTCCATGAGTTCTTCCTATTAGCAATAGGGTCTGTGAATTCTCATTTCTCTCGACAGAGGGCCGTGATGAGGTTTGGAAAGATGAGCGGACTAGATTTCCTCTTTAAGCATGCATATACCTCATCTACAATAATTTTCCCCACGTTAATAGACCGGCCATTTAGAATAGAATGAAGAATGAGGAGCCTTAGAATGTTCATCGTTTTCGTGTGAGAGGTTAGCATGAGTCTATTATTTACAAAATGGATCCAAAGCTTTACCTCTGGCTGGAATCGTGCGTGCTCCACTGCTTTGCTTGATGTGTCTAGGTTGGTTCCTTCAAAGCATAGGTCTTCCAACACTTCCTTAACAGTTTGTGGGTTGGCATTCTCGACAAAAGATGTGTGGTGGTCCTCTGGGGTTTTCAGGCTAAAGAACTTGTTGATCTTGGCTACAGTGAAATTGATTTGATCTCCACGCACGTACACGCCGGATTGTGTAGGACTGGTAAGATGGGTATAGAACTCTCGAACAATAGGTATGCAGAAGTTGTCAGGGTGGGGAATGAAGGTAGCCCATTTGTGGTTTGCGGTGACATCTAAGATGTCCTTATCAAACCATAGTTCCCCTTCAGTTGGGAACTTGAATCCTTGTTCTGGTAGCAATTTCTGGTCTTGCAGACTTTGGAATCGCTTCTTTGCCTTGTCGTCTAAGAACTTCTTTATGAGCACGGGCTTGGGTTGGCTACTGCCAGACGCACCTTCTACTCACTTCCAACACACCATTATTTAAGCAAAAAGAGGGTGAAGAAGGGTGATCTAGGGAAAAAGGTTTGGTTAGGGTTTTTGAGTTTTGAGAGGGTTGGAGACGATGAAGTGAGATGTCTTTTGGTTTTCTTTGTGTCGATGTGATGAGGGAGGGAAAGGGGTTTTGAAAGAGAGAGAGTTTGGGGGGTTTTGGGCGGCGTGTGTGTAAGGTAAGGGCAAAGGGGTATTAAATGAAAAGGTGAAAAGGAAGAAAGAAAAAATACCTAGGTAATAATTGCTAAGGTGTTCTTTAAATGAAAAGGTGAAAGGGTTAATTAATTCCCCCTATTTTTGCCCTTTTTAAGACGACTTCCTCTCATGTTGGAAAAGCTTAATTTTCCATTCCTTATATCCTTATAAAACAAAATCCTGATATGTCGTTGCACCCTGACCTGCCACATGCGTCCCTGGGGTGCTCAGATGTAAACAAACAAACCTGGCCTTAAAGCATAATGAAGCAAAAGGAGTATGAAATAAAAATAAAGATTAAACTACATTATTTATGAACATAAAAACATAAAAATGATATAGCAAAATAGAAAAGGAAAAGAGGTGGTTCAAACTCTTAGGCATCACGGAGGATGAAGGATGACTTATCGCGCAGGATTAGGGCTCCATTGTAAAGCTTCAGACGTTGTCCATTGACCTTGAATACTATATCATCATCAAACTTCTTAATGTCCACCGCACCATGGGCATAAACCTTGTGGACTAGGAAATGACATGACCATCGTGACTTTAGTTTCCCTGGGAAAAGCCTAAGTCTAGAGTTATAAAGGAGCACTTCTTGGCCTTCTGAGAAATGTCGCGGCAAAAGATGTTTGTCATACCACTTCTTTGTTTTCTCCTTGTATAAGCGTGTGTAGAGCGTTTTTGTGTTCTCTAAATATGAGCACAAGTGCACACTCCTATCAAGTCATAGTATAAAAGATATCGTCTCCCACAGGGATTGGACAACTTGACTCGAATCGTAATTCCCGCACAAGAAAAGTAAATGCACAAATAAGTTGAATTGTTTCAGAGGAAAATAAAATAGAACACAAGTAAATAAAAGAAAGAGATCAGATTGATGGAATAGGTCGGGTTATGCTGCTGAGTAGTGTGAAAATACGTTGAATACGATAAGTTGTTTTGCGCGGACAAAATTTGCTGCCTTGGCGGGAGATGGAAGATTAGTTGTTGTGACGCTCTCGCTGCCCCGACAGTGGAATGGATATGTGTCTCGATGGCGAACTTGACAGAACTTCAAGACTCGGCAGAACACTTCGAAAGTGATCCGCTTATGTCTAAATCAGACTGTTGTTGATGCCCACTGCAGATAATACCAGTCGTGACGTGAATCGTGCAAAGACAACAATGTTTGGTTCGTTCTCTTTTAGCTACCTTAAACCCTAACCTATGTCTAGGATGGATTAGTCAGCACTTGATTAAGGTGAAGACCGTACTTACTCCTTTCGTGAGTTCGACTCTCTCGATACTGAAAAAATTGATAGTAATCAACTAATCTTTCGCCTTAATTGAAAACTATGAACAACATGAAATAAGAAAACCTTGAAGCTTTATTGCAAAAACAAACTTAAAATCCTAAAAAACCGTTCTCATATTAGTTTACAACATAACCCAAACCCAAAGAGAATTTTAGAACATAATGGGGGCAAGAAAACCTAAACTATGCTTAAGGGAAAACCTAAGTTGTCATACTGAAGTACAAAATATGTCGGGTATATATAGGCATTAGCTAGGCCAAGTCCTTCTTGGAGTTGAAGTCTTCAAAGTAGCTTTTGCATTAAATGCAACCTTTAATTCTGACTTCTTTGAGTTGAATGTGGACTTATTCATGTTGCCTTACTCTGCAAGTTATCTCGAACTCCTCCTTCAGCGGCTCTGCCCGCTGCTACAGGCATCGGAAATTTGAGCGAATGGTATCGTCAGAATCAGGATTTTCTGCTCTACATATCGCACTCCAGTTCTCTAATTCCTCAACTTGTTGCCCTGAGCGGCGGGTATGGTGGCGGCAGCTACTCGGCAGCTGATGTCTATGTCGGGAACTGCATCAGTACAGCTCCTTAGTCTGCTGTCGCGACGGGTTCGGGCGGCACTCTGCTTTCGCAGCGGGTTCTGGCGGCACCCTGCTGCCTCAGCATCATGTCCTCAGCTTCTCTCTCCTTCTACCCTCTTCTAGTACCTGAAACTAAAACTAAACTAAAATAGTACCTTTTCCTTACCAATTAAAAGATAATCAATAAAAAGAATGGCAAAGTAAAGAATGTTGTAAAATGCAATGCATGGTCCTAATTATGCCTAAAATGTACTCAAAAACAACAATAATATGAGATGGAATGTGCACAAAATATAGAACTTATGGACACTTTACACACCCCCAAACTCGAACTATTGCTTATCCTCAAGCAATGCAAACCTAAACATACTTGCCATTTAAACTAATCAGGAAAAAAAATCTATTATAAACTTGATTTAATGCCTCAAGGCCTTGGCACCTGTCATTAGATTAGTGAGAGGGGAATAACATGAATTACCTCAGAATTAAACTATAATTCCAGTGAAGTGTGTGCAGAATTGTGTACAGTTTGAGTCTGATGAATATTCTAAGTAAACAAAGATGATGTCATGATATATAAGGTTGCAGTCGAGACAACATAGTTAAGCACAATTAATAATCATGGGAGTAAGGGCTTCAGCTTATCACAACTACTCTTCTAGGTTTGAAATTAAGATATGAGCAAACTATAAAACCCCAAACCTATTGAGTAGAGTCATCCCGTGAAGAGTTTCATTCACTCATGCTAATTTGTCTGTCACTTCAAGATTTTCAGATTCATGGACTTTGATAGAAGCAGAGTGTCCTTGCATATGATTCTTCCTAGAGCCTGTTTTGGGCACCTCTAGGGCAAAACAACACAACTTTCTTTGTTTCTTTTCTGTTGTGGTAGTACTTTTCTTTTTCTATTTTGTTTTCTCCCGCGGCGGCTACCTGTCTACCATGTTAGAATTTTTCAAATAATTCAAGTGGCCAGTGTTTATCAGAAATTCAATCAAAGTCAGCAAGTAACAATAGTGTTTTTAATTTTTGGCAATTATAGAAAAATCCCAAGTTCACTTCATGCTTTCCCCACAATTAATTTCATTTTTAATTGGTGCGAAAAAATTTAAAGTCAGCTATCCTATCATAGGCACAAGTTCTTAAGGCAAGTACATTATGCAACCTAATATGCACTAGTTATGCCTAACAAAAATTAGTGCTAACCCCCCCCCCCCAACTCGAGACGGGCATTGCCCTCAATGCACAGAATAAAAAAAATGAGATCTAAAACTGAAAATAAACATGAGACAGGGGAAGAAAACTTAGACTTAGTTGTTGTCAGATGGTGGAGATGATTCGGAGGAGTTATCTGATATGTCGTCAATTGCGGGTTGTGGCAGCTGGCTGAGCAGTGCTACACTCTGTTGTGCGTGGCGGCTTGATTACTTAGGGTCTGAATCTGGATAAGTAGTTGTCAGACGGGAATAAATAGTAACAAAGCAACTAAAAAATAAAATATAGTCCTAAGGAATTAAAATCTACTCCTAAATAGATAAAACAATAAATATGTGGAAAAATAAAAATAAAAATTATGTTACTCTAGGAGTGCATTGGCACGCATCTCCTAAAGTAACTACTCCTTGTCTGTTCAAACTTGAGGGGTTCGTTTTCGATACTTTTTGTAATCCACTCGTACCTTCCATCGAGTGACTATTTTGCCCAAAAAAGGATGGAACATTGTGTTTGCAACTACTTGCTTTTGCTTTATCATGGTAGAGGTTCCTTTCTTCCTTGTTCCTTTGTAGTCCATATGTACCTTCCAGCTTGCTGTTTTTCCTGGAGGTATGAATATGTGGTTAGAAAAAATCATATCATTATCCAACCATGTACTTACCTTATTTTCGTCGAAGTTCATTATGGTGGAAAGTAGGCTTTGTTGTCGAGGCAACTGCTGCAACAACAATCTTCTGTCATAATGTTGTTTAGATTAAGAGGAAACTTTGTATGCTCTTCTGTCATAGTTTTTGAGCCATGGGATGTTGTCGTGGCATCCTCAATTCTCTTGTTGGCCTCACTAGGTGTTGATGTCCTTTCACTGATCAGTTCTTCGTTAGGGCAGGCTTCGCGGTAGTTTTCGGAACAGTTGTCTATCTTACTACTCGGGCAGTGTTATGCATCCTTCTGGCTTGGAGTTTCCAATTGCTCCTCACACTTCGGAGATCCTCCCTTGCTTAATTCTTCATTCTCTTGTCCTGAGACATTAGTATCCCTCCAGCTTAATTGTTCGAGTTCATCCATCAGATTGATGAGGACTGAATTGCTCAAAAGTGTGTCTACCTTGGCGATGCTTGCGTCCATAGAAGCTGACACTTCTTCAGTTAATGCAGTGAAAACTTGAAGCGTGTCTTCCAAGGATATTGATTTCTATTGAGGATGATTACATTGCCAGGCATGTCGATTTCTGCAGCAAAACTGTTATGGTAAAAAAATTTAAGATTTTTGTTCATACCATGAAAAATCTTGTTGCTGCGGTAGCAGCATCAGCTGTCCCTGTTGCTGCTGCTGCGGCATCTGCTGTCCCCCTCGCCATGTGCTAGCGGTCTAGCTGCCATGGTGTAAGTGACCTTCTCCTAGGCTCGAGTGGGGCCTAGGTGTGCGGGCATCGGGGCCAAGCGGATGGCACGATGTCTCCCTCGGGTGCTGCCCGTGGGACGGTTTGGGGCCAGCAGGCTCCATATCGCGCCTTGTTCGGAACCTAGAGGTTGGTTCCCTGCTGCCGCTATGCCCCGTGAGAATGCGATATTGGATAGGCGGGTTGCCTGACGGATCATGAGACGATGCTTTCGAGGGAAAAGACCGTGGGAATGGACGCGGGTAAGGCTGACTCGACGAGGATGTGTTCCTTTTCGAGTGCCGCACGGCATGCCGAACAGGCTGGGCGGGCATGACCGTGACAGGTGGTATCATATTCAGACATCCACTCCCAAGTGGTTTTTCTTGACATGTCTATTGAAAAAAGTTGAGGGCAACTTTCGAATGCATGATTTCCTTCACAAAATTCGCAAGAACTTTCCCAAATATTGCTACCCTTCACTCGTGGGTCACCTAAATATGCACTTTCCTATATATTATTTTAACTAAAATTAAATGCAAATAGAATTAAGAGTGCAGAAAAATTAAAACAAATTTCACTGTTACCAATCCCCGGTAACGTCGCCAAAAACTTGTAGAGCGTTTTTTGTGTTCTCTAAATATGAGCGCAAGTGCAAACTCCTGTCAAGTTATAGTAGAAAAGATATCGTCTCCCACGGGGATTGGACAGCTTGACTCGACTCGTAATTCCTGCACAAGAAAAGTAAATGCACAAATGAGTTGAATTGTTTTAGGGGAAAATAAAATAAAACACATGTAAATAAAAAAAAGAGATTCGATTGATGGAATGAGTCGGGTTATGCTATTGAGTAGTGTGAAACTGCATTGAATAAGATAAGTTGTTTTGTGCTGCCAGACTTCCCTGCCTCGACGTGAGATGGCAGGTTAGCTGTTGCGATGCTCTTGCTGCCCCGACAATGGAATGGATATGTGTCTCGGCGGTGAACTCGGCAGAACTTCAAGACTCGACAGAACACTTCAAAAGTGATCTCGCTTATGTATAAGCAGAATGTTGTTGATGCCCACTGCAGATAATACCAGTCGCCATAAACCCTAACCTATGTCTAGGCTGGATTAGTCAACACTTGATTAAGGTGAAGATCGTACTTACTCCTTTTGTGAGTTCGACTCTCTCGATACCGAACAAATGGATAGTAATCAGCTAATCTTTCGGCTTAATTGAAAACTATGAAGAACATGGAATATGAAAACCTTGAAGATTTATTGCAAAAAAAACTTAAAATCCTAAACAACCATTCTCACACTAGTTTACAACATAACACAAACCCAAAGAGAATTTTAGAACATAATGGCGGCAAGAAAACCTAAGCTATGTCTAATGGAAAACCTAAGTTGTCATACTGAAGTACAAAATATGTCGGGTATATATAGGCATTAGTTAGGCCAAGTCCTTCTTGGAGTTGAAGTTCTCAAAGTAGCTTTTGCATTAAATGCAACCTTTAATTCTGACTTCTTTGAGTTGAATGTGGACTTCTTCACGTTGCCTTACTCTGCAAGTTATCTCAAACTCCTCCTTCGGCGGCTTTGCCTGCTGCTACATGCATCGAAAAATTGAGTGGATGGTATCGTTAGAATCAAGATTTTTTTCTCTACAGATCGCACTCCAGTTCTCCAATTCCTCAACTTGCTGCCCTAGGCGGAGGGTATGGTGGCGGCAACTACTCAATAGCTGTTATCTCTGTTTGGAATTGCATCAGTACAACTCCTTGGTGTGCTGTCGCGGCGGGTTCCGACTGCACCCTGCTGTCGCGGCGGGTTCCAGCTGCACCCTGCTGTCGCGGCGGGTTCAAGCGGCACCCTGCTGTTTGACGGGTTCCGGCAGCACCCTACTGTCACGGCGAGTTCCGACGACACCCTACTATCGCGACGGGTTTCGGCGGCACCCTGCTGTCGTAGCAAGTTCTGGCAGCACCCTGCTGCCTTAGCATCATGTCTTCATCTCCTCTCTCCTTCTACCAGCTTCTAGTACCCGCAACTAAAACTAAACTAAAACAATACCTTTTCCTTACCTATTAAAAGATAATCAATAAAAAGCATGGCAAAGTAAAGAATGTTGTAAAATACAATGCATGATCCTAGTTATGCCTAAAATGCACTAAAAATAGCAATAATATGAGATGGAATGTGCACAAAATATAGAACTTATGGACACTTTATAGCGTGCATTCTCATAGGCTTACGATCTGAATTCTTCCATTTCATTCAACTCTAAAAGCCTTCTTTCTCCAGCCAGTTGTGTATCCATGTTAAGCTTCTTAATGGCCCAATAGGCCTTGTGCTCGAGTTCCACAGGTAGATGACAAGCTTTCCCATAGACTAGCTTGAATGGTGACATTCCTAAAGGTGTCTTGTAAGCTGTACGGTAAGCCCAAAGAGCTTCATCAAGTATAGGAGACCAATCCTTCCTTTTTGGGTTGACCAATTTCTCAAGCATCTGCTTGATTTCTCTATTTGAAACTTCAGCCTGATCGTTAGTCTGAGGATGATATGTTGTAGCAATCCTATGCTTCACACCATACCTCTGTAATGCTTTAGCAATCAGCTTGTTGTCAAAGTGGGTTCCTTCATCACTGATAATTGCTCTTGGTGCCCCAAATCTTGTGAAGGAACTTCATGACGGTCTTGGAGTCATTCCTTGGAGTAGCAATTGTCTCAACCCATTTAGATACGTAGTCCACAGCGAAAAGAATGTACAAGTCTCCATAAGATGAGAGAAATGGTGAAATGAAGTCTATTCCCCATACATCAAAAAGTTTGACCTCCAAGATTCCTTGCAATGGAATTTCATGCCTCCTAGAAATGTTACCCGTCCTTTGGAAACGATCGCATGATTGAAAAAATGCGTGCGTATCCTTGAAGAGAGTGGGCCAATAGAATCCTGATTGTAGGACCTTTGCAGTAGTCCTAGTTCCTCCAAAATGTCCTCCATAAGGAGATGAATGACAATGGAAAAGTGTCTCCTTGTGCTCTTCTTCGGGGACACACCGTCTAATGATTTGGTCAGCGCCTTGCTTGAACAAATATGGTTCATCCCAAAAATAGGATCTTGAGTCATGCCTGAATTTTCTTTGTCCCTGTCTATTCAAATCAGGAGGCAAAATACCACTAACGAGAAAGTTAACAATATCAGCATACCATGGAAATGTTGCAGCATATATTATTTTCTCATCAGGGAATTCCTCCTTAATTTCCATTTCATCTTGTTTTTCTTTATTGTTCTCTAGCCTAGAAAGATGGTCGGCTACTTGGTTTTCACACCCTTTTCTATCCCTAACTTCCAAATCAAATTCTTGCAAGAGTAATATCCACATAATAAGTCTAGGTTTAGTATCCTTTTTGGTCACTAAGTATTTAATAGCCGAGTGATTGGTGTGAACAATGACTTTAGTGCCTATTAGATATGACCTAAACTTGTCAAAGGAAAATACAACAACCAACAATTCTTTTTCAATTGTAGTGTAGTTAATTTGTGCATCATTCAATGTGAGACTAGCATAATAAATAACATGAAAGTCTTTACCTCAGCGTTGTCCAAGAGCTGCTCCTATGGCGTAGTCACTTGCGTCACACATCAACTCAAAATGTGAGCTCCAATCAAGTGGAACAACAATGGGTGCTGAGGTAAGTTTCTCCTTCAGTTCTTCGAAAGCGCTGAGGAATTTTTCATCGAATATGAAGGGCTGATTTTGATGTAGCAAATTACATAGTGTCTTGGAGATCTTGGAGAAGTCTTTGATGAAGCATCTATAGAAGCCAGCATGGCCCAAGAAACTTATGATGCTCTTCACATTGGTGGGAGGGGGCAGCTTCTCAACTACTTCAATCTTTGCTCTATCCACCTCAATGCCATTCTTCGATATATTGTGACCCAAGATCGTTCCTTCGGTCACCATAAAATGACATTTTCCCAATTGAGCACCAAATCGGCTTCTTCATATCGCTTTAGCACTTTGGCCAAATTTCCTAGGCATGAATCAAAATCTTCCTCGGAGACTAAAAAATCGTCCATGAAGACTTCCAAACATTCCTCAACCATATCTGAGAAAATAGCCAGCATACACCTCTAAAAAGTTGACGGGGCATTGCAAAGCCCAAATGGCATTCTTCTGAAAGCATAGGTACAATAAATACATGTGAATGTCTTCTTTTCTTAGTCCTCAGGTGCTATAGCAATCTGATTGTACCTTGAGTATCCGTCAAGGAAACAATAGAATGCTTTGCCTGCCAATCTATCTAGCATCTAATCAATGAATGGGAGAGGGAAATGGTCCTTCTTGGTCGTTTTGTTGAGCTTCCTATAGTCCATGCAAATCCTCCATACCATTATAGTCCTTGTTAGCAATAATTCATTCTCATTGTTACTCACCACGGTGATGCCTCCTTTCTTAGGCACACATTGAACTGGACTAACCCATGAGCTGTTTGATATGGGGTGGACTACACCAGCGTCAAGCCACTTGATTATCTCCTTCATCGCCACTTTCTTCATGATGGGGTTGAGCCTTCTTTGGGGTTCAATAGAATTGATGTGACAATCATCAAGCAAAATTTTGTGCATACAAATAGTAAGGCTAGTCCCCTTTAAGTCAGCCATAGTCCAACCTAAAGCTCTTTTATGTTGCGACAACATATTTATTAGACTAGACTCTTGTTTAAGTGTAAGACTAGATAAGATTATCACAGGCAAAGTTTCATTACTATCCAAGTAAGCATATTTAAGATGAGATGGTGAGGGCTTTAACTCTAGTGTAGGAGCATGCTCAAGTGAAGGCTTAGGAGGAATAAATTTTGAAAAATCAAGAGGTTCAAAGTGCGTACCTGGTTTGGCTTTGAGCAGGCTCGATTGCTCCACCTCTTCTGATAATTCCTCAAATTCCCCATACTCGATCTTACAGTCCTCCTTATTGTCTTCATCTTGAATCTGCTCATATTCATCCATTTCTAAGAAATTGCTGCAACAAAAGTCTGCAGTCTCCCTTTTTTCTGTAGCATCCATGTACTGACACTCTTCATATTCATCCACATGTTTGAGAGTGTTGAAGACATTGATTGTCACCTCTTGATCAACCACCCTCATATTAAACTCACCCTTTTCACAGTATATCAGAATTCTACTAGTTGCTAGAAATGGCTGCCCCAAAATAATGGGTGTGTTATCATCCTCCTCATAATCAAGAATGAGGAAGTCGATTAAAAAGATGAACCTGTCCACATTCACCACTACATCTTCTACTCTTCCTTCCGGGCGTACATGAGATCGGTCGACCAATTGCAAGATAACCATATTCGGCCTTACATCTCCTATGCCGAGCTTCATGAAGACCGACTTTGGTATGATATTTACACTAGATCCAAAGTCACACAAGGCTTTTCCCACATAGTTATCACCGATTGAACGTTATAATAAAGTTGTCTGGATCCTGTCTCTTAGAAGACAATTTACTCCACACAGAATATCATTCACTTGTTGTAGCAACTATCACATACCGCTCAACCTTTCTTTTCTTGGTGACAGTGTCCTTGAGAAACTTTGCATAAGTGGGTATATGATCAATGGCTTCTAAGAACGAGAGCTTAATATGCAGCTGGTCTAGAACATCCATTAATTTCCTGAAATAGAGATTCTCATTTTGTTTCTTCAATCGTTGAGGAAAGGGAGGTGGGGGTCTAACTTCTTCCTCTATCGATGCATGTTTCTCTTTTGTTGTAGCATCTTCCTTATCATCGATAGTTTCATTCACTAAATCCCCGTTTTCTCCTTCTCACAGGATGTTTCAGCTTGCACTTCTGGTTCCTCTTGTGCTTCCTTAGAAGCAGAGTATTCTTTCTTGTTTCCCCCAAACTTATCTTCATTGTTAAGTTGGGTACCACTCCTCAATGTGAGAGCATTACATTGCAATTTGAAATGCTTTTTAGTGACTTCAGAGTCACTGGGCAGATTTCCTTGGGGTCGCACATGTAATGCTTGAGCAATTTGACCCACTTGGGTTTCCAACTATCGCAAGGATGAACTGTGACTTTGCAGCAAACCTTCTTGATTTTTAATGGCCATGGAGTGATCTTGGAGCAATGTATTAGTAGATGCCATAAATTCCTTAGTAGATGTCATAAAATCCTTGAGTGTAGCTTCCAACGAGTTGCTATTGGATAAAGATGCAAAACCCTTGTTGTTTTGCCACGACATATTTTGCTGTGGTCCGTGTGGTTCTCCCAGATTCTGCTTATTTGAATTGTCATAGTTGTTGTTCCCTTGGTTTCCCCAAGAGAGATTAGAATGCTGACGTAATCCAGCATTATAGGTGTTCGAATATGGTTTGTTATTCCAAATGGAATTCCCTACATAATCGACAGATTCTTGATTGTCTGGGCACTCGCTCAAGTGGTGGTTTCCATTGCAACAAAGGCAAGTTGATGCCACTCTTACTTCCTTCACCTCATTAGGGTTTTGGAGATTCTTTATCATGGTAGTGATAGTGGTTAATTGGGCTGCTACTGAGGCATCCATATACGTGTTACGTGATACTTGAGTTTTCCTCCCCATTCCAAGTCTTGATGAGGGAAATTGGTAATCGTTATTGGCTATTCTATCAAGGATTTCAAAAGCTTCCTGGGGTGACTTGTCTAGCAATGTCCCATTTGCTAAGGCATCTAGCATCATTCTGGTGGGAGCATTAACACCATTGTATAATATAATCACTTGTGTCCCATCATGAAAACCGTGATTAGTGCACTTGCATACTAATCCCTTAAATCTGTCCCAACACTCATACATTTATTCGTCACCAGACTGGAAAAAGGATGTGATATCTTTCCTCAACTGAGTGTTCCTATTTGGTGGATTATACAGCAGCAAAAAGCTCTTGCACAAATTTGTCCATGTTTCTAATGATCCAACTGGCACACCACTTAACCATTCTCGTGATCGGTCACGCAAAGAATAAGGAAAGATTTTGATTTTCAACACATCTTCGTGCACCACTTGTTGACGAAAAAAGTACACACTTCTAAGAAAGAACAGATGTGTTGTCTAGCATCTTCATGAGGCGAGCCTCCAAATTAACCAATTGAGTTCCACATGTTGAACATTACTAGTTTAAGCTCAAAGTGGGCTGCCTGAATTTCGGGAGCTACAATTCCTGAATTAAGATCATCTAAGACAAGATTTAGGTGATCTCTAATAGCTCCGAGTCTTTTTGAAGCATTTTGACCTTGGTCTCCAATTACTGCAGTAGGATCCCCTTGATCCTGAGCTCTGTTCATGATTCTAAGTTCTTCTTGTATTCGTCTCCACTGACGAAATATATGTTCAATTTTAGGAATGTAAGGTAGTATAGACTCTCGATGTCTCCTTCGGGGCATGCAATAGCACAATACCTAAAAAATACAAACAAAAACAACTTAAGAAAATATATACAAAAAAATAAACTAGTGCAAATACTAAACCTAAAACAACCAATTGTCAATCCCCGGCAACGGTGCCAAAAACTTGTTTGCGCGTGTGGTGTACTATAAATGATACGCAAATATGGTGCAAGTATACACGTCGAACAAGTAATACAGTGATAAGTGAGCATCGTCTCCACAGGGATTGGAGGTGAGTTTAAGCACACAAGTGTCACGAAATGTAAATAGAGAATGACGTGGCAAATCAAGACATAGTGATAAATGTTGTAGCAAATAAAGATAAAAGATAGCACGTTGAAATCAGTAGACTTAACAGGTCCTCTTATGTATGCGAAACTCACTTGGGAATGACTGGTGGGGTTGCCTGGTTAACCTATGTCATAGCTCTCAACTAGGGTTTACCTCTCTAACTTACTCTATGCGCTGCAGGATTTACTCAAGTTGCTCCTTAACTATCTCTAGCAAGGAAACTGGGAGTAGGAAATGCTACAACAATACCTCTAAGCGTAAACTCTATCACTCCCTTACCCATAAAGTTCTATTGTCTATGAAGGTGGATTAGAGTTGAAACTCATCACTTATCTCTGAAGTGGATTAGAGTTGTGCCTCTCAACATCCAAGTCAATTATCTATGAAGGTTAAAGTTAGCTCTCTCGACCACTAACTTCAACTCACACCTAAGGAAATGCCAACTCTCAAGGGCTCTTACAACCCTAATCTGCGATGAACTGCAATGCCACGAACAACCCTAGGCTTGCTGCCTCTCTCAAGGTCAGCAAGGTCAAACCCTTGGAGCTTCAACGATGGAGGACACCAAGTGAAGAAAGAAGAAAAGAAAAGAGACGTCTTTGCTTTCTCTCAATAGAATTTTTTTCACCTTTTTTGCATTATCCTTTAATGAGAGTCTCATGTCCTTTATATAGTGGTGGTTCCTAGGGTTTTGTGCCCTAATATTCTTTGATGTCCTGGGAATATTCCCTATACATGTGGGGCACAATCAGACAAAAAAGAGGGCTCGCACATGTGAGCTCTCGGCGTGTATGCGTTACTTTGTCTTTTTCTGCAACCAGAATTGATGTCCAACTTGTTGTAGCATTTTTCTTCCTTGCCCTACTTCACATCAGCTTCAACCTGCACAACACAACACCAACACATACCCTTCAAACATCATCTAATCTCGTGAAATTAAGCCAAACCACCAAAAAACAAAGATGTATACAACTATATGCTCTAAATGCACCTATATGCTATGAAATGACCTTGAGAACAAACAAATACCTAAGTAAAAGGTGTAAAATATAAGCATTTTTACAAGTTATCAACTACTACACAAAAGGAAGGCATTGTTCAAGTGGCGGGAGGAGGATACATCCTCGACTCTAGAATCATTCAACTAACTTGTTTCCCAATAATTCGGGGCAACCTCGCCCCTGAAATCTCTCACATGAGCGATTCAACACTTAACTCGGCTCTCTTAGCCACAATCATAACCATCTTAGAGTCGCAACATTGGACGCACCATCAGGATTCCAGTCGTAAGGAGTATGAACTTCATTTAAGGGCTTGCATTCACTAGAAACCTTACTAAAACACTTATACCACCCTGGGGTTTCCTAGAACATGCAAAACCTGTAACATCCTACCTGGTCTAGAAGAGAACTGAGTCGGCGATGTTACTGCAAACTTGAATCGGACATACAATATCATAAACCTAACATTGAACATGCAATTTTATCATACACACATGATCCTTACTATTACAATTTACTAATTAATTTTATCATAACCAAAGTTGATCTCGAATCTATGATTAGGGCTATACTACAACAAAACCAAAGTTTAGGGACTAAATTGTAAATCTGATAAATTTTAACAATTTTTTAGAATTTAAGGCCACGTAAATGAAATTCATGTCTTTATAAGCTTACATGCAAATTTTCAACTAATTTGAAGATTTATAACTCATACAATTAAACCTTAATAAAAAGTTTGAAAGTTCAGTTCAGAATTATAATCGTTTTAACTACCTTCGAGCCGCTATTGAGGAAGGGTCGTACTTGTATGCTATTAATTACCCAAATTTCCAATAGTTAATTTTTGTACCGGTACGAAGCTCGTACTAATACACCGATATACCGTATCAGTACGCTAAGCATAAACAAAATTCTAGTAACCAAATTTCGTACCGGTACGGTCGACCGTACTGATACATTTTGTACCATATGGCCAAAATTGGTCTGACCGTAAAAGTACGCATCAGATAGGCTACATGTACTGTCAACTATGCTAATGCTTGGCAAAAGACTGGGAATTGTTATAGAAATATATGAAAACAATGTCAAGATTGAGTTTTTTGCATGCAAGTATATACGATCAGCAAGTATACACGGTCAGCAAGTAATATAATAGTAAGCTGAGTATCGAATCCACATGGATTGACCAAGAGTTAACTAATTTGATTGTTTACTTATCAAGCGAAAATGTTGATTGATTTGAAGTTGGTTTTGAAAGTGATTTAAGAAAATGAACTTGAAATAAAACAACGGTGGGAAGAGGAGTTTACAAATGAGTGATGAGCGTTGGCAAGGGATGCTTGGTTTTCACGCTATTCATGCCAGCCTTTAATAATGTCTTGCCTTGGTGTTATTGTTAAGCAGATTAAAAGATGGCATTGTCTCTGTGTCGCAACCCTTTTTCAAGTGGCCCGACGTTTTAAAAACAAAAAAAAACAGAGTCACCACTAATTTTTTTGAGGTGTGATTGGATCACCTAAAATGGGTCATTTTATTGAAAATGATTTGTTTTATTAAAACAACAATTTTGGTCTGCGAAAATACAAAAACGGGTTCGGGAGTCGGTTACGCGTGGGGAAGGGTTGGCACTCCCACAGCGCCCAAAAACTAGTACCTAGCCGATTACAAAATATTTGAATGTCATAATTAGCAAGTGCATATAAAATTTAAATTATTGTCCATTTATGAATTTAATTCTATTTTAACGGCCCTACCGCCAGGAGAGTAAAGTTTAATTATCGCTAACACTTCTAGCGTTAACCCGTTATCTTTCTTTGATAGGACATCGCATTGCAATTTATGTCTTGTTAAACAATATGAACACAGTTAAATAATGTCACAGAATTAAGAATGACTTACATAAAAAATGCAAATAAAATATATATGTATACAATTAATATCAAATATAAGTAAGTAAAAGCTACACATATATACAGTTTACATAATATAGTATTAACATCAAAATAATTAACACACTTTAAAAAATATAAAAATAATTATGTATATATGGCATATGCGGAATACTACAAAACCAATATTACACGAAATAAATAGATAAAATCATATGAGTAATACATAGGTATATATACCGACATATATTAAATAAAGTTTGCCATTTAAAAATAAAAAAATATTATGCATATGTAGACGTATTTAAAAGTTATACCCATTTTTAAATTAACATGAAAACATTTAAAGATAGATAATATATATTAATTATAGAAAAGATATCATATAAGATATTATAACATAAATGCATGCATAAATATAGGATATAAATAAAGTTAAAAAAGTCAATGCACTACGAACGAAAAAAAAAGTAAAATTTGCATAAATAAGTTAAATACTAAATATGATAAAAAAAAGAATGGAACAAAATTTGAAAGGTAAAAATTAAGTTATATGCGCATTGTCAAAGAGTTAAGAATATATATAAACAAATACTACCTTGTATTACCTTTAGACTATTCAAAAGGTACAAATTAAAATGCAAAGGTTTAAATAAGCAAATAAAGGACTGGAACATAAAGAAAATAGAATACAATAACTGAATCAAAGATATCAAATTTTAAAAAAACATAATGTTGAGTTGATCACACAATTGCAAATAGCCAAGAGGGAGTGAATTGGTAATTAAAATTTTAGTAGGAGATAAAGGTGAAAAATAAAATGTGACACAAGAAGTTAGAGTGGTTCAAGTTCTCCAAATGAACACTACATCCACTACATTAGTTCCTACTAAGGATTTTCAACCAATTCATTACTTCAATTCTTCCCCTTTTCTTGGATGAGGAGGTAACCTTACAATTTGATTAAGCTTTCTACCCAAAGCTTAATCCACTCACTTTTACAAAGAGATGAATTTAGTAAACTCTAAAAGTTCCTCTCAAAGAATGAATGTTTACCCAAATACAATTTCACACTCCCCAAACTCACAATACAAGATTACAATAAGAACACAAGAGTTGGGTACAAGAATTTGACTATGAAAGGCACTAGGGTTTGGATTTGATGCTTTGATGTTGCTTGTAAGTTGAATAGTTGTTGCTTGTTCAATTGAGACTTGTTTTTATACCCTTGCATTGAATTCCAGCCGTTTGGGTTGTTGGGATCATCAATAGAGCCGTTGAGAGCATTTTTCCCGCAATAAATGCAGCTCTGCTCCCTACCGAATCGGTACTCGTAGGGGGCGTATCGATACATGCATCAAAGAGGAAAGAGTCGTTGTGACTGAAAACAGAGCGTATCGATACGTGTAACGCCCCGGTTTTGGGCTTAGAAGTTTTGGGTTCGGACCGGTACGGTCAGAGTGCGGTTCGAATATATAGGGTGAAATTTAGGAAAGCCTAGTTCGGGTTGCATTAAAAATATGGAAAAATGTTCTAAATCCTCTTTTAATATATATAAGAGAGTGGTGAAATCAATTTTACAAAATGAGGTTTGGAAGGGTGACATTTTGGGCTAGTGACCAAAATGTAATTTTCGAAAACTGTGAGACTATTTTAAAAAGGATTGAAACTTTGAATCTTTAAGGAGCTATTTACCCAATGGGAGTTTCTCCAGATTTTTCTAAGATATTAAATGATTTAATTAGTGGTTTTTAAATAAAAGAAAAAGAGGGAAGATATTTTCCTAAATTTCCAACTAACTTTCCAAATTTCTATTTCCATTTTCTCTCTTCTTTTCTCTCAAACCAAACACATTCTCCAGAGCATTTCTTTCTGATTTTGATGTCCAAACATGAGATTTTAATTCTCTTTTGATCTCTAATTATCTCTGCAACAAAACCTCACCATTTGCTAATTGGATTTTCAAGATTTTTGGTTCCAAAAGGGAGAAAACTCAAGTTTGGAGGTAAGAACGTCCTTCTCCTCTAAACTCTCAGTTCTTTACTGAAATTCCTAACTTCTCAATCCTTAAATTGTGTTTTATAAATGGCTTTAAGGTTGTGTTATTGATCTTAGCTTTTAAATGCAAGATTTGCTTGATTTTGATGAAATTTCGTATGATCTGATTGGGCAGTGTTTTGAGGTGTCAATTTGATGTTAAATGAATGTTGAATTGATGAGAAATTGAGTTTTAATCAATGCAATCCCGGATAGGTTGAATTTCCTAAGTTTAGCTTGTGTTCTTGGTTGTTTTTGGAGTGATCTTGTGGATCTGTTTTAGCTGGAGGTATAAGGATGATGTTAGATCCTTTTTGGATGTTAATTGATGTTTAAGGATGTTTAGAATTGATGGATCTTGGCTGGGCAATGTTGAGGAGTTGTTTGGATGCATTTTCGGTTGTGTTTGGTAGCCGAAAATGGAGTGTGGATGAGAGCAGTGAGTTTAGATGCTTTCATTGAAGATATTAATGCATGATGATGCATTAATCCTCTGCTTTGATGTGTTTAAAACAGGGGAGTCATCTTTGGATCCAAGTGGTGGTGTTTCGGAGGCTTGATTGGTGTTTCGGCAAGAGGCGAAACGGAATCGGTGAGTGGATTTTGGTTTTCGGCTTTGAAACCAATGTTTTGAAGGTTTGGGAGCTTAGTTTAAGTCTAAGCAACTTAGCTAAGCTCAAGAGTAAGTTTTCGGAAAAACTCTCTTGGTGATGGCCATGGATTGGTTGTATGCAATGTGGTTTGTTTGCATGATTTAAATTCTGTTTTGAAAGCATACCTAGCATGTTTATTTGCTGAGATTATAAGCCATGTGTTGAAGGAAACTCAAGGTAAGAGTTCCTTGTTTTTGAACATTGTTTTAATGTGGTTTGATGCTTAAAAATGCATGATGTTTATGGCTTGGTTAAATGCTTTAAAACAGTGGAGTATTGATGTTAATGATGCATATTGGCAAGTGATGGTTAAGGTCACAAAGGTGGTTAAAAGTCCTTGTGTGAGCCTTGTTATTTAAGAACATCAAGGTGTTTAAAAGTCCTTGGATGGTTTTTGGTTAAGATCACAAAGGTGGTTAAAAGTCCTTGTGTGAATCTTGTGAATTTTAAGAACAACATGGTGTTTAAAAGTCCATGGTTGGTTCTTGGTTAAGGTTCAAGGTGGTTAAAATTCCTTGTGTAAGCCTTGTTATTTAAGAACATTAAGGTGTTTAAAAGTCCTTGGATGATTCTTGTTAAGGACACAAAGGTGTTTAAAATTCCTTGTGTGGTCCTTGCCATGGTGTTTAAAAGTCCATGGGGTTAAGGACACAATGGTGTTTAAAAGTCCATGTGTGGTCCTTGGAAAGCGTAAGATCACAATGGTGTTTAAAAGTCCATGTGTGGATCTTATATTGATTGAATCACTTGTTGCCAATATGACATGTAATGAAATGGAAGCATGTATTGCTTGTTTTTAAATGCTTTAGTGCATGACTAAAGGTTGTTTTGAAGAATGGTTTTTAATGTGTTTTATAAATGCATTATTGCGTGGTTTTAAATGAGCATTCCTCACTAAGCTTTTGCTTACGCTCTCTCTCTTTTCTTAAAGCAATAATGCAGAGCGTTAAAGTGCATTGAGGGCAGCAAGGTGGACAAGAATCCAAGTGGTGAACAAAGCTCATGTATGGTGAAGGTTTCTTAAGCACTATTAGCTTTTGGCATTTGGCAATGGGGAACCTATGTTGGTATTTTGGGAGATGTTTTGGACCCCCTAAGTTGGTTTTATGTTGTTAATAATGATGGAGATTGTAATTGGCCTTTATGGAGTGGTTTTGGTGTTTTGATGCTTGAACGGTTTGCTAAGTAGGAAGCATGCCTTTAGAATTGGGTATTTCTGATTTTGTTGCCATGTTGATGAATGATTGATGCAATTATGTTCCTTGTATGTTGAATGCCTTGCTGGTAAAATTTGGTGGCCTTTGGAGCATGTTTGGTAAGTCAATTGTGTGTTTAAAGAGCAACTTTTCTGCATTCTGGGCAGGCCGTATCGGAACGGGAGCTACCGTTTCGGAACGGGGGCCCTATAGTGGCCCAGGCGTTCGAAACGGAAGGTACCGTTCCGAAACGAAACTGTCTCTGCCAGGCCTCGTTTCGGAACACGTTGCAAAACGGTCCCGCGTTTCGAAACAGGTTCTCCCTGTTTCGGAACACCTGACCGTTGGGGGCTGACATGGGCGGTTATATGTTTTGAAATGTTTGCATTCTGGTCCTGAAATATGTTTATGCAATTAAATGAGTTTGAGATGTCCGTTTGAGCTGAAAATTGACAGAGAAGCATGAAAGATGATTAATTTCAAGTTGGTAACCTTGAAATGGATTAAGTCCTTATAGTTTTCAGAATTTACGTTTTGGTCCCTAAAGTTGTAGTTTGTGCAATTGGGTCCCTGAATGTTCTCTGATGGTTATGATCTTTGAGTATGCTGATTGTATGATCATATCTAGGGTTAATGTGCATCTAGACAAGTTTAAAAAGAAAAAAAAAGGGTCGTTAATCAAGGTTGACTTTCGGGTTGACTTTTGTTTTCCCCGTGTAAACTTCTTAATTCGGTTCATCCGTCTGGGCCGGGTTAAGGGGGTTACATTTGGTGGTATCAGAGCTGAGTTCTCGAGTAAGTGGGAATGGTTGTGTGGTTGATTTGAACATGTATGCTTTGTATGCTTGTTGAGTGAATGCATGTTGAGTGAATTGTATATATGTTGCAATTGAGATGTATGCTGTGGTGAAGCATGTTGTGGGTACCCATTGCCAAATCAAAGCTAATGTAATGATGTTGTTTTTAAGTGAAAATGAGCTTGAGTACTTGGATTGCTTACCTTGCTGGGCCTGACTTTGTTTAATTGCATTGTGATTGCATTGTTAGAGTATGGCACCTCGTAGAGAGTTGAGGAGTAATGTGCGAGCTACGGTTCAGAATGAGAATGAGAATGAGGAGAATGTAGAAAGTGCAGTGTTACCTCCTCCACCTGGTGGTGGTGGTGCTGGGGGTGAAGGAGCTGAAGCTGCAGCTGGTGCTGGGGTCGCTGGACCTGGGGTTGGTCAGGGGCAAGCTATTCCTGACATGACGGTGTTGATACAAGCTATTGCTGGAGCTTTTCAAGCAGCAGTAGCTGGAGCTCAAGGAGCTGGGCATCAGGGAGATGCTGGAGTTAGATTGCCCTTGGAACGTTTGCGCAGTCTAGGAGGGACTGAGTTCAGAGGGTTGTCTGCTGAAGGTTCGGAATCTTGGTTAGAGGGTACCAAGAGAATCTTGGGTCAGATGAGTTGCACCGGTGTGCAAAAGTTGGGCTGTGTGGTATCATTGTTGCAAGATGATGCTTACACTTGGTGGACTACCTCTATCGCTGGGATGGTGGATGCTGATGTAACTTGGACATTCTTTCAGAATGCGTTCAAGAGAAGGTATCTAGGTGTGAGGTACCTAGATGAAAAGAAGAGGGAGTTCATGTCTCTTACCCAGGGGAGCATGTCTGTGGCTGAGTATGAGGTTCAGTTTGTTCGACTCAGTCAGTACGCACCTGAGCTTGTTCCGAATGAGCGGGAAAGGTGTGAAAGGTTCCGTTATGGTTTAGTGACGGATGTAAAGATGTATGTGCTGGCTACCGAGTATGACGATTTTGATGTGCTGGTGGGCCGAGCAAAGGATATTGAGATGAACTTGGGTTTATCCGCTAGAAGTGTTGGATCAAGTGCTGGTAAGCGATCAGCTGAGTATAGTTCCGGTGGTGGACGGAACAAGAGGGGACGTGATCAGAGGTATCAGTCCTCAGCTAAGCGAGGTGGTGGTGCGCCTGTTCGGGGAGGCAATGCTAGAGTTGATCCGAGTGCATGTTGGACATGTGGTTCACGTGGCCATATGAAGCATGATTGTCCTCGAGCTGTGAGGGAGGTGCAAGCTCCTGTTGCGGCAGCTGGTAACGGGTGCTGGAACTGTGGATCTACAGATCATATGAGGCGAGAGTGTCCTATGTTGGCTGGTGGCCAAGTGCGTGCTCCTGTTGTTGTTGCACCACAGAGAGGTCGTGGGCGCGGCCGTGGTAATTTCCAGCGGAGAGAGGAAGGTGGTAGGGGTGTGGCCCATGTTGTGGCTATTCAGCCTGAGGGTGGTGGCCAAGCTAGGGTGTATGCTCAGCGGGAGGGAAGGAATGACGCGGATGTGATTGCAGGTACTTTTACTTTGCAATCCTTGTCATTACTTTCCTTGATTGATTCTGGATCTACGCACTCATACATCTTGCGTGAGCATGCTGAATTGCTTGGTTTGCCTGTTGAGTCTTTGGATGTTGGTGTGCGTGTCACTAGTTCTTTTGGTGAAACTATTGTGACTCGAAAGCTTTATGGAAGGTGTCCTTTGGTTGTTCAAGATCATGTTTTTCATGTTGACCTTATGGAGTTGCCTTTCTATGGTTTTGATGTAATCCTTGGTATGGATTGGCTTGCTGAGCATCGAGCTGTTGTGGATTGTGAAAATAAGCGAGTTTCGTTGAAGCTTGCAGATGATTATGAGGTGGTTGTGGTTGGTGAGAATGTGAAGTTTCTTGCTAATGTGGTGTCTACATTGGAGGCGAGCAGGATGCTGAGGCAAGGTTGTGAAGCTTATCTAGCTTTTGTGATGAATCCTAGCTCTAAGGAGTTGCGTGTGCAAGATATCAGGATTGTGCGAGAGTTTCCTGGTGTGTTTCCTGAGGAGTTGCCTGGGTTACCTCCTAATCGTGAGTTGGAGTTTGGGATTGAGCTGTATGAGAATAAAACTCATGTGTCCATTACCCCTTATAGAATGGCACCCAAAGAGTTGAAGGAGCTGAAGACGCAATTGCAAGAGTTGCTTGATCGCGGGTTCATTCGGCCGAGTGTGTCACCTTGGGGTGCACCGGTCTTGTTTGTGAAGAAGAAGGATGGCACTATGAGAATGTGCATTGATTATCGTCAGCTGAACAAGTTGACTATCAAGAATCGGTATCCTTTGCCGAGGATTGATGATCTCTTTGATCAATTTCGGGGAGCAGCTGTGTTCTCTAAGATTGACTTGAGGTCAGGGTATTACCAGTTGAAGGTGAAAGATGTGGATGTGCCTAAGACATCTTTCAGGACAAGGTATGGGCATTATGAGTTCCTTGTGATGCCGTTTGGTTTGACAAATGCTCCTGCAGCTTTCATGGACATGATGAACCGTGTGTTTCATGAATACCTGGATAAGTTTGTTG